>VMRN01000036.1:3574097-3643689 GCA_010277015.1 Poeciliopsis turrubarensis | reverse complement strand
ATATATATATATATATATATATATATATATATATATATATATAGCAACTCTACTTGCCATTTCCCAACGATAGAGATGATGCTATTTACAATCTGGCTTCTCCCTGTGCTGAGAGAATATGAGGCCATTTCCCATGGCCTCTGTTTGCAGTTGTTCCTGTTTGCTTGTGCACACAGGAAAGGTCAGAACAAATGACCCTCAACAGCCCTACAGGGAATCAGGCTATAGACATATGCACAAACACCCACAGCCTTGAAAGACATCCAGGCCTATATGCAAAAGCACTGAGCAATCTAAGAAATGCCCTCACCTTGGCCTGGAAAGCCCACATATGAATTTGCATGAATGGGTCCAGCTTCCGAGCTACGGACCTCTGCACTGCTGTACTTCCAGCCACTAAAAGCTCGAACTTGTCTAGTTTCAAGTCGCCTGGGAGGAGATGCAGTGTTGATATGGCACTTTGCCGGTACATTTCATCTCCACAAGTCTTCGATGTCATGAAATATTGAGTGTGATAGTATCCAAGTGTGAAGAAACACTGGTCTCAGGACAGAATAGAGGAAAAGACCTATAACAAGATTTGAGGATTGAGGTTTGATAGTATTTCCAGGTGGGAAAGGAGAAGACCTAAATGTTCAATATTAGAGACATTCTGCTAAGATATCGATATCTTCTCGTCTCCAATTGGCTCTCCAAAGTATTCTTTTTCCTTCAACTTTCCAACATCATGTCACACTGCAACCACAAACTTATGCTTTGCCTGTCATTTCAGGCGGATGGCCATGTCTTGTTACACGTTGTTTGACTTCTGGATGATGGAGTAAACGTTGCTCTGTGAGCTGTCCAAAGCTACAGACATTACAGAACCGTTGGCAACTTTGAGTAACCCGTTACAGTTATGTGCTACGTTGTGTCGATCACTTGTATAAAATACTGCAAAGCTGAATTTAGGCCCGTGGCCTTAAAGCAACCAAATGTGGAAGTATTTTAGGGGGTGTGAACACATTCAGAAATCTCGGTGGATGTATATTCAAAAAGCAACATGCAAAAATCCTGCTCAAAACTACATGATTCGCTGCAGCTGAGCAATTCTAGCCTTGATGATATATATATGTGTTCCTTGAATAAATGTGATTCCTTGCAGGTGTATAAGAAATTTATTCATCAAACTTCCAATTTTTCCATTAATCTCGATTATTGCTGTGGGAGTTTAAGATGAGATAACATTGATTGGAATCGTAACCTTGTGTACACATCTCCTGGTGATAAAAAAGAAAAAAACAGCTTATTATAGGGAGCCGAAATCCAGTGATGGATTTAAAAGAAATCCTTTTTAGCATGAAGACGGAGTGTTGTTGTGAGGATGTTAATGTAAAATGCAGGACAAGACAACTGACTCTTTTGTATTCGCAGAGTTTTTGAGATTGATATTTTTGGTTAAGGAAACTGTGTATCTTAACATGAAACGTTATGCAAGTGAACATTTGTTTTTTTCAAATGGCAATATTGAAAAACAGACACAAATGCTACAATGCTAAAAAAAAAAAAGTCTCCTTTTGTACAAAGTAAAATACTTTAAAATTAACAATTAAAATAAAATGGTAGAAAAAAAACAAACAAACAAAAAACAAACTATAAAATCCCCTTTAAAATAAAATAATTGAATTGAAAATCAAAACAAAAGTCTAAATATCTCAAAACTGTCAGAGCTGCCAGATGTAAAGTGTTTCAATTACCAGACACTGGGACAGTTTTATTAATCGCAAATCAGGATTGGTTATATATGGACAATTTATGACTAAAATAATTGTCAAAGAGAAATATGAAATAATTTTTGTGCTGAAAATGGTAATAATTTACAGGACGTAATTGTCCTCATGTGGGAGAACAACATTTTGGCCCCGCATCCCAAGACACACAAAATATACAGAACCGGGTTGAATTATAAACCTTCATACGCAAACTGTATGTTTGTAACACGACTTGGAATTCAAATACATTTAAAGGAGAAAATAAGAGAATAACAACAGACTTGGACAAACAAATCAAACCAATATCACTGTTAGATTCCCTGGTATATATTACAATAACATTATTGCCCAAACTTGTTTGGAAAATTAATATATCAAACATGCAATGGAATGCAGTTATGTTCATGAATAAAAATAAATACTTCTATATAAACAAATGGAAGTATTCAATGTTTCAATTTCAATGTTGAAATTTTATCATCATTGCTGTAAAAGACTGCAGTGATTTCATTCATTCATCACGGCATTGGTTCCTGCCGCATTTGGTATTTGGAAACGGTAAAATAAATATGTGTCCTCGGCATATGCTTTCCTTGAGCTTCTGCTGAAGGTAACGTCCAAATCCGTAAGCTGTTCTTTTATTAATTTATTTATTCAACAAGGACATGTCCTGGTACCTTCTGCTAATTCAGATTCTGAATCCATGAACGACACTGACCTGGAAGCAGACCAAACATTCCAGCAACGTTTTTTAGAAATGGTTTCACACGTCACGTCTGACTTTAAAGAAACGGCAAGAACTTTGTTTACTGCTGAGTAACAAAAAGAAAATAAAGAACTCCAACCAAATTTCAGACTAGTTAGATTGCAATCAGACAGTTTAGGGTCCCTCAACTGGGGTTAAAGTGAAGCGTGGAAAAAATTCCAATTCAGTGAACATCGCACCTTTTTAAGTTGGTGTGATCGAGCAGTAAACCATGCAAACAATTTGGACAGTTGGAATAAAACATTGTGCATCCGTGTGCACACACACACACGCTGTCCATGAGCACAATAATACATGGCTATGTAAAATCTGCCGTGTATCTGCAAATATACCACCACTCCATTTGTGTGGCTGTCGCCTGTAGGTAATCCTCACTTATCTGTGACTATGAAAAAGTAAGTGAACCCTCTACTCTTCAACATCCCTTTGCAATCAGACGGTTCTTTGGTGCGCAGTGAACCGCATCGCACTCGCTTTCTCACTGGAACATTGACTAACACACATATCCGCACATATCCCACTTCTCCTCCGTGTCCCTTTTCTGAACCCTGTAATCCCCCCGTCTATACTCCTAAACAGAACACAGCCGAACAAACCTATGTACCATGCTGTGCAGACTGGTAAAAGCCACAGGGAGGCCCCTGACCTTATCACAGCTTGCTCAATCTCCCTGCATCTGAACTGCGGCAGAAGGACACAAAGTCACTTTTTTCCCTTGGCTGACATTCCTGTGCCCAACACAGAAACACACGTCAATCAGTTTAGCTTGTCTACAGTACAGTTAACCCAAGGAGTAAATTGCCAAAATGCCCTTTTGCTTCCTGGTGTTTCAGCTTCCTTTAGGAAATCTTAATTATCTGTATTTGGGGAAAAATACGAGAAAAAAAAAAGAGGTGTGAGAGGAGGGGAGGGAACAATGATGTTTAAATTTATGTTGAGTTTAATTGCATTTTTTACCAGTTAATGCAGAAGCTATAAGAAAAACAGTAATCAGGTTGAAATTTTCCTTCCAGAACCTGACATTGTTCTGTGTTTTGAGGCCACTAGGTTGGTTAGTCTTTCTTATTGCAAACTTAAGGTGGTTTAGATCAGATCAAATTCTACTGCTGCACAGAACCAGATGTAGGAAAACTTCAAATTTGTACTGCACGTAGAGCCATAGCAGCAGGGGTGTAATGAGATCGCGAGAATCAAAATCTCATGGCATTCCTCATCAGTGAGAAGACTTTACCCTAAGGCACTATCTGGATTGCAAAGTAAATTCAAGTTTTATTTTGGGAAATGAGGATTAGTCCTTGAACCGCAACACCCTGTATGCTAGACTCTTAATTTGAAGCAACACAAGATGTCCATTAAGAGTTATTGCACCATTTTCTGTCTTCAGTCTGCTGTTTGATTCATTGTTAAGCTGGTTGACAACACACACTGTCTCATTAGCATTAAAAAATAGCTTCTAAAAATTGTGTGTGTGGTAATAATTAGAAGAGATGAAAAGGTGAAGGTGGTTTGATGCAAATTCTGCATCACAATTTCCTATGTGGGAGGAGTTTGTGAAAATTATGAGCACAAGCTAAAATTTTAAGTGTTTTTGTTCAAGGACCTAAGTGAATGACACCAAATGATAAAGGTGAATACAGGATTTTGTCAGAATTTTAATGTTTCTGTGGATATTTAATAAATAGATGAGCAACCTGCTATAGAGGCTGTATAGTTTTCAATCTCTTACAAAAACGTAATTGAGAAGCTCCATGTCAGTGGGAGCCATTAATAAAGAGGAATGGAAAAGAGATATAAATTACGCAGGCATACCTATTAACTGATGGGACTCTGCTGACTAAGACATTCAAGCTATTAATGAACAGAAAGTTTGTCTACGTCTTGAAAAGGGGTCAGTTGCTAAACTAGAGTTATTTATGACATTTATTGCAGTCAGAGGTAGTTATAATTCCTCCTTGTAGCCTTTTTATACGCTCAGTTTTGAAATATAGCCTCTCACCGTCAAGCGCGGTTGGCATTATTTACATTAGCATGGGTTGTTTATTCCTGCCCATCCCACCTCCTCGCCTCCTCCATCCCCTCCTACCCTTTTCTCTCCATCCCTATTTCATTTGCTCTCCCCGTGGTGATTTACCTCCCAGACCTCGATTTACCTACCACTAACAAATTGGGTTATCATGCTCCACCACTCCTACTGTTCCCTCTCTGCATCCCCTTTCCTCCGACTGGTCTTGCACGTTCGCCCCTCGTTGCTGGCTCCGTCTCCTCCCTCAGCCGAGGCATCTGGCTCACGAGGCGCCGTGTCAAGGTGAGGGATGGTGTGTGCCACGGGGCATGTGCTCGTAAGCCGGCAGTGTTGGGATTCTGTGTGCGTTCGTACTGTACACGTGTGAAGGGATGGCGAGGCTGCCGCGTCGTTCCACATTGTTGCTGCCTTCTTTTGGCCATGACAGGGTGTCAGGTGGCTATCCTGCTGTCAACAAGTGTGTGTCTCTGGAAGCTAAACCACAAATCCATCAGCTAAAGCTCAAGGAAAATCATTTCTTGCAACCGGAGGCGTTGTCTTAACCACCTAAGCTCACGAGTGTCCTTTTACGTCCACGCTGCCCCCTAGAATCTTTACACAGGGCCTAATTTTTTCTTATTGTGTGCTTGTGTGTGTGACACCAAATTCCAGCTATTGTATCCATGCTGGGTTTAAAAAGTCAATACGGGCTTGACATTTAAACTCATGAGTGTGAAAGGCCGAGAGCAGCTGCATACAGTAAAGAGAGCTTTACAAAGAGATAAAGGCTTTCTCAGAGCCCTTAATGTCAAGAGGTACTCCATACCGAACGGGTGGAGGGTAGATGTATGATGTAAAGTGCTCCCATGCTTCACACTGAAGTGGATGCCTCTCCCTTTAATTGGTTCACAATATTTTTGAATTTGGAACAAACAGTTTTACGTCTATACCACGCGATTGGTTTGTATGATTGTTCCAATCATGACAATGTGGGTTACATTTTTATCAGGAATCAGTCACTTCTATGACTGATTCTTGATAATCAGTCATACATTATCAGGCTTATGACCCCATTGAAAAGGCTTGACTTTGTGTGTGGTAATCCCCTTTGTGGTGATTATGCTGCACATTAACATGACATTGGTCTCCACGTGTTATTTAAAATCCACAAATAATTCAAATAAAGAGCCTGGTACCATGAAGTAAAAAGAGGTTCCTCGAAGCTTTAAAACAGAAACAAGCCCACGCATCACAGATACTTCGCAATACTTGAAACGGTTGCATTTTCCAAATATTAATTCGTTGTTTCATGTGAGACTCCAAGATTTGACTGGCTTTCCCTTTGCGGTTCTTCGATGTCAAACTTTTGAGTTTTGTTTTTGGGCAAGTTTATAGCAACTTTATTATCACGAAGCTCAAGGAAAAATATGCCATGATTCAAAGATGCAGGTTTTATGATATTTAGAAACCAGAGAAAAACAACATATTTAAAAATAAAATACTATAAAACAACAACAACAATTTAAAAAAAGTTGCTAAACTCCCTGACCAACTTAAAAACAAAACATAAATGAAGGAATTGCACCTTTCATTAATTGGAACTGCAAAGATAATCAAAACAAAAAGTATATGTTATACGGTGGAATTAAAAAAATAAATAAATTCAGTTTGAAAATATTCTGCATTAAAGGATTGACTTATTGAATGGGTTTTAATCATCTTTAGAAAGGGTTGTAATAAGTGCTTGGTCTTGCATGGATAAGCAGGTATAGACAGCATTTGGATTGATTGTAGAGTGTTACCCTTTGAAGTTCTTTTTATTTTTAGATTTTTTTTTTTACCAGTCAGAAAAGTTTTTACCAATCTGCCATCCTGTGCAATGCTGAGCACCTGTTTCCAGCCGAATTATTCTGTCACCACCACATTTGACAGAGGAGATGGTGTTGGAGAAGTAATTCTCGGTACCGGGTCCCCTTCCTCGTGTGCAACAGAGAACAGTTCGATCTGAGAATCAATTATAGTCCTTTTGGAAACTTCCATCAGGATGTCATTTGTCTTTCAGTGAGAAATTGCTTCTGTCTAGAAACCCTGAAGAAATGGGGAACCTGGGATCATACTCGTTTGTACTTGGTACTGTAGCTGCTAACGGCTCAAATATGCTTTAGAATATATCAATCTGCCCTGCGTTCAAAAGAACAGATTAAAGCTTATTTAAAAAAAAAGAAAACATCTAAAAAAAAATAGATCAAATTTAATTTTTTTCGCTGAGATATTAGCAGAAGTGTACAATTGCGGATATTTTACAGAGCGATATTGGCTGAGTTCATCATAATTGGATTTTGTGACATTTTAAGCTATTTCAAAAAATGTTTAAGAACTCCAAATGAGTATATTAGCTGAAGTATGTTTTCTAAAACATTAAAATATCATCATGTGCAACTAAAGAACAGATTAGGTTTCTAGAAACACAATCAGATGCAAAAAGATTACTGTCCTCCATCTTTGTAGTTCATTTGCACAAGGAGGTGCTTGAAACCTCAGTAAATAATGTCAAAAGTAATTCATTATTTACAATAAGTACAGCACTGTTAAGTGATCCAAAGTCATTTTTAAGGAAAGAAGAACTTTATTTAGAAATAAAGGCCACAAAGTCTACAAAGTATTAAGAGGCTCCATGTCCAAGTTGATTTTTCAGCCCTGCTGCCCTCTACAGTTGGCCAACCATATTTATCAAGCCCAAGGTAACCGCATCCGTCTGCCAGGGCGTTTTAGAGCACTCCATGCTTTCCCCTGCTTAGAAGCCCTGTGGAGATGCTGATTTAATCTGTCAGCAGAATTTGACATCTGGACACACTGCCAAGTTCACAATTACCAGTTTATTAACTGCGGCATCAAAGTGCTTGATTCGTCAGCAAACTCTCCTGACCTAAATGTCGTAGAGAATCTATGGCGCATTGTCAAAACACGGAGAAATGAGGGAGACACCAAGCAACTCAGCAGACTCACAGGTAGATCACCTCCATGTCATGTTTTTTTTTTGTAAATTACTTCATTAGAGACTCGACAGAAAGAAGGGCAGAGAGAGAAGGGGAGGACATGCAGGAAATGACCTGATGCTGGGAATAGAACCTGGAACATTTACGTCAAGGACTGTAGAGTATGTATATGCAGCACTTGCTCTACCACTGATCCACCTGCTGACATGGTAAACTGCTCTATTGGTGCAATTGAAGCGAAATTGCAGCAATATGTTATATGCTACGAAGTTCATGCACTGAAAAGTTCATGGACAAAGATTTACATAAACAGCGACATTAATTGATAAAAGTGTTTTTATTTGTCTCATGTCATATTGTTTTTGAGAAACTGAGTTTTATGTTTTGGGTTAATCAAAATAAACAAGAATAGACGCTTTAAATAAGTCACACGCTCCTGCCAGGGTATAAATATGATCCACCGGGTGAATCAACAAACATAAAAATACCTTTGAAAAACTAAAACATTCTTGCCATCGCGATGCCAGTTCCTACTGATACTGCATGAAAAGCATAAGATTTGTCTTTTCTTTCATATCTGTGAAAAGCAGCTCTCCTAGCTGGATCTATTACTGGAAGCCAGCAGGTTCTCACAACTCTGATAAATCAGAATCAATCAAAGTCCTGATTGGCTTTGAAGCACAAAGGGGAGGATCTACTTTGGGAAATGTATTTATGTCACAAATTAAATATTTGCTACTAAAAAAATGGTTCAGTGCTATTGAACCATTTTTACAGTAAAATCAATGGTTTTCTGCTACTTTCATGAAGCATTAAAAAAAGAATTAGCGTAAGTAAGTTTCTTAATTGCCAGAGATATTTTATTGATGGCTTTTTAAAGCATTATGTTCCACGACCCCTGGCTCCTCACAGTCTCCTGCAGACCGTGGTTTTTCTTTTTTTTTTATATATATATATATATTCTAAAGCTGAGTTTGAAAAATAACAGTGATCAACCTCACTCCATCACGGCGTCCATGGTATTAGAACAGCCTGCCTGAGGTGAGATCAGGCATGCTGAATCAATATATTCCTAAGTTAGTTTGAGAAACTTCTGCAGCCTGACGATTTATGGAGTCATTTGTAAAGGCAAAAAATATTTTATGTTTTATTCCATCTACAGCTGTGCTTTAGTAGTTGTTGTTTTTTTTCTCATGTTGGAAAATTTTTAATGTGATCATAAAACTTGTTCAATTTGACTTTTTATGCCCTTATTTATTCCCCTCTTCAGTATGGTTTCCAAATATATAAGTATATGTCTTTTTTACATTTACTGCTTTGGATTTATGACTGAAAATCTTACATTGTAATCAATGTTTTTGCAATAAAAGTAGGTTTTGGTTTCATGTTTCAGTATGTACTGGCTCAGCATATATCTTCATATTTTTAACAAGTAATTATTATTTCATACTACAGCTATTCTTCAAAAATGTGTCATTAATATACTGTCGTTTAAAACGTAATCCTACCTCTAAAATGCTTCCAGAAGACTAACCTTCATTTATTTTCTGTGAAATTTTATTGGAACATTTGATTTTAATTGACTTTGACTGACAGCAATTCATATTTGGCAGACCACACAGACGACATTAACATAACTATATATATTTTTTTGTTTTATTTTACCTACAATGGACAGCTCTAACTACCTGGCCAACATTAATGGCAACCTAGGAACCCAGCAATGAGGTGTTTTCAATAAGAACAAAAAATAAATAACCTTCTCAGAACTGCTCCATGCAAAAGAAATATGGAATCCCAAAAATAAAGCTTCTTGGTCGAACATCCAGCGCATTCAGCTTCTAAAAAATCTTCACATTTGCTCCAGATTTGGTTCTTTTTTTGGCAATATAATCAAATTTTGCATTAAATGTAATATTGAGAAAGGGAAAGCAAGCTGATCGACTTCAACATCCTTCTCACTTCAGCCAACATCTTCGAACGCAGCAGCCATCGACTCGTCTGCTCTGAACTACGCAGAAATCCATACATGTCCCACATCCCTTCAGCATGTGGGACATGTCAGAAACTTTATGAATCCGCAGCCCACCGACTTGGAAGAAAGATGTGATTGGTTGATTTGACCAGTCTGTCATGGCTGATCAGTCACAGAGTTGGCGTTGCAAGGCACACTAAGGATTTTTACAGAGGGAGCAGCATTTAGAGAGCTGGAGGACTCCTGAAGTGAAAAAAGGAATGTGCTCGTAAGAGGAAAATTGAACATATAATTCAGATGCAGTATGACAATTTATTTCAATGAATATTCAATCTCTCAAAAAAAGGACCATGTCATTTATTTAAATCCGGAGAAGCAGTCACTTCTCGTTCACACAAAATGTGTTTTTTTTGCTTTTAATATTTATATTCCCTCAAAAGCCTAATTTATCAATTATAATACAAAGAAAAGAAAATGAATATCTAAAACGTTTTTGTTGTTTTATCCAAAGCATCCAACAACCAGTTCAGTGATACTGATCAAAGTCAAAACAAGCTCACTGGATCCTTTTCGGGTCACTTCTAATTTGGACGGCACTGAAATCTAAAAAGAATCTCACCTGCAGTCGTTATTCTCCCATCTGGTGAACTTTACTTCTCTGAGACCTCAGAGGTATTTCCAAAGGTATGTGTGGGCAAACAAAGCAGCCAGAATGATAATTACGTATTCCCCAATTGTTTGATTTCTTTCATCTTTTTCTAATTTATTTCTCCTCGGCGCTGCTGAATATGCATCCAAACCCTTTTATTCTTAATGAATGATAATAGTGCAACATGAGGGTTTGACTGGGGCTATTGAACTTAATTAATTCAGAGAACAAGAGCCAAGAGGCATGCTAATAGTGATTGATTGAAGATCTTTAAAAGGGTATAAAAGTGCTAAGAAAAGGACTGTCCTGACAGCGGCTTCTTTATCGAAACCAAATAATCTGAAGAAGGACGTTTGCTAACCTGGTTTCACACATAGACGGATGCAGGCACACTATCAGCTTCTTCCTAGCCACAACTGAGGAAAATCTCATTTTAATAATTCACATGTCAGAAAGTATTTTACGACTCACCTACACTGATTTATTGACCCGCCGAGTAACATGCGCAGCAAAAAAGCGAGAGTGCCTTGTATTTTATTTCACAGTTATAATAAGATAAATGTCATTGGATATACATATTTTTTTTTTTATTTTTTTTTTCTCAGCAAGATTACATACATGTCTTTGGGGTTCTCAAGCTCCTTAATAAATCAAATTCGAAAAGGTTTTCTTGTGACAACAGGATTTGGCAAACCCAGGAATGAATCCCCAGACCGACAATCTTTACAGCATTTTCTACCTGGGAGAATAAAAGTCAAGAATCTGAGAAGCAGTGGAGTTTTAAAGGCAAAGATTACACGCGGTTAGAACATTTCAGATTTTTCCTACACACATCCTTGTTCTTCCACGCCCACCCATGTTTTGACTTAATTTTTTATGCCCGACCCAGACGTCTCCTCTGGGTTAGGCATAAAACAAGTCTATTCCTAACCCTAACCATGACATGAACTTAATTCACACCATACCTCTCAACCATTTTTCTCAAACTGTTGGTCTCCAGTTTGTCATAACTGCAACCAAAGTGTAACTGTATGTGCAATAAGCACGTCAAAGTAATAGGATTTTGAGATGTTGACATGTCACCGTGTACGAAAACAATAAAGAGCTACACCAGCATTGTAACAGTAATCAGTGTTATTTTCAGAGCTGTAGGAACAATAATTGCTTTTCTATTCAAATAAAAGCAATTACATTTTTTTTTTTTCTAACATTTTGGCTGAACACATGGGAACTTTGGTATTTTCACATACAATGAGAATCTGATTCATATTTTGAATGTTCCTTTTGTTGTCAGACAAGTGGGAGCACAACATTTTAACCAGCTATTAGAATAAGTGTCATTTTACGCTGTAATTATTCATGCTGTTTTCGCCACAACTTTTGCATCTTAAATTACAGCGATAAATTTTAGCGGAAGCAATTAATTTATCTAGTCAAGTCCATTCCAGGGTCATGGCTTCAAATGTAAGAAAGAGAGTTAAGGAAACTCCATCTATTACCCCTCAAAATAAATCAGTTTTTATCCAGCTGAACAGATAAAAACTGTTCAGCTTCGACGCTGACGTGGTTTTCCATAAAATGCTACACATGACCAGATGCCTCCATAACATCATAAAAAAGCCAGAAGATTTTTCTTTTTTCTGTTTTTTTTTTCAGTAATCATCCCCGATGAAGTCTTCCCTCTTCAGTAACGAGCGAGTACTTAGGCCAGTTGATCAATGATTTAGACAAACGAGGCAGTCACGCTAATCGGCATGTGTGGTTTACAGACCAGCTCACCCCATTATCTGCTGGCCCCTCTGTTTGGTGACGCCGTGTGGCTGTGTGAAAAGCAGACAGCATGTTGGCCCCTTTGGATGGAGGTCAGCGGGAAGTGCCTCGGTCCACACAGTTAAATATCTTGTTGAGCAGCCAGGATAGGTGGCGGAACTGCCAGCAGAGACGCAATCTGGCTGTCACAGAGGAGACTGAGACTTAATAAGAGCACGGCACTGATAACAGCTCACAGCCTGTAGGAAGTTTGGGCAAGCAAAGCACATTTACTGGTGGGGGATCTGGCCCCCGGGGGCCTGCTTATAAGAACAGATGAATATGACTGTCACTGTCACCGTATGTTTTCACTTTCGACGTTCTGTCAGGGGCATGCGGAAACTAATTACTTTACGTCCTATCCCTAATATCTTGCTTTTACAAAGTAATTACTTTCAGTCAGAAGATGATTGTCAGCACTGGATTCAAGCGTATTGCAGTACTCCATGCAGAAATGCTCTTGGATGAAAATTGTGGGGGGTGGGAATTCACTCGGGTGAGTGCATTCATAAGCTTAATGTTTTCACATTTTTTGTGACGTTACAACAATAAACTTGGATGTATCCTACTGGGATTTTACATGAGATCGATACAAAACAGGCAGGTTTCTTAGGCTGCAGTATGAGCTCTGACAGACAAAGGGAGAGCAAGATTCACAGAACACGATACGAAAATGATGCAGGACGAGGAGTTAGTAAGCGCTGCTGATGCTAAACATGATTTCTTCCCTGGTTACTGCTGAAACGATGCAGTAAGCTGATAAATATTAGCTATTCTTTGCTTCATCTGTAATTTTGGTTGCACCATCTTGTGCTCCTGCACTGATCGCTTGTGAGCAAACAGTTTAATGATGTTTTGTGAGAAGCGACATTTTATTTTGGGGAAATTTTGAGGCAATGCCCTCATTCTTTCTTTCTATTGAATTAAGACTATGATTGAAACTATAAACAAACTATTGGGAGAAGACTAAACTAGCCTTTAAAAGAGTGCTGCGATTATAGCGTTTTTGATTTTTTTTTTTCAGTTCTAAACACGATTCATGTTACAAGCAGTTTCAAACGTGGTCATTTGAAAACTCTTTGTGTTTCACGACGGTGTCGTTGACGTGCAGGTTTTTTTTTTTTTCTTCAACGTATGTCAGGTCTATCTGTATGTACAGTGTGTGTGCACGAGCGTGCGTGTTCAAAACTTTAAAACTGTGTCCAAGTAAATGCTGAATGAGATTTCTAAAGTCGCAAGAGGTTTAGATGATCGTAGGCCATCTAAACTACAGGTAGAGTGAGAAGCATACGCCCGTGACCTCCCCAGGAATCCCATGAGGGTAAAGGTCTGGCCCAGCGTTCCACAGTCAGGACGAATTGATCCTCCTTTATCTGAGGCTCAGCTATCAGTCAGAGCCTCCTCACTAACACTCTCCCATTCCCCCAGAAAGCTTTTCCCAGGGAGGCTGAGAAGCGTTCTGCAAATCAGAAAGCAACACTCGTCTAACAATGCACTGTTGTTTCACGGGATTGTGATGCCTACACCGTCTTAAATAAATAAAGGAATGGCAAACATCGCTTTCCAAAGCTTTGTACTTTACATCAGCTTAGAGAGGCCCAGGGATAAATGTCTTATCTCTACGCAACACTGACACAGACCTCAACAAGTAACAAAGCAGAGCCGCTTCCACTGAGAAAACAGATGTCAACAAGGTGAAGAAATGTTCATCAGATGTATTGGAGCAGGGAAAGATTCCCTATCATGTAACCCCCCTTCGGCCCCCGACACAAACACACACAAGGATTCTACAAGAACTTAACTCCCATAAACCGGTAATATATTGTCTGTGAATCTCCTGGCAAAGACTGTGTGCATACGGGTGTTGCTCTCTGAGCGCAGCAAAGCCCAGAGTTCATGAACCATTGTGCTCCTGTGTCGGTGTGTGGCAGAATTTTCTTTTTTTTTTTTTTCCCCCCTTTTTGTTTTTGTTTTTTCCTCCAGCCGCCGTCTGCTGTGGGTATTTTGGGCTGCCAAGTGGGTCTCAGGTGAGGGAATAAAAGTCAGAAAGAAAAAGAGCGTGGGAGCCAGAGAGGTGCACACCTTCTGCCTCACCCATCCATTAAGGGTGAAACCCACACTGCTTTTCTCAGGCGGAGGGTAATAGGAGCCCGAAAATTCCTTGGGCAGCCAGCTAACGCAGTGTGCACGTGCACACGCGTACACAGACCAAAACGTACACACACACACGCACGCATACATCGCTGCAGGGAGATTTACACAAGCAAACAGAAGGCTCCTAATAAGGATACAATCTGGTCAGGATTCCCCGGAGACTCGGAAAGTTGAGGCAGACTATTTTTGCACAATGTCTGCCCACGTACCTGTCTGTCTCTCTGACTGTCCGTCTTTCTGAATGTCAAAACAAGTAGAGAAACATCCTGTTATGTGCCACACGGCGGCAGATTTGTGGATAAATCACGGGTCGTCAAAGTTTCTGACATCAACAGAAGCTCCTTGAAATAACACCTGATTCAAAAGGACCGGCTATGTGAAAGACCTCATCATGGGGCCTTTTTTCAAGTATCTGGAGCCTTTTGAGACCAACAAAACATCATGCAGTTTTGTTAATCTGCATGATGTGGAAGTAAAACTGTACATGTTCTTTGATATCTATTTTAGAAATAAAAATCCGGAAAAGTTAAAAGGAAGCTTTAAACTGCCTAAGGTTGTTTTAGGTTATAAAACAACATTCCAAACTTTTGTTTGTGCAACACAAAAATTGAGAGAGCTTTGGGACACCTGTAAACCTACTTATCAGGCCCACAGTAACTTTGGGGAAGATAAATTTATCCACAGCTCAAGTGAGAGAATCTGTTGCTCTGACAACTCCAAAACATGTATTTTTACTTTAAAAAAGATGCGTTGTGGAGTTTCACTTAAGCTATGTCGCAGTTGAGGTAACATTTGGCTATGTCTGGCTTCTTTTACATTTCAGAAAAGTTATCAAATCTACCCAACGTTGCAAGTGGGATAGTACTGCAAGTCACATTTTTGATGTCGTGACAACTGCGATATATCTTTTTAAGTGTTTCAAAAAATGTTGATGTAATGAGGACGAAAAAAAGAAACGTGGACAATTTCACTGATTTCACAATCATCCTGAGTGGTTTTTGTGCAAACAATAGCCAGCGGAGCTCATTGTTTTGCACATATTCTAAAATGTGAAACTTGAATGAATGGGAAAATAAAATATGCATTGTGCAAACAAAGAAAATAGGTATTCAAAAGAGCGAAAGCTGGAAGATTATTCCTCAAACACCTAAGCTTCTTCAGACAGCATGAATCACTTTAACTGTGGAAGCTCAAATTGCATCCCTTGTGTTGTGTTCTGGTGAAGGACTCAATGTCCAGTGTTGTTCGATCACTTCCAAATGCACCGACTCATTTGCTCTCACCCGTCAATCTCGGAACGTAGAGTCGGAAATGCTGGAAACAAAGACAGAACCAATCGCTTGTGCAATAAACCTAACTTGTAATTGCAGTGACAAAACCAATCTTGGCTAGATGTAGAAAAAAAATTTTAAAAAAAGGACAACAACAAATGAAATAAACAAGCTAGCATTTGAAGAAGTTTAAAATCTAGTAATGCCAACAGCTTGTAAAAACGTTATGGCCGACCAACAGATTGCTTTTTTATGGCTGTTGCCGATAAAACGTTTCCACGACATGGCTACTACAGCAGAATAAATGATCATACAACATTTGAGAAAATATTGAAACTGGGTATTGGCGAAACAATAATTATATGCCACTTCAAATTAAGCTTTGTGTCGCTTTAACTTAACATTTATGAGGGGGGATGGATGGACCTCGTAACACTCAAGGACAGTGAATGCACTTTGTGTGAATTGAAGTGCTGGAAGTTGCTGTTGTTTACAAATCTACAACCACATGGTCAATAATTAATCAAAACCAGAAATTTACAACAGCGATGTGCAGTTTATTACGTGCTGTTGACTTTGCGTCCTGCGTTGGATTGTGCTTTTTTTTGTGTGTGTGTGTGTATGCGTGTGTCTGACCTTGCGTTAGGCGGCAACCTTCATCAAATATTAAAATCAGTCAACCGATGCAAAGACTTGTAATTATTGCCCACCGTGTGCTTGTTGATTTTCTGAGTGAACGTGTGTGCAAGCTGGCTCGCTCTGTTTGGTGGTGCCATCAAAGCCTCGGGTCTCCATTCAGTTTGTGAAATAAGGATTTGTGCACTCAGGCAGATCATTACCCAGTGGATTTGCATGAGGAAAAAAAAAAAACACCAGCAAATTATTGAATTTATTCGTTTGGCAACAAAAAGGGTATCATTATAATCTTTAGGCAGTGTATAACAGCAGAAGTGACTGGACATTTGCTAAACATTGTGACATTGCGGGTCATTCAGTTCCGCATTTGAGTCATCATAAGCTGCACTTTCATGTCTTCGACAATTTAGTAGTACAGTTTATGTTTCCTACTTATCTCAAATTTTAACGCTGTAACATAATGGTCGCTTTTTCTCTGCATAATTTTTTATATATGTCATGATTTTTTTGAAAGTTTGCTTAGTAGTGTTTCAGATAAAATAGTGTCTTATCTATAATATAATGGTGATTGAATGTTTAAGATGATGAACTTTAATCCTATTTACATCCATTGGTACATCAAATTGGAATAGGGTCTTGTGTAATGGCTCGTAGAGCACCAGGGTGAACCCGATCGTTTACTCCAGCCCGTTTCTATACTTAATGTAGAAACGGCCTGCAAGGTAAGCCTCTTTATGCCAGCCCAGGCAACTGAAGTTGTAAGAGATCTGATTTGGCAAGTGGATTTGAATTGAGGAAAGCAAGAGATGATGCTTTAATCAACAACACAGTGTTGAACCGCTTCTGATATTTGTGAGAACTAAAAGGGAACAGAAGTGGTTTCATTTAGACAAACTTTTTGCTTTTTTTTTTTTTTTTTTTTTTTTTTTTTTCAATCTGATAAACTGAGAATAGGTGTTGGAAGCATGACCCAGAGACATTCACAAAAGTCCAAGTCATCTCTCAAGTCTTTGAGGGGAAAGTCCAAGACAAGTAAGTCAAGGCAAGTTTACTTTCATAGCACTTTGTAGACAAGCTACTGGTGCGTTCGCACCAAACGCGGTTGTTTAATTACAATAAAACCATTCAAACATTCAACAGATGCATATGACAAAACAGCATGTGAATGTGCCAAAGCTTTCTTCCGAAGAAACTGAGGATTTTTTCTTTTTTTTCCCCCCAATTTAAACACAGATGAGCAAGAGCCAGCACACAGCTCCAGCTGTTACAGCCAGAAAATACACATCAGTACTGAAATATGGTGATGGACTCAGATCTGAACATTTAGAGATACATAAAGCCAATTACAAAGTCAGTCTTTTATCATCTGAAGAACATCGCTATCTTTTCTTTTCTTCACCAAGAAATATCTGAGTGGTTGCCTGTATTTGGATGGAGGAATTGAACTCTAGAGACAGAAGTCCTGCTCCTAATCAAGTTCCCCTAGATAATTTCACAAAAACAAACCAGTCCTCTTTTTCAAAAACATTTCTCATTCTTCGCACCAGCTCAGCTCGCATTGTTATAAACACGGCCCTTACTGGGGAAATTTAAGTTTATCCATCTTGAAACCCATGTTTTACCTGAAATTGGCGGCAAACATCAACATTTGTCTAAGTTCACAGTTCTTACTGAATGCTAAGTCTTCAAGTTATTTTCGTGAGCAAAGTGAACGGCTTTAAAGCGCACGCGCACGTGGGCTTAAAATTGCTTGTCATGTCCTTTGTAGATTTCAACTTGATGTATGGTTAAGCTAATACGAGACAAGCTAACCTTTTTATCCCCGCAGCACTTTGACGCCACTTCACTTCCTGCCTTTCTTCCCCTTTGTGAACGTTTAAATCCGACTGAGTCCATAACAAATAGGATTGGATTCATTTGCCTCCAAAGTGGTTAATGTGTGCACAACCATGCAAGGATGAACATGCACACATGCAATCAAAGGGGTGAGTGATCACAACACACACACACGTAGCCGCACACGACAATAAAGTGCTAAACGGAATGCTTCATATATTTTAGCATTGGTTTTCCAAATATGCTAAAAGTCATGTGACATTAAACAAACACGGCACGCCTGTTAAGCAACGTTAACGGTCCATCAAAACGTAACAAATTGGGGCCGACTGGCTTTATGTGGAGTGCATCGTGTCTGTTTAGGACGGGGATTTCGGGGTGATGAGCACAGCAGAGTGAGTGCTAGTGACGAGGCTGAAACAACGCTAAGGCAGCCTCCATGTTAGAGGGAAGTGGGACGAGGTGACAGGAGCCCATGGGGTCAATTACTAATGAACATTGACTATGACACATTGCCTCATGGAAGTGACATTGAAGCATTTTGTATGTTTCTTTAATCCCACTGAGTCACTGACACAAGCAAGGAGAGAAAAAATGTTGTCAAGGTCAAGAAAACTCTGACGTTTTTGCTGGGTAGTACCGATCCTAGCTGGCGGACAAACTCGGACAAACTGAACTGGGGAACAAATTAAAAGTAGCCTCGTCACTCCGCCATCTTTTGAACCATTTACTGAGAAGAGCAGACCTCACTGAATCTCTGGTTATTCAAAAAAAAGGTCAAAGAGGCCTTGTTAAACCAGTATTCACAGTTAAGATGGTATTTGTCTTTTCCTGCAAGTTAGTGAAAGCGATAGCTACCTAAAAATGCCTAACCAGTAATCTGTCGTAGCATTTACAAAACTAAACAACATGCGATAATTATGTTATAAAATAATAACTCCAATATCTCAATTTAGTTGTTAGTTGTAAAACTTTTATTTGTTGTCTTTTTTTTATCTGATAAGTTTTCATTTCAAAATTCAACTTAACCAAAAATAACATTAGTAAATTCAGGTTTGGCTTGATAAAAGAAAGTCATGACGGTAGGTTTCGCTAGTAGAATTATTTAGGTTTATTACATTTGGGTTGAAAACATATTGAAATGATGCAACAATGTTGTTTATTCGCCTCAAGAATGCATTGGTTCATACTTAGACTTACTTTCTTCTTATTGCACAGACACAACAGTGAATTGGGCAATGAAATGGCGATGCTTAGCTACCGGAGTGACACTGACAACTAACTATATATGGATATATATATATTCATATATGTGCGTGTGTGTTTGTTAGAGGTTCACTATCTAAACAAAGGAACTCATAATGGATTATTCTGACTAACCAAGCAGGTTCAGTTTCACTAATGAATGATGCTCAGCCTCTCTGCTTGATGTTGGCTTCAGGGTTTTTGCCTTTATTCAACCCATAACTGTAATGAATCTGCAAACCAGAAGTCAATAATTGATTGCCATTCCTTGTCATCTGCATGAAAACAGACACCAGGCTCTTTCCTTGCCAATTCCGCCAACGACCTCAGGTGAGACTGGAAACAAATCCCGGGTGACGGGAAACACGGACTGCTTAGAGCATTAAGATTGTAGTGAAACCGCATGAACCGGGACAGAACTCTTGTTTAGTGCTTTTCATAAAATAATAACAATACAAAAAGCACAAATCCTACTCTTTCTCTAGCACACTGTTTTCCTTGTCTCTCTACGTCCAGTGAACGCACCATGTTAGCGCGAGCTGACAGAGTGTGCTCATTTGCAGTACTGATAGAGGCCCCTTTGACATTTTCCCCCAAAGATCCGAGTGCTTTGATGGTTTTGCTTCTCTCCTAGGCTCCTCAGCCCCCCCTCTCTCCCCCTCCTGCATCCTGTCCAGTTCACTGTGTGGATAAGAGCCAGTGGCAAGTGAGTCATTGTCTTTCCGGCGTCTTCAATCCAATTTACAGGGCCTGTGTGTGTCTCTCTCGGGCCACATGGGCACGTTGGCGCGCGCACGGTCGCTCGCGGAGCGTTGGCACATTAAAAAGCTCAGATTTGCACTTTCAAGTTCGCGCCTGCACGCAGCCGCACGGCAAATCAGAGAAATAGGTGTCATTTCGGGACCGCTTCGGCAAGCTCTGATTCGGCCGAGATGAAAGCCTGGAGGGGAAATGAGCGCGAGTGGAATGTGAGACCTTGAGGACCCCCGACTTTTTCTCGCAAAGAAGACGTGTGGGAATAACTCGGCGGCTGTCTACGCGCGCGTGCGCCTCGCGCGTCTCCTCGTGGCGTCAGAGGAAGAAACAGGTGCATGAAAGATTGCTACATTATTATATATCTATCTCGACTTTATGAATAATACGTCTTGCTCGAAATGTCACTGCAGGGTGGAAGATAATTTATTTTTTTTTTAACAGATTCATATAGATGAACGTTCTGAGTCTTATTGCTTTGCAACTATTTTATCAGTGTGGTTAATCTCCTGTCATTTTCCGCAGGCCTTCAGCATGCATGGCTGTGTAGGTGAGAGCTGGGATGAAATGCAAAGAAGCCAACCGCCTGCTAAAAGGCCTTTTACCTCTGAGGATGTTCTCAAGGTGAGCAGAACAATCTGTCAAATGAAACGTTCGAGCGTTTGCATTGGAACAAACATCAGATTTGAGAGGCGTAGTGGTTTGGAACTTCGAAGGGAAAAAAAAAGTTCTTAGTGGGAATCGTGTCCCTCTGATCTTTTCCAGCGTTTTACGCCCCGGTTCTGTTCTCGGAAACCAGCCCGGGGGCCACATTGACCGTCTCCCTTAAGCAGGAATGTCACGCAGAGGTTTCTAATTCGGCCGAGTGTAAAATAAAGCAAAGTGTCTGAGATGGTGGTGAGGGAGATAGTAAAAAGAAAGTCTGAGATTTTGCGTTTGGTTAATAGCCCACCAAATGTAATTAGAATGAATCTATTTCGTTCTTTTTCTTTGTTGATAGTAATTAATAACATTTCCACCAGTAAGACCTTTTTTTTTTTTTATATCAACAACAGTGATGTAATTGCTGTTACCTTTTTGTGATTTTTGTTGCATTAAAATCTGAGTGTTTGTGTTTGGAAATATTTGCAATATTTGCGCTTATTCATGACAATAAATGTGACTTTTTATTACTCGCCGTACAGATCATGCACTACAATCAATTAAGGCAGAGGCAGCTGTTTAGTACAAGTTATAAAGCTTTTGACAATTTTTTAGAGAAATCTGCAATAAACCCCCAAATATGTGAGAGCAAAAAAGTGTGGGTATTTGTTGATTTTGATTAAATTTCCGCAGTGATTCTCAAGAAAGTGGAAGGAATGATTGATGTTATTTGGGAGTAAACAGATAAAAAGCGCATTGATTTGATTGATAACACAATACGTCAGCACATTTGGTGTTAAACATGTTGATTCAAGCTGCAAATGGTGGTGAGTCAACAGTTTAACAGAATATAGATATACTGTATGTGTCAAGGCGAGTGAACCGATGTTTTTGCAGAGTTTTCTCAATTCGGGCTGGTAGACTAAAACTAATCTAATGTGAGATTTACCATGGTAACAACAAATAACAAAAAGTTGAAACTCTTGGAAAAAGGTATGCCATGACATGCACTGTACACAGAAGGGATTAAAAAAAAAAAAAAAAAATTAACTAACTGAAAAAATACTGATGGACACTCAAAATAATCCTTACCAGGGTCTCTTATTGGATGCTTTCATCTCCCAAGAACGTAACCAACTCTGAATTTATGTTTTGCACAGGCGAGCAAAAGGATCTGGGTCAGTGAGCACAGAAAAAGGTCACTTTTCACACCACAATTTTAAAAAAATAAAGCCACTGGAAGACATATTCAGCCTATAATGTGTCCTTCACGGATGAATGGATGAACTCGACTGGATAGACTAGAATGAAACAGTTTATGTGCTCTGACGAAGAGCAAAGAAAACAAACACAAGACAACTCAACAGACCCTTAGCGGCCTCTCTGAGAGGACCGTTTTTACTTTATGGGCCCTAATTCTTGACGCTAAAAGCAAAGCCTAAAACAATTGGCTCCTCTGGGGTGCCGTAATAAATCGAAAGAAGTACAGTCATATTAATAAAAGCCAAGCTGTTCGGGTGATTAAAGCCTTGATGTGGGTGGTTTACTTTATTTGTTCAACAAAGTTTTAATGAGTGCTCAGGCAGTCACACAGGATTATTCAACAGAACAACACTGATTCGGGCTGCGGATGCACATTGTGGAAATCAATCAGGAGGAAGAGAGAACGTGACTGAACCAGGAGCCACGGTTTGAGCCGGTGAGCAGACGCGAAAATCATTATGAAAAATAAATGAAGAGAGCCGGGGTGAAACCGCGGAGGTTCCTGGAAGAGATGCGCAGCAACAACTTTGCCGAAAGTTGACTCCGTGAAAGTTTCGTTGCGAAACTTTTGACAATCGATACAGCAGAGAGATCAAAGGTCAGCAGGAGCAGATATTTACCACCTCAAGGCAAATCCTCGTGCATAAGAGGCATGAAGGGAGGACATAAACTCAACTACTTGTTTCAGTCTGTGGGATTCGGTCTTGAGTTTTGTTTGATGCTTGAATTTTGAGTCTATTTTTCTTTGTTTAGTATGTATGATTCTGCTCTGCACTTGGTTTTGGTTGCTATTTTTTATCTTTGTGTTTTTTTGTTTTCTTTTTTTTTTGGTCAGCTAAACCTCCCAAATTAATACAATCAGTTAACCGTGAAGATATTTTTCTTTAGTTTTTGTGTTGAACTTTCAGAGTCCTGCAGGTTTTGCGTCCACACAGCTAATTATACAAGTAATGTCTGATTTGCTACTTATCAGTGTAGCAAACTCTTCCCAACCAAAAATACTCCTGGGTGAATTCATGGCCCCTCCATAAAGTCCCAAGGTCAAACACATCGCAAACAAAGATGGAGACAAAGGTTCAACTCAAATTTGCCAAATACTTTTGGAAATATTCTGTGGACTCGCGAGACAAAAGCTCCACTTCTAGGAACGTGTGGAGTCGTTCCCCCTGCATTAAACTAACAAAGCATAATTTCTTTTGACAGTGCAACAACAAGGTAGTGGAAGCATCAGGCTGGTCAAGCCGTTCAATGAATCCATTTAGAGACTGTGTTAAACTGTCCTGTTTAACATGATCTGTAAAAGGATTGGGTCAGGAAAGCACGCCTGCCACTACAGTACTGTAAATATTACAGAACAATGAGTACGTTTACTTTTTCAGATGCAATTTTCCTTTAATTTTGACCCTGAGCAGTAATACCTGGAGTGCGCGTAGCCTATTATTTACCAGATTTTGCGTCGTTTATCTCCGTGTCCAACTAAAGGTCAGGGTGTAATCACGGGCCCAAACATCACTCCTGCACATAGACAAAGCTGCTGATAAGCTACTGGAAAATGTCAGCCAGATATAGAGTGCTGATAGCCCATTAGAACGCGGCTGAGACCAAGGCTGAATAAGATTAGTTAGGTTCTTCAGTTCCTCTTCACAAGTCTTCCCTCTGAAAACACATCAAATACTAAAAGAATGAGAAACTGAGAAGGGGGTGGCATATCTCCCAATTGTTTTTGTTTTTTTTGCTTCTGTTCCCTTTAGATATTTTAGCCTCCTTCTCCCATTTAAATAAGTCCTCCACTTTCTGCACTGTCAATCTTCTGAAAAGACATGTAATAACAAAGACTGGAGTGGGTGAGGAGGTCGGGGTTCCCTGGAAAATCAGACATCTATTAATGATGTCCAGCACTCACAGGGTTCACACACATGCATGCACGCACACACAGTGATTGCAGTGAGTGATTGATGAAATAGTGAGTTGGCGACATTGCAAAGTTCACTTGATTGTTTGTTTGCATACATTAAATAGTGTAAAACACACAGACACTAAGGAGCTTGGTGGAGCCCTCTAGTTTAACTAATAGAAAGATGGAGGCCACTCACTTTCCCCATTTACAATAAGTTGAAGACAAGATTATGTCTCTATGTCACAAAAACGAAAGATGAAACATGGGCATTAATCACAGATACAACCTAAAGGTCTTTGCTAACTTTGGAGGAGCTGCAGAGACCCGCAGCCGTGTGGGGCAGTTACTGAAACTGCATGAGACTAAAATGTTTGCCTGTATGTAAAGTACCTGGAACATCACTGTGAGCACATCGTTCCCATGGTGACAGTGGCGGCAAGATCGAAACATGAGGGTTTCTTCCACAGGGACAAGAAAGCTGGTTATAGACGTTTGAATATTGAACAGGGCTAAATGCAGGACGATCTTTGGAGGAAAAAAAACAAACTGATAGAGAGTGGATAAGAGTTAAGATAAAAGAGCAATTCAGGGACACTCTGGAGAATGTCACTAAACATAGAGCCAGTACTGAGGTGGAATAAACCTGAACTTAAATGGAAAAATGGAGTAAGACTTGAAAATCTATGTTTCACCACATACAGGATGGAATACATTGAAATCTATGGTTGAAACAAGACAAAATGTTAATGAACTACAAAAAATATCATTAAACTTTATGAGCTTGTTCTGGCAAATAAAATCTACTGTATTTGATTTACCAGCAAGCTATGCACCTACAGTGAAAGGCTTCTGGTAGAGTAGGATTTGATAATCCTATGCAGCCCAGAACCTCTGATTTACTGCTGTCCTTGCCCCTCGCTACACCCCCACTGTGCTCACACGTTCTCATCTGAGCCAAACCCTTTCCTTGTCAAATCAATTTCTGGACTGTGGCACCACTGTGCATGCAGACGCGTACCAAAATACCTCCAAACACAAGCTCGGTTTTTCAAAAATCCTGACGCATTTTCCCAGAAGTCACAAATCAGACCCGGAGATGAAACCCGCGACAGAAGATGCTCTAATGAGAGGGATCCCTCCGTGTAACAGGTGTTACTGAAAATACCTTCTCCACGCTGTGAGCGCAAGTGACGCAAATGAGGGCAAAGAAAATTGCTGGTGTCTGCTCCTTCATGGAAGCGAATTGATTGGTGTTGTGAGCGTAACCGATCAGGGACAACGCTTCTCTGAGATGTTGTTTGTCTCCTGCTCGGGGCGCGTGACTGCAAGCCCTTTGTGGCCACCGGAGTGAGGGAACAGTGTTTACCTTTGCATCAGATATCTATCACCTCTCCCTGTGTGAGACGCCGGATCAAGGAGGCACAGAGACAAACTGTGTGTCAAATACGGTACTGGATTAATGCTGAGACTGTTGTTGTGCTGCTCACAGCTGGAAGCTGTTTTCTCTCTTGGGGAAATGAATTCCCTTAATGATTTTTGCTCAGTGGCTTTAGGCAACATCATATGACTTCTTCACGCTACCCTGAAAGAAAAAAAAAAAGAAAAGGTATAAGTTAGTTTATTATTGCTGTCATTCTGTTGTGTTTTTCCCCCCCCCCACGTCTCTTTCTAGTCTCTGTTGGTACATAAAGTCCCCGATCTGACAGCAATATCAGGGTTTACGTTCACACCTGCATCATTGAGACAGAATTAAAACATATATATCTAAGCTGTGCTTTAAAGGCTTGGCGTAGAGAGTTGGAGGTAGTTGAAAACTGCCTTGCTTCTTGTAGGAGTTGATGGAGCATGTGGGTCACTGAGAACAGACGCCAAGCTATCAAATAAGCCAGTTCATAACAAACACATCTGGTGTATTGGTGAATTACAGCTTATGAGCATTGAGTAAGTTTTGTCTTCTTAGTAAAAATTATGCCACTTAAAACATTTCACTAAGTTTAGGATTAAAAACATCAGTATCTAATAACGTGAAATCCAGAGCTGCACTCAAGCTGCATTGCATCAATATGACCGCAATGTTGCAATCTCAAAGGGTAGCTTCAGTGCTATATTAGATGGGACATAACATTTTGAGTGGTATGCATGAAAATTCTTCATATCATTATCATGTTATTGGCCTGCCTTTGATTTTAATTCTTGATGGGTGGGATGCAAAAACTGTTGAGGACACCATAACGGCGGCAAATAAAAAAAAAAAAAAAATCTGGATTGATATCTGGAATCAATCCCACAATTCAGCAACAGTGTCTTAATTGGATCTTTTGCTAATATCATGCAGCCCTTATGAAATCCCACCATGGCTTTTGTCAAGGCTGCTGGGTAACTTTTGAAGACTTTAGGAAAATAAAACAAAAAAAGAAAAACAGAAGCATGTTAGACTGCATTTCTCACCCAAGGTCATTTAATTCCTTTCTTAATAGTTTGATCTAATGGGTGTAAATAAGGTTTCTTATTGAAGTTCAGATTGACTGTCTTCAGAGTGAAGATCTGATTAGTCTTCTTTCTAAAAGCCTGGCACTGGATTTCATTCAGATTTTATCTGCTTGATCAAAACAAGTTTGACGGTCATTCGATCCGCTATAAATGCTGTTTAGTGAAGCTCTTAGAAGTTAGTTAAACAACATTTATGAAAGAACAGCACAATAAAGACCAAGCAACTACAGCAGAAACATCATTAAAAAAATTTAAAAAAGTTCTAAAGAACGGTAAAGCACAATCAAGTGCTACACAAAATCCAAAGGTTGGAATTTCTCAAAATGGCAGATCCACAAAGACAAGCAGGCTGCTTGATGTGAAGAAACAATCTGAGAATCAGGCAAGGTTTACATGGTAACTCTAGAGACGCTGCAAATATCTACAGCTCAGGCCGGAGAATCCGTATCGCTCGCACGATCCATAAATTTACTTTATCAAACAAGCAAAAAATAATGAGGTTAAATGTTTGTTTGTTTTTTTTTTTTTTATTTTGACATTCCTGAATTAAATCTACTTCTGACCATAATATTTGGATCCAATTCAAAAGCATTCCTGAACAAAGAACTAAAGGAATCCTTTTTGCTTTCACCATTTCTGACCTGTCCAAATATACGCTATGGGAGTCTGTTCCTGTTTATCTTTAGTCTGTGATTTTCCTATACCTCACTAAGGAGGTTATGATGGTCCCAGCAATTTTCCCATTCCCTTGTCATTCAATATGGCTTTTATCTTCCACCACTTTTGTCCTTCTTCATAGCAGTAAGCACGAAATTGCTGATACCAACCGACATGTTACAGAGTGTGGCATTAAAACAGTTTTACGTGTGCACACGTCTGAGTGTGTTAGACGCAGGATGTGCCCAATGGGTGAGTGCACAGCTGCACATATCTGCAGAGACCATTCCCTGGGATGGAGGTAATTTACTGAGGAGGGATCTCTGTCTGTCTCAATACCTAGACAGATGCATCTTCACTGGCCTCCATTTGGCCACGGCCTGGCGTTGCATCCCAAACTGCAGCATGAAGCTTTATTATGTTTGTGCATCCAATGTGCAAACCCCTCCCCCCAAAAAAACGAACAAATAAAAAAAAAATCTGCACACTCCGTTCTCTAATGGAGTACTCCAGAGCCAGACGGGAGTGGCTTCTTTCTTTTTTACTTACTAG
This sequence comes from Poeciliopsis turrubarensis, assembly GCA_010277015.1. NCBI lineage: Eukaryota > Metazoa > Chordata > Actinopteri > Cyprinodontiformes > Poeciliidae > Poeciliopsis > Poeciliopsis turrubarensis. The sequence continues at coordinate 3,616,345 of VMRN01000036.1, read as the reverse complement.
TATAAGGTAGAGGCAAGCACTGACTGTTATTAATCCCAGAGAGCACAGACAGAGAGAAAGGCAAATGTAGCTCGGTGGAAGGAGGTCAGCTTGTTCTCATAACATAATGGATGGGGTTTCTTTTTTTTTTTTTCAAGAATAAAGGTAAAAGCCATCATTCTAGAACTCCGTAGTAAAACCTTCCAGTCTCCCCTGTTTCCATCACATTCTTGTTTTTCCTTACAGATCTTGTGTCGCCAACAGGACTTATAACAGGGTTTATGGTGTTGCTTAGTACTTTGCATTGGTGTTTGCTAAAGTAACTACCATACATGTTGGAGCAACAGCAACAGACGAGATAACTCCCCCAATAATCACTGAATGTAGAAACTTTAAGCTGCCCCTCAGGCAGCCCTGATTGTATGCCTCTTCACTCTTCTTCCAAAAGAAGAAGAGTGAAAGAAGAAGAGTGAAGTTTAAATTAATGCAGGATTTGCCGCATTTATTTGTACCACGGCAGAGCGGAGTATTGAGAGATTGGAATGAAGCGTTGTGGAACAGCAGGTTTTTAATTTTCACAATAAAATGACATGAAACGTCATTTAGTATTTTTTTAGTTCTGTTTTTCTTGTCAGTAGGTAGAAAAATGTCATATTCCACAAATATCAATGTCACCCCTCCCAAAAATGCATATATAGTGGAACCCTGGTGTCAACGGGAATTGGGTACCACCACCGGCCGCTAATAGCTGAAATCTCCATATTGAGGCCACCTCCACAAATGCTCAGGATTGCTTATTTTCAAGACTTAGGTTGAAGCCGGCAGAAGATCTTTGGCAGGATCTAAGCATTAAAATGATAGTAAGGAGTTTTTCCATTCTCAAAGCTCATTTTCAAAGAAAAATTGCCAAAAATAGACAGTTGTTCACCTGTTTACTTAGGGGTGATTATCAAAACATACTTTCTGGCAACTCTGACAAATTAGCCTCATCAGAATGTATATATTGAAAGCAAAATGCCATCACAGCTACTTTACATTTGCAAGATTGTTAATGATCTTTTAAGAATATGTAAATGCAGTGCGAGGCAAACAATTTGCATCACATTAATCCAATGAAAGTGTCATTTCCTGCGCTGTTGGTTGTAGGGGCTGTCATGTCGGTCTATTGCATTTGCGACGTTTGCGGTTGATATATGTGGAGAGAAGACTTAATACCATAACAAGTTCCAGGTGGCTGCAACATCGTGTTCCCCTATTTTGTGGTTGTCTTAATGCTTTATTGACTGCCGGTGTCCAGGGAACAAACGTGTGCATGCATTAGTGTTTATTCCTTTTCACACAGGCACACGCTCATGTTCCTTCATCACATACTTCAACGTTCTCACTCTGTCCCAGCTGTAAACCCACAATCCATTTTTCATAGCGCTCTGGAATGATTATGCCACGGGCTGATCGGAAATGTCTTTTGCTCGCTCAGACTGGAAGAATGACCAGGCACAATGGGAAGAGTAATCGGACGTGATAATGCACACAAAAGATTCACTTAAACTCAATGGTCATCAAATCATAGACGCGATTTCAGGGCAGAGAGAGAGACAGAAAAAAAGTTTAAGTCCAGTAAAAGCGTGTTGGATGAAATTCAATTCGTCTTTCGCTGAATGAAAATGGACATACAGCTTTCTATCCGGCTGTGTGAAGGTAAGTCTCCTGGGTTATGTCAGTTCAAATGCCCCAAATTGTTTCCATTTTCTGAATGTCACAATAATGAGAAGATGAATCTGTCAAATGTATTTGTCAATGTCTTCAGAATTCAAAGTTAAGGTCAAATGCCTCGGGTCTCCTGTGCACAGGCACATTCAATAAATTACAATGCAGCTTGTTTATCACATTAAAACTAGATTTTGAAAATAGGAACCTTCAAGCACATATAAAAATCTTTTTTTTTTTTCATTACGCTTACATTACTTTGCTATTGTGAAACAAAATTGGACCTTGTCCTAAAGGTCACTAAGAACTTTGGAGCAAAAAGACAAAACAAACAAAAAAAATAATAATAATTAAATGAGAAAAGTAAACAGCTCATGCTTAAAAAAGTTCATTAATTTAAGACAGGTCGTTCTTAATATTATCAACAGTATGCAAATGAAATAGATTTGATACCACAAGGATAAAAATAATTCTTAAGGTTTGAGTAATTAGAAGATATGGATCTAGAAAACTGCATGGTTAGCTACAAAATTAGCTATAATGTACTTACATAGAGTGCAAAGAAAATAGATTCTCTTTTGTCTTAGTTATGATGGACAGAAAGTCTTAAGGTCTTGATTTGTCTTATTTACTGATTTATGTGATCTGGTACCAGACATCTGTATAGTCTGAGTAAAATTTTGATAAGGCAATCTTTCTCATCGCTTTGACGGAAACAACGTATGAAAAGTATTTGATCTAAGAGAACATAGCCTTGTATCTGTGCAAGGTTACCTCTAAAAGAAAAAAACAAAGAGAGAACTGCAAGTTCTTTTTTTATTGAAAATGCTTCCCAGTAAATAATTGTTTTCACTCCAATTATATACACCATTTTCTAAATTTGATCATGAGTTTATCACAGGGCAACAAAGAGAAAGACAGAATAAACAGACATGTCTACACAGTTGCACCTAAAGAATCATGCTTTTGCTTAAATTAGGGACTAAAAATCCATTTGTTTCCAGTTGCTTTTGATTAATATCAATTGAAACATCAATCAGTTTGGTCTGTATTTTTATGCTAGCGGAGCAACGTAATGTTTTTTATGGCTGTTGTTCTTTTTGTTGTCACGTTGAACACTGTAAATTACCTTGTTGCTAAAATGTGCTATCCAAATAAACTGTTCCAGATCGGTTCCTTGAAATATACAGAATTTCACATTTAAAAAGCAATTATACCTTTGAATGTACGTTCTGTTATTTGCAATCAGTGACCTAGTTCTTGATATCACAGTTTTGTGGGAAGATATATTTTACATTGTGTCTATGAAACAAAACCGAAGTCATAATAACTCCACATGTCTGTTGCTGCCTTTTGGTTGACCCTCCATTTCACTTCTATTTAGTCTCAGCTCAGCAACCTCCTTCAGCTATTGCATACTAATTGCAATCCGCAGACATGCTGATATTTGAAAGTTGTTGCACAACTACCCACTTTAATATTTCTTTTCTGCAATCTGTGGCCATGATGAAATACGGCTTGAAGGCACGCTTGGCTGGGGGCTAAGAAAACTGCCACACCATAAAATCCCCGCTAATTTTAAACCAATACAGAACTCTTAAGGCAACGGCATCCATTGTACACACAGGGCAGGAAATACTGCTGGGGGTTATAGTGCTGGAGGATATTGCTCCTATAGCATGCCCAGCTGCAGTGAGTGAGGGTCTATCGGTCTGTCACCTCAAGACCGATAAAAGGCCTTCTACACTTCTAAACAAGCCAATGAAAAGCGACGAATGTTGCTTGATTCTGAACTGTATACTTGAGAACAGCAACACCGTTAAGAGCCGCCGCCTGGATTGCTTAATCGTTCATCCCGCTGCGCTGGCAAAGCGTAGCCGAGGTGTAAAATATAAAGATGCGGCGTAAAGACCAAAAAACGTTTTCCACTGATATAGCACGAATCTACTTAGTTGTGTAAGCGTTGTTGGGATACTGAAGTGGCCTGAAATGAGATTCACCTAAAATTCTATTTCATGAATTCAACTGGACTAAAATGCAAAAGAAGCACTGAAAGTATTCTTAAGTAGGAATTTGTTAATAATAGCATTTTAAGAGATTTATTTATTTTATTTTTTCTTTTGTAAATCGTCCGTACCTTTTCACATTTCAGGTCTCCATTTGGGTTTTCCACTGTATTGCGTGAGGTGGTTCAAATGAAAAGGTTTTGTTCTTCCACTCAGCATTTTGCGCTTCGCTGCAGTCTGCTGATGGGAAATGAAATAAATGGACACAGCCACGGTGCCTCAGCGGTTCTGCAACCATCTCTTCCAATCTGTTGAGCCATATATGTCCCTGCATGATGCAATCTTTGGTCCTACACACACTGCTAATGACATGAGAGCAACTGATGCTGCGCAGCAAAATGCTTTGAGGTGGAAAGATGGTAAAAAGAAAAAAGGAAAAAAAAACGATTAACATGGTGAGAGGAGCATGTTACTTAACATAGTAACACTGGGAGGTGAAGAGAAGAATGGGGGGGGGTATTAGTAAATGTGTAAGTGGGTTTGCTGTGGAAGAAGGGATGCCTGCAGTGTGCGATTCTGCTGACAGCTCAGGATCTTCTAATAAGTGGCTTCTCTGTTTGGCGGATGCAGCCCAAGTGTAAGAGACAGAGGTGGGGAGGAAAATGTCTCTCTCTCCACTTTCCTTCTGAATTTCACTCCCTGTTGACGGTCGACTGCTCACCAGGGCGCTCTATTGTAAACATTCAGGCCACAATACATGTAATCTAATTGAAGTCACTGGTATGTGTCTAAACTGAGGAGCAGCTGTGTTTGTGTGTGTTTGTGTCAGGTTTCAACTGGGATTAACTCCTGCTTTATCTCTTATTTCACCGGTCTTTCCTTGAAGGGCCTACCAGTAAGCATTTTGCAGCCCCGCTGAACACAATGGACTGAGCCCATCTCTGGTCGCTCTTGTTGTTGAATGAAATACCGATTAGATCAAACCTAATGCTCAGCCAAAGTGTGCATGGCACAATTCAACACTTTCCAAGTCTCGAGACATTTGTTGATCGAAAGAGTTCGGCTAACTTCTTGGGTTTTGGTCTTCATTTTGTTTATGCCTTGTTATTTTTCCACTTTATTTTACTTACACCAATTTACGCACTTGTTTGGTTTGAAGTACTTGTGTCAAAAGATCGATCAAGGTGATACAGGTATCTGGTCCAAATTTCCTTTCGGTTTCTTCTAAATGCTCCCACATGAATACCTAAAAACAATGTAAACGAATTTAAATTTAATTTAATAATGTAAATTTAATTACAGATTTTAGTACGATGTTGCAAACTCAGATAATACTTTTTTTTCTCATTTTCTTGGACTTTGAAGAGCAAAAGCACTTTTAACAAATGCATATTGAAGTCAGCTTCCCGAGAATACTCCTCACTTACTGTACTTATGCAAGTGTGCAAGGCTCACTGTAGAAACTTCAAATGAAAAAAACAAAAAAGAACAACAATTAATGTGCATGCAAATCTGCAACTCGGAGACCAGTGCCTTTGTTCCTGGAATCTTGCTGTCACTAGTTTTAATTAGCCAAGTCCCTTTGGTGGATGTGAGTACAAAGTCCTTATCAACGACACAATAGAAACATATGAGAGGAGGAACACGGTAACAAGGGCCTTAAATCAATGGCTGCCACACAGGCACTAAGCAGTGTTTAGCTAAAGCTTATTCCCTTTAGTTGCCCTTATTGTTGCTGTAATACTTCAAAAAATAAGTGTGTGTTTTGTGAGTGTGACTTTTGTTGTCTAGGGGTAGGATTTTCTATGTTTGAATTCTTTGCCACTATTGTGCCGTTTATTATAAAAACAGCAGAAGGTTTTTGTACAATACTAACTTTGAAAACAACACACATTGAGGCACAAGTCAAAAACAGCAACAGGCATGTACGGTATTATAAAAATAAATATTAAATACTGTATTGTGGTAAATTTATTTCTAATGGCCTTATAGCAGTGACATTCACACCAAATATTGAGATAACTATGTATAGCAATAATAATGTGGAATAACATAAAATACAATACTGAGCATTATTTGCAAAGCATTTGTTGGTAGTGATATGTACAGTAACAGCCCTAGGCATTCGGAGGAGTGTTTTTAACAAATTTTTCAACAAGAAGGTTTTTTAAAATCAGAGATTGTGCATGTGTTCTCCCATCCTTGCAGCTTCTTTTCTTTTCCATGACACCAACTGGAAAGAGTTGCGATACTCTGGGCCCACAAATGAAGGCGACTATTTCTAGACCCTCAGACGGGTCTAAAGCAGTTTTTGTAAGCATAACAGATGCTAATAACTGGAAGGTTTCAGCTGTTTCCTTCACTTTACCTGACTTTTTTTTGTGTTTTTCTTTACATTTTCAATTCTTATGTCAACCCACTTTATTACACTTTATGATTTATGGTCTAATTTATTTTCTTTTCTTTGTAAATATAGATTACTCGTGTGGTTATCAAGATTTCATGCCAACTGCTCCACTGTGTTTATGTCGTCTCTGTGTGTTTGTTTGTTTTTGGTTAAGGCTGATCTTTCTATTTTCTCTCCCCGAAAAGATGCAGGCGAGCCCCTTGCAGATAAAACAAGCACTATGCCTCTATCAAATACCGCCAAGATCCCCAAGGCCGGAGGGTTTCTGCAGCCCCATTCGATTCTCAGTGCGGAGTCCCATTAAGGCTCTGGCTCCAATCAAAGGTCCTCCCTCTCTATCAGACTCACTTCATCTCCAAGAGCCCACTCTCACTCAAAGACACGGTGCTCAGACAGCTGATTGATCTCTACTTTCTGGTTTCCTGTGCCTTTTCCCTTCCTTCCCCCGCCTTCAGACGAGAAAGCCTTAAAATGGGATCATCTTGTTTTTCACCAAAGCCATGATTACGTGTCTGGTTTTACCCGAACACTTGCGTGTGTCTGTTTGCGCGGCCTTGTATTTGATACATTGCCAGGACCATTTTCCTAAGACATACAACATTGTGGGAACCAATTGCTCCTTAAGGGGCTCGGAGCCCAGAAGAAGTGATGTTTTTGTTATGTTAAGAACTAAGGTGTGAATCGAGTTTAGGTTAGGTTTAAGGATAGACATGTACTCATAATGCTTAAGTTTAGAATCAGGGTTTGACTATAAGAAATTAACGAAAAAACAATGCAAGTCAATGCAAATGTCTGTGTATAAGTGAAAGCAAGTTTTGATTCCTCTCAATTGTTATTGAACTACCTCGCCCATGTTAATCTGTGACACCCAACGAGTTAAGATCTTCAATACCAGCGTCTACAACCTATTAGACTATATAGGTGCATTAGATTTGTGTGCCAACTTCTGGGACTCTGTGCGTGCGTGCATGTGTGTGTGTGTGTCGGGTCAAGCCCAGACTGATGTGTTTGTCTCCCTTTGTTGTTTTCCATTCTTTGTTTCATGCTGTTGTTTGGATAGCATAGGCTTGCTGGAGATAGGAATAAATGGGGCTGTTAGGAGACATCCGTTATATTCTGACACAAAACCATTATAAAAGAACAACTTGTGTGCTTGCGTGTGTAGGTGTGTGTGTGTGTGCATGTTTTCCAGCACAAGATATTTATGTTTATGTTGTCTTTTTGTGGCAAAGATATGTGGACGGCACTTTGTTCGCTGTGTCTGTTTAACTTTATTGATTCTACAAGTGCAGAATTTAACAAGTTTGATAAGATTCATTGGATATCGCTAAAACATCAAAGAAAACTAGGAATGTTAAAAACCGTCAGGGCCCTCTGGATTTCATCTTTGTATCCTCGGAGTAAAAGTTTGCTTCCACCTTTCACCCTCCTGTCTGTCGCTTCATTGGAAGGGACTTGGTTTGTAGCATCAGGTGGTTATGAGCAGCTGTCAGAAAAAAGCTATTTGCCAAAATTTTTGATCGGGCATTTAGATGCACTGATCAGAGCTTTGCAAATTCTCTGGTTTTGTAAAACTTAAAACGTTGATCCAAATGACTTCATGTTAGCTAATACAGCAAGATGGCCTCCCTGTGTTAGTCAAGTCTTAATGCAGCCATAGGGAAGTCTAATACCAGTTTATGGATACAGAGTACTCAGCAATTACACTAATTCCCATATAAAATACCTACATTCATATTTATGGTATTTGTTGTATTCTAAATATTTTTTTTCCCCCTCAGTGTTAGCTTCTACTTAACTTTAATGTTTGACTGTTAACAAATGCAGACAAGAGTTGGGCTGTTTTAATAGGTGGTAAAATGTCCAATGGACAGAGATAAAAAAATAAAAAAAAAAAACCTTCCCTGAACATATGGGTTGTCTGTCATGGTGACAGACAGACCACCTGGAATTGACACACACCAAAACACAGTCCAACACAGGAATACATGCCAACCAAAAGAAGACAAAGCTTGTTTAAAAAAAAAAAAAAAAAAAAAAAGTAGATAAATCCTTGGAGAGGAGAAAGATGCCAACTAGTCAGAAGTACAGTGTCTACTGTAGCTCGCTTCATTAATTAAAATTAATTCAAATTAATTTCTGGCAACAACAGAAATACCAGTGAGATAAAACATCATGTGAGCAGATATTAACATTCTACAGTTTCACAAGACACTGTTGTTTCAAGCTATTTTGTTCAGTGGAGCTACATCTGTGTTTCTATTTGAAGCTACAGTTGAGCCAACCGGTTGTAATATTTCACCTTATCAGCTGATTTGACGTCCTGCCTGATCTTTCTTCTACAGTTAATGAACCATCACCAATAACTTCTTCGGGTGTAACATCAAACAATCTGAACCAGCCCAGCCCCTAAAGCAAAACATAAAAACACTTTTAGAGGATGTAAAAGACTCAAGACTGGAGCACTACTTTGTGTTGGTCTGCTCAACCACTTATTAAATACATAAAATATTTTTTTTAGGTGCAAAGGGTCAAACACTTTCGTAAAGCTCTGCATCGATACATTTCACAACGTTTTCCAGAGCGATTTATTTTCCTGTCCAATCTCTGGACTGGTCCAGTAGAGAGCACCATCGACGTGCGACATGTCCATCAGTACTAAGAGCGTTATTTTGGAGCATAAGATACTGAGCTGCTAAATAACAGTATAAGAAGTCAGAGATAAAAATGTGAAAAGATTGTGTGTGGACTTGGATAAACACTTGCAGTCTGTCGCTGCTCTGACCAGCAGGAGATATGCAACATGGGACTGGGCCTCACAATGCGGAATAGAGTTGTGCATAAGAAGAATAGATGAGAAGCTGTATTTATTTATGCTGGTGTATTTTCTCTGCAGCTCTTTGAAAATTTATGACATGGCTTGCTGCCTTCTATATGGCTGTCTTTATGTTGGATAGTATATGTACAAGGATATATCTGTAAGATTGGTAGAAAGCTAAGTACATACATTACAACATTTTAGATTTTTACCTACTTGTTCTTATAAACGGTATAATTAAAAAAGATTGAGTGCCCAATTTTATTGATCTACTCAATCAAATCATACATCTGAGTAAAGCAGCCGGGGAAAAGAATGTTTCAATAACAGGAGGTAATCCAGATTCAAACCATAAAGCTGCCAAGTACATGAGCTAAGGGGGAAATGTTCTCTCTGAGGGAGACATAAAAGGATTAGCTTTAGCTTGGAAAGTATAGTCCAATGAAAAAGGTTTCCCTTGTTCAGCAAGAAAGAAGCACAAACAGTGCAAACCTGTTTTTCATACAACTGCTACAAAGTGACTGACAGAAGCAATTAGGCTCTCGACTCACAGCTTTTTCCTTTCAAATTTTTCCATCTAAATGAAAACAGACATGCTCCCCATCGTAGGATGTTGGTGAAACTTCAACAGCTCATAATAGAACTCCAAAGAACACGATTTTAATACTGTTCTAGAAAACAGAAGAAGATGAAGTTTGAGAATCTGTGTTGCACTTAAGCTTCCTCACTGACCTCGCTAATTCCTCAATATTCTTTTAGACTGAGCAAATCTGTGCTTGTATCCATGGTGGATTGAATATCAAAACCTACGAGGAATTTATGAGAGGAGCCCTTAAAAATTTTTTTATACCACTTTGCCGAGTTACTTCAAAAAGGGGTTTTCTTCAATAAGCAAACACAAAGTAGAGTATAACTGCAAAGTTAAAATAAATTATTCAAAAGTTTTGAACATTTGTGCCTGTTTCTTTAACGCCCACCACTGTCAAAATCAATGTTTACACCTTTCAACTATCATTAAAACTACAATTCTTTTGGATTTTCTCTCGGCTAACTTACAAAACTAGACAAACATTTGCAAATCTAAACCGAATGTGTCTCTTTTTGCCTTTCAAGGTGCTTCTTAATGACTTTGAGCAAAGTTGAGACAGGAATGAGCATGATTTCGATGTATTTTCTTGCCTTATTTGCATAGAAACTCCAGAACAAACCGACACTAATGATACAAGGACTTTGTTCCCATTTCTCTGAAGGCTTTCATTACTCATCACAACTGTTGGCCGTATTGGAGTAATTTGTGCTTATTTTCTTCCACGAACACACTGTAAAATTGCACACAACAACCCTATGTGACAGTATGCAATATGCCGCTTTAAGCCAGGAGAAGAAGAAGAAGAAGAAGGTTTTTTGTCCTTTTGTTTCATAGCTCAAGGTGGGCAGGTGGCAATGATGGCTCCACCTGGTTTACATGGGAAACACTCTCTGCTATCTATGGGCTTATCTTAAATCAATGTTCGGGGTGGTTAAATGAAAAAAACAACTCGTGTTCTTCTATTTATTTATTTAGAAATGCAGGGTGGGCAGCATTATTTGGACTCTAAATAATCATCTTTAGTTACTAAACCTATAACCCTTGAAATCAATTGTTTTCTTTCCATTTCACAATTATGTTTCGAGTCGTGTAGGTCTGACGCTTTGGAGTTGTAGTGTGAAAACATGGCGACGATCAAAGGATTTCAGTTCTTTTGCCAGGTAATCGTAAAACACGATTCAGCATCTTTCTTTTCACATTATAGCTGTGAACTTAACAACTCATAAAATTAACTTCTCAGCCTTGTTAGGATTCAAAGGGCTGGGTTATGTGCACACGTTGGTGAATGCACTGCGTGCCATTTATCTTTATGTGTTTGTTTGGAAAAATACATCGACGGTGCAACAGTGCTTTACGGCTCTACATAAAAATAAATGGCCTCTGTCTGTCTTCAGTTATAATGCCGGATATGTAAAGGCACCTCATTTATTAGTTTGCTTTTGCTTTGCAAGGAGGACGTGGATTTGGTGTATTTAGCATCTGACTGTTGCCCTAAGTAGCAGGGATTATTCTAATGCTCTGTCAGTAGCAAGGCCTTGTCTAATTCCCTTTTCTGCTGCTGATATCCATTACAAAAGCTACACTAATAAACGCCTGAATTTCCAGCTCAAGATGTCTCTCAACCAATCTTACAATTAGCTTGTCATCGTAGGTCAACGAATGTGTGTGCAGTCCAACAAATTAGAACGCGTAGACTTATATGTGTACAAAATGTCTCTGGATGTCTCCAAAGTTCCTACAGTGTGTTTCAAAGGGAATGGGCGGTAATCCTTGAACAGTATTAGAGCCAGGGGTATTTGGGAGGAAGCGTTGGCTTTCTTTTTCCGCAAGATGGATGTAGCCGTGGTATTTTATTTAAGCCCAGTTTTGAGCCGTCAAAGCTCCAATGTAAAAGGCTGAGTAAATACTGCTTGCTTTGACACATAGACATATGAATTTTTTATGTGCTCCACATTTCTGCTGAACAAATCCCTAAAATACTATTAAGGTATGAGAATCTGTCAGTTTTATTTAATTGTTTCTATTTTTTTTTTTTAATTCCATTCCTTTCTGTTTTTCTGACGTTTCTATTAAGTAGTTCTGTTATCCAGATAGTCTCAATAAACATTTTGCAAACAAGCTTCAATCTATTACATTCAAATTTGATGTCAGAGTACCACCAACAAACTTTACAACAAACTGCATGTTGTTGTAAAGAATGCATTTGTTTTCAAATATATGAAAGCATTTTGCCTTCAGGCCTTAAGAATCCTTCATAAATACTTTGTGGAGCCAAGTTTAACTGCAGTTATAGCATCTTTGCATAATCTAAAGACTAGAATTTAGCAAATTTATCAGCAGGTCAGACAATTTACATATCCAATATTAGTGGCTTGCCAGTAGTTGTTCCACCAGTCCCACCACATTTCCCATTATTTTTTAGAAAGAGCGACTGACTGCTCAAGTTGAGGGTCGACAGGCTGTTTTTGAGGGAGAGTCAGATTCAGCAATTAAACTTGTGTTTTCTGAAATGTAAATATGGCTGATGAACCGAGTATCCTGCATAATGAGTATTCATCCCCAACACTGAGCCTCAACTCCTACTCCAAGTTTGTCTTGTGGAAAAGAAAAGCAAACAAAAAAAAAAAACGAACTTACACGTCATTCTCGAGTAATCTGACAGCTTGCCTTCAATAGTTACCGTGTATTAGCTCAAAGGATCTTCTCTTCAACTCTCACTAAATCACCCCTGCTGAAAAAAAGAAGAATCCACACAGGATGTGTTCAGGTTGACATTTGTCAGTTTTTCTCTCTCTCTGTTTTGCATGCAGATTTAAAAAAAACAAAAAAGTTTTAAAAAGTAATCTACATTTGATGAAGACGATGCTGGCTTATGGAAGCTTGTTTTATTTTTTTACATTGATTTTCATCTGGACTGTTTTCATCATTCCTCACAGCAGTGGACATTACTTTCTGTTCAGTGCTTCATTGATCACAAATCTTACATCTGTACCTGAAATGGACGGCTGTTTCCAACATAAGCTGGGAGAAAAATACTTTTTCAGTCACTTGTTACTGGTAATCTGTCCTGAAAATTGGCTTGGAGTTATTTAAGCCTAATGTCGTCTAAATAGCTGCTCCAATAATGGTTGTAGGGTGGGCTTTCTTACCTCAGCTGCTATAGTTACTCATACTGTACTTTTTTTTTTTTCAAGGTTTGGGTGCAATTTCTCTTGCACCATTAATATAATTGCAGTTCAAATACAAGCCAAAAGGATTCCAAGCAGTGACTTGTAAATAAAAGTTAAACAAAGGGAGTTCCTTCTGGTAGCCAGGCCATATAGTTATTAAGTTTTTTCTATTTTACGTTTTCTTAAAATAGAAAACGTAAATGACGTGTGAATATCTCTTGATGATTAAGTTGAAAATTTCTTCCACATTTACAAACTTTAATCCACCAATATAGTCATAATCACATACAAAATGTCATTGTGAAGGTGCATCATGTTGGTGGTGCACCCATTAAAAATTCATGCTCTGTCTATGATGTTGGGCACAACCCAGCCGTAACTCCTCAGCTCCCCTCCTTACTAATGTATGAACAAATATGATTTATTAATCCCCTCCCAGCTCATCCCAGGCTCCAATTGTTCCAAAAGTTTCTGCCTGCTTAATTTGCCACCCTTGTTTATCAGCCTGGTTTTGCAACTCAGAAGACAATGAGGCACAGTGAGGAATGTCAAGCACCGTCATGGGAGAATTCAATAAAATATGCAAAAATTACAAAGTGGAGACAATTTCCCCTGCCTTTCTGTCCCCCTCCCCCCTCACACACCCTCTCATTTCCCTTTTCATCTCTTCATAGCTTGTGTTCTCTGTGATGAGCGTGTGCCTGCGCCTGATAGTCGGCAAGCATATGGAGGGTGTGTGTGGTCCTGCCAAGCGATGGAGAAATCACAGACAGAATGGCAGAACTGTAACACATTAGAGTAATCAGAGGCAAATTATCGTCCTTAAGTAGCTTTTGGACATCTGCGGCGTGTGCATTCATTCTGTATATGTATAGCACACACACACATAGCACATTTGAATACTTGACAACAGACAGATGGATTGTGTGCAACCTGCTTCGAGCATTCATCTATCTAGGATTAATCAAAGAAAAGTAAAAGGTAGCTCTCCCTCAGGCCGAGTTTTCTGTAAAGCACATTAGTAAATATGTCTTTTTTTCCCCCCTTTTAAGGATGGAGGAAACAAACATAAGTCAGACGTTTATGGGCCACCTTGCAGTTTCTCATGCTAGCCTCCTGTGTATTTAGGATTATTAAATTTAATAGGTGCATTTACGTTGTGAAAAATAATCCAATTATTTCTTGGCCTTGTGGTAAAAACAACAACATAAAACAACTATGTGTTCTTTGGTTGTGGGATGTGGCCATGTGTCTTTAAACAGTCTGATTTCTTAAAAGTTAATTGCTCCATATATTTTTTTTTTTTGCCATCATGTTGTGCAGCAAGTGATTCAAAAATAACAAACGTATAAATATATTCACGGCCAACACTGACTCAAATGATTCAAGCGAGTCACTCAGATTAGCCCAGAGCAAATAAGATTAACCAAATCCACCCACCGAGCGCCCTCTGGTGAACCAGCCCCAGTGATCAAGGTAAGCAGAGTCCACTGGGTTTACGAAGTGTGTTGTTGACTGAACAACTCGTGATATAAAATACATCTGCTCATTTTGAAATCAGGCCGTTTTTTATTGTTTTGACAGCAATAATCATCAGTCACTGTGGTGACAGCAATATATGGCTCATGCAGTATAAGCTTAATCAATAGAGGCACAAATAGTGAAAGCTCCAATATAAATAACTTTCCGAACTTTACAGCTGCTGCAGGTTCTGATGGCAAATCTATTCACATTGGTATCCTTTCCTCTATAAGCACCTTTATAATGTAGTTTATTTTATTGTATAACAAATTTATTTGGGAATTTGGTAACCATCCATTTCTGTGAATGTCAGATGATTTTCAAATGAGAATGTCCTCTTGTGAGAAATCAATAAAAAGTTGGTTAGGGTCAGTTTGAGGAAAAAAAAAAAAAGCAAAAGAAAACAACCCATCACTAAATTCTACACTTGTAAGAGATACAGCACAAAGAAAAGATAAGGTCACAGTAAATGATAACATTTACTCCTGCGCTCTGTTCTTCAGAGGAATCGGCTGTGACATGTTGTTCTTCTGTGTTCATGCTCGCCTCATCCATGGCCTCAATTTCTGACGATGTGGACGAACACATCTCGCAACTACAAGCATCTCTTTGAATTGCACGTCAGATCTGTTTTGTTTCAAGCTTTCAAATTTTATTAGTAATAGTAATAATAATAAAAAAAAAAAAGAAACGAAACAGAGAATGCAGGAAATAGCCTGCGTCTATGCTTGTATCTGCATAGACGCAGATGATCAAAAAGCGTCAGGGTATGTCTACTGGAAGCCTGACGCACGGCCGATGGGGGGTGAGAGGAGTCCGCGCTGAGGCTGTTCGCGCTCCTTTGTTTCTTATTTCACAGGTGGATAAGCACATTAGCTCCGGTATTAATGCATCACAGTGGCTCCCTCCCAACATCTACAAACAAACAGTTGCAAGTCCACACGACTACACACGGGGAGGATATTCCGAATCATCTATGAGACAGATTAAAATAAGATGAGATAAAAAAGAAAATGTAAGAATTCCAGCAGCTTCTGGTTTACAATGGGCTTGAGCCTTGGTGGTTCTTACATCAAAACAAATTTAATTCCATATCAGGGTGACCGTTTTGAGTCTAGTAACTGGAAAACTGGGGATGACTGGGTTGGTCCAACAGAACCCTAATCTAGAACAGTCATCTAACCTTGTTGTGGAATAGATAATCCACCCTATCGTAAACTAAAAGTAGATTAAAAGTTGTTGATTTTTTTTTTTTTTTAACAATGTGATAAGACATCTAGCAAATATAAGAGGTATGTGTATATGTATTTTAGCTTGATATGTTTAAAAAAATCTTGCTCAATGGTTTATTGCAAGAAAGGAAGATTTAAGGTCACACAAAAACTTCCCTGAATTGTCTTTTTTTTTTTTTGCTTACACAAGATTCTCCTTTCATCTGAAATGAGTGTCAAAAATGCTAGTTCACACTGACTGTTCCTGTCTTGCCCTCCTGACACATGGTACACTAACGTAAGTAGAATTTGCACTGACTACAAGTATCCAGAAACCTCTTCTGAAAAGATGGGTTTTTTTGTTTTTTTTGCCTCCTTGTGAAACCGAACTCCACCATGTGTGGAATCGAGAAAATACAGAATAAACTCAAACATGTGCACCTAAATCTTGCTTCTAGAATTCAGAAAGTTGTTAGTTGGGTAATCATTTCAATCAGGAAAAAAAAATAAATAAAAAAATCTGAATCATCCTTAAAGGCCTGAAATTACAGTGACATTCACACACATTTGATGAGTGCATGTAAATTTTCACCTGCAACTCTCCAAACCCTCTTGTGGCTGGAACTTGATCTTTTTTTTTTTTTTTTTTTTTTTTTTTACAAACAGTCAACCCGCCTGAGGTGATCTCTAGTTTGACCTTCACGGTCACCACAATTTTCTGAAATGTGGTTTGGGAGAGGAAAATTCTGCATCCGTGTGAGAATATGTCAACAAGAACAAAGAGCTGAGAAAACAATGACGTGGCACATGAATTGCATGGGTCAGTTTTTGCTGCAACTAATGTTATGAGATTTCGCCAACTTTGCGGTGAACAACTGCATGGAAAAGTGTGTGATATTACCAGACAGATGCAGGCTATTTTAGACTTTACACTTCATGTCAATAATTTTCACAGGCTAATGTTCCACTTGAAGTGCTAACATGTATCTGCAATCGTTTAATACATTCTAATCCAAGTATGAAAAACTGGACACAAACTATTTACAGCTTTACTTTATTTCCAACTACATCGGAAGTCTGTTTTTCTCAAATTAGATTGAGTTTTCTTTATGGTGTAACACTTCATCTTAAATTAGGACAGCAAAATCCTCCCCATAAACTCACATACCAGAATTCTTAATTAAAACTTTTGACTTGTACTTAATAGAAAAGATGGAATTGTCAGGAGGTTGTACACAAAAAATAAAGGAAACCATCTGCTTTGCTTATCTCCTGTCATTGTGGAGAAGAGTGGAACATGTGTTTGATCTGACGCCATTAGGGAGGAACAACATTCTTAAGGATCTTCCTCTATACATCTACATACACAACAGCCCAAATCTGTTGTAAAAAAAGTACAGCATGAGGTAAACAAAAAGCTCTACACTACACACCGGAAAGCAGTGTGATGAGCTTGTAAATTACAAATAGACTCGTCAAACATACCTTAAAACCTTCTGCTATAATTGCAGAACTCCAATTATGGAAGTTGTTTTTGTTCTGTTTGGTTATACCAAGCAGTGTAATGATGGCAAACCTCCAAAAATACAATAAATAACTTTCCTTTTCTCTGGAAGGGCACACTGATGAAAAACGTCTCTAATGAAACTAAATGGGACTAAATAATTTTCATAAAGGTTTCCGCCTTTGTTGTGTCGGTTTCAATTTTGAAGGTGATTGCAAATGCAAAAATGTGGCGAAATCTCCACTCTGTTGCGACTGTGCAGTTTTTTTTACTGTAATGTATTTGCACAACAAAAACATTACGGACTGAAATGCATCTATGATCATGTAGAGCATTTTGTTTTGTTTGCTTTTAAGGAGATTGCAGAATGGACTAAACAGGTACTGTGTATACTTATGAAAAATCACTAATATGTGAAATCAAATCACATTAGTTACTATGCTTTTGCAGCATAGTACCAGTTGAAAGCATATAATATTTCCTCACCTGGCGGTAGGATATGGTCATTTTAGTCATTTTAGTTCATTTTCTAGCATCAGTTCTGGCTGTTTTCCGAGCTGAAAATCAAAATCCTGATTTTGAAATCTTCAACATGCATTCTATGTTTAAAAGGAAATTCCTGGAGCAATCTTTACACATTCTCAGAAATTGGAAAAAGAGTGCAATTTTACTATCCTTGTGTAAAATACATTGGAGTTTTTTGGGTTTTTTGCAGTGCTTTTAAAATTTTGCTTTTGCAAGGCGTTGGGATTTCAGCGAATCACAGAAGGAATTGTTTACGAATGAAGAAAACATTAAACTTTCCCTGTGAGACTGACGTACCACAAGTCTGAAAATACATCAATGACACTTTCACATGATGAAAGGATGCACTAAGAAAATGAGGAAGAAATCCCTGGCTTTCGTCCTCACCCTACAGAGGGACCCTGAAGAATGGAAACTACAGCGATGGTCTGCAGCTTGGAAGCTTTGGAGGTGCCTAGAAGGCTGCAACCCACAAGGAAGCTTTGCAGCTCGGAGGCCATGCCAGAGCTCTCCAAAACCTGCAGAGGCTGCTGGTGAAGGGACAGTACAGATGCTGGGGGGAAGGTGGCTTGAAGTACATTTCAGGTAAGGCTGCCTGACCTCTCCCCCTCCTCCTATCTGTTCCCACTCTGAAAGCAAACCACTAGGACATTGCCTTTGATTACAGAATTCAGTCACTTCATAAAAAACAAGTCAGTATGTGTTAGCTGAACACTGAGAATGATGATGTGTCATCTAGGAAGACTAAGCAATTTGTAGGCGTTATAATATATTATATGCATTTCCTGATGGTCCTAAACAGTTTAGTTTTCATTGTGATTAAAATCAGCCCATCGTTGGCTGGATAGATGATTCTTCAGATTGGTCTGTATTTCAGAATTCTGTGTTAATTGCAATGTGATTCCTCTCAGCAACCCAGAAGCAATTGTGATGATAAACAGACGTCACCTGATCTCAGCAATCCAAGTTGTTTTGATTATCTGGTGGAGGAGAAATTTAGATTAATTAGCAGCAATCGGCAAGCTAAATTGAATGAAAACACAACAATTGTGTTCTGTTTTTCCAGGGAGAAAAACACAAGGGAAAACAGAATGTGTTTTTCTTTTTACCACCGCAATTAATGATCACTAATGCACCTGTGTGCTTGTAAAACAAAAAGAAAAAAATATTTTAAAAATGCAGCTATTATTAATAATGTGTTTGGAATTGTTGTTTTAGGCCTTTGTGTGGCCAGTTCCCAATAAATATTAATAGTAAAGAAAGTTTATCTAATCCAGCTTGAGATGAAACAATTTAAATACACAATCAAACTTATATAGGGTACCACATACATAGAGCAACAAATAAGCATCACATGAATTTTGATAGTAAATTTATTTCCAAAGGTACTATTGACCTTACATTTTCACCAGGTGTTGGGAACAACCCAAGTAATCCATACGTAGAACGAAACCTTAAAACATAAGCTCAAAAATAAAGTTATGTTTAATAATATGATACTATGTAAATCACGGCGAAAAATAAACATGTCACATGCGAGAGGATGACAAAAAAATGATATTGACATTTACGATGACATTTACAATAAGCCCAATAAATGGATGATACCATGTTCGTCCTCCTTCCCTTTTCAGCGTATGGATAATTTAAAACAGCGTCTAAAAGTAAACACTAAAACTTTCTCCTGCACATCAGTAACAAGCAGAAAATGTCCGTTACTTTGCTAAATGTCAGATTTACTTGTGCTTTAGCGATGAGTCAGAAATGGCATTATCTATGAGGATGCATTGAGCCGATTTTATCCCTTTTTCCTCTCAGCTTTCTTTCCTCCTTTTTGATTCAGTTGCTGTATATTAGTCTGCTAAGATAAAGAAAGCTTCTGTAGCAGTCTTTAATACACCATCAGTTTTAAGGTTCATTTACTTTACTCCCCACTTAAAGCAAAACGACTTGCATTCAAGCGTAGCACAAAAGGAAAAAAAAAAACGACACAACTGGTTTAGAGTTCACAGAGTGATGTAAAGCATTACTTTGAGCTGTACTTATGTACTGCTTTGAAAAATAGGTCACACAACCTCAAAATCCTCCTAACGCCACAATGCTGAAGTGCTTCAGTTGAAGGGTAATGCTCATCAGTTTTTTTAAGTTTTATAAGACTATTACTAGCTAATTTGGGGTAATTTACAGGTGAGGTTAATTGAAAACAGAGGAATGCATCCCAGCAGTTTCAATATGATCAGAGTAATTATAAAAATACTCAAGAGGTCATCTTAAAATCTGCAGGAATTGTTGTGTTGCAGCTAATAGTTGTTAAACCCGTGTGGCCAAAAAAAAACAAAAAAAAAAAATACTGAACATAAAGTTTATCAGACAGAGTAATGCTTGACATAAATGTGAGGAATTTTCCGGATGGTCCGATTATTCAGAGATCTATAGCCAAATGTTAGTCGTGTAGTGTAGCCATGGCAACTCCGGTAATAATGTTAATTTATAACAATGACTATGATTTGAAGAATTATCTAGCTGTGTAGAGTGAAACCATAGAGTACATTTTATAAAAAATACTAACTTTTAAAAATTTTGATGTCATTCACCAACAGAAGTAGTTTTAGGAATGAGCCACATGAGGCAGCCCGTTTCCTGTTGACTGGAAAAGCCCTTGAAGTTGCATCATACATGCTCAACAGCTCCTCCTTCAGCTTCGTTGGGCCAACAACCAATTCTAAATCCAATTTATTTTTATACACAGTGAGGTTTGACATCATTGGTTCAATATATATTTTCTTATTGATGCTGATCTATTTTGAATTTAATTTCTGAATTTTGTGAACTCTTCTGAATAGATTGCAGTTTTCTTTCTTTTTTCTTTTTTTCTTTTACAGTGAATCATAGTGCCTGTATAAAACCGCTATTGTTCTAAATAGATATATTTTAATTTCAAAAAAAAAAAAAAAGAAACCAAATTGTCTGGAATTTGATCAAAACCAATAGAAGCTCGATTTGTGTGGAGAATATTACACATAATCTGCAGCCGCGAACATGACTAATGTAAAATTCACCAAATTAGCTGGTCAAGTGGTCAGGGAGTATTGACCAGGGCTATTTTTGCTGTAATTTGAGATTTAAAATTTGTTAATCTCATATCACAGGAGTCAGTTTTCAAATGTGGGCCCAGGGGCACAACGTGCTAAAACCAACAACATATACCAACTGCAAAAGAGAAGAAAAGCTCAGACCTTTTAGTAGATTGTTGTGTTGGAACCTGAAGAAAGCTATGGTATCACCAAATGTCTACAGTGACAGAAATACAGAACATGATTATGAAATACTTGATATTTAATTACAAAGAGTGAATTTAAAGAGCTTTGAGGATATTAAGACATTGTGTAATTTGTGAAATGTTTTTATAAGGTTGAATTACCTGTTATTAAAAACAATCCATCGGCACCTTTTTCATTATTGTACGAAACCCCAAAACTGAATGAAGTTTTTTTAAGCATGGATGTGTAAAATAGAATACATTTATATATTCTACATCACTAATCTCTATTAATTTTTACTGAAGATTTTGTTTTTTTATGATATTTCCAAAGCTTTAACTTTGCCCTCAAATTTTTGTCTCTAAGTGTGTTACTGTAGGTCTGATTGACAGTGAACTTTATTTGATGTACAGTTCGCAGCCATTTTCGAACCGCAGTGGTTTTCCCAGTTCTGAAAATTCCTTGAAATTACTCCTAGCTGTGTTAGTTAGATCGTGTTAGCTTGAAATCCAATGTGGGCCATGCGAGGCCCGCGTTCAGATGAGGATCGATGCCAGAGTCTGGTGTTTGTCTGGGTCTCTCTGTCTCCGCATCTGGGTGCAGGCTTACAGTGAGGATATGCTTGCAGCTGTGTACAGCTTGCTCTTCAGACCTTTTCAGCCATAATGTGCTGTTGCTGGCCTTTATCCAGCCTGATAAGCAGAGAGCTGCAGCTGAAAAGAGCAAAGTTATGCTTACCAGCCTCCTATTTTACCGTGAGCAGGATTAGCTCTGTTGGCTGGAAACAAAGTAGTTTTCTTTCGTCCAGCCACACAGCAGATGAGGACTCAGCTGTAAAACATGTTTGTCGTTATCTATTTTAAAAGAGTGCACAAGATTTGTGCAAATTTATTTTCCTTGTCAGCGGCTGAGAAAAGTCTGTTTCGCCATTAAATCAAGCAGCTTCTTTATTTGCACTCTGAAGAACATCAGAAACGTCTGGTTCTGTTCATCAAAAATAGGATGTTAGCTATGGATAAAAACATAATATCTTTCTGCCTTTCTCTTATCCTTCCATTAGAAATGATGAGAAAACATAATAAAAAGAAATCCTAAGAATATAGACAAGACGTAAGCTTTGTGCCGCAGTTGAACTGCCGCTGCCCACGTCGTTTCTGTCTCATTAAAAAAAAAAGACGTTTGCCTTTGCTGTGCAGTCTTAGATTAGAACTGATTTCTGAGAGTTAGAGTTCTAGTCTTAGATATTTAGACTTGCCTGATAGAGTTGATAATAAAAAGTATTTCTCAAAAGGCAGAGATTAGGCTGAGTCACTGGTTCCAGTCTTTCCATGTTGCTCTGTAATATATTTCTTCAAATCTCAAAAGCACTTCCAGTGAAAGAAAAATTAGAAAAATAAAGTTTAATATATTTAAAGATGAGACTTGTATCTAAGCTTTGACACATGTTGATTTACCTCTGTATGTAGAACAACTGATTAAAAAGGGATGGTGACAAAACTAGATTATGTTTAAGGAGTGAATGGAGTCGGCTTCACAGCAGGCTACAGTAAACAGGTGTGCACAGATACATGAACACTGATATTTCACACACTTTTCTTCAATTTTCTTTTCCTCATTTCACTGGGAGCTTGGGTTGGCACAGTGGCCACTGCCTGCTGGTCATTTTCCCTTTCTCAATTTTGTTGTTGGGGCCTCTTGGCTGACTAAGTGCTCCAAATGGATTCTGCCTCCTACAATATTCCTCCTTCTTTCCGCTGTCATTCTGCTTCTGCAGTTTGCTCTAACCCTCCAGCCAATGAGCTCTGTCATTGCATTTTTTTTTATAGTACTAAAAAAAAAATAAATAAATAAATAAAAAAATTGGGCCAGTGCAAAAATAAAAGAAAGATGAGTACAGAATACAGTGTAATCACTGAGAGAGGAGCTTGGTGCCACCAAACACCTTTAACAGGACGTTGGAGTTTAATGTGGATTGTGAATCAGAGAAAAAACTATCAAGAGTAGATTCACAGAGTACATTTCTGATCATATCGTTTGTGCTCTGTTGTTCTGATGCTGGACTTCAGTTTGGACTCATAGTTTCAAGAACAGGTTTGTGCAAGTTCACCGTTAATCAGAAGAAAGCATAAATTCAGTTCACACAAATCAAATTTTCCTACCACCATTGTTCATCAACTCAATTACCAGTTCACAGTCAGAAACAAAGAAGACGTCCCCACAGCATAATATTTTCTGCACCCCGTTTCAGCAGAGGGATTGGTGTATTCATAGTAACAAACTAAAAATGTTGTCTCCACTGAGGCCACTCTTCAGCAGAGACCAGAATTTCAGGTAGCAAATATTAACATGAGAAACAATGGATATGAGTCCCTTTATATAGGCACTATAGACTAAATACTCTTGATTTTAAAAAATTATTTTGGGCAATGAACTAAAATCTAATCTAAATAATATGATTTTAGGGGAAAAAAATATAGTTATCACTCTTGCTGTTGAAAAAAAAAAAAAAAAGAAAAACAGATTATGTTGGATGAGTCAGGCTGCAGAAAACAAGCAGGGAGAGGATCTAAAAGTTAAACTGCATGCTTATAACAAACATTTATGCTTCATGTTTGTTTTCCTTTGTGATAGGCTCCAACAACGGCTTCCAGTTCAGCAAACATCTGGGCGTCCCGGACCTCCCTGGCCCACCAAATGTGTTGCAAAAAGAGGACGGAGCAGTGAGAACAAAAGAGGTATAATATCTCTGAACTAAAAATGAACGAATGCTGCAGGAGGAAGAACAAACTTAGAGAAAAGGAGAAAAAGAGACACTTTGGTGCAGCTGACAGCTGATTCATACTTCAAAAATATAAAAGATCCAATTTTTGCACCACATTCTGATTTTGGCTGAAAATTCCATTAAGAAGATTGCAGTTTATCTTAATTTTTGCTACTTTTCCTTTTTTCTTTTTTGGTATATTTACACATTAAAATACGAAAGGGCTTGCACTCGTGTACTAGTTCAATTTAGAGCACAATATTTGAGAGGAAGAAACACACATTTTCAGAGAACATATCTGCACGACCCAAACATCCGTAGTTGATTGGTTTCTGTTATCTCAGTAATTATTTTAATCAGCCAATCACAATCAGCCTCGAGGAAAAAAAAAACTTTTATAGGAAATGCTGGTGGTGATGGGTGCAGGGCAGACATAAGGACAGGAGGGCATGTCATTCTGAATTTTTATATATAAATATGTTTGTATTCATCAGTTAGACAAATGCAGCAGTCAGAGATTTTTTCCATAAGGTCAGTTTGTAATGACAGATTTTTATATATATTTTATTGGTACCCAATTTCATCTCCTTCCTTAACATTGCTTAACGTTTGAATCTGAAAGGTCACAGTGCAAAACAAACAGGCCTGAAAATTCCCAACAATCTGAAACCCAAGTGTCTGCTGATCTTTCGATTTTATTTCTGATTTTATTTAAATGCTTCCCTTTTATTATTATTTAATTTATTGATTGACTTTCCCCTGTGCAGTGTTCTCAGGTTGGAAATTCTGGTTCAATAATTATTTGAATTTTTGTTTTGCAGCCATTATTAATATGTAGAAACGAACGGCATTTTCACCATGAGATGGTAGTTAGGATTATATGCTATACATGAGTCTAATAATGTCAAGGTTTTCAAGCTGCAGTCTACCAGATACTACTGGTGGCAGTTGGACTCTCTTTAGCTGTGCTCAAAAATTACATTTTAGTATCAGCAATTATTAGTAAGAGCCATTGAATGGTTGTGTTGAAATCTAAAAGTAAAAAGCCAGTCAAAAATTCTCTACTTCAGGTTCTCCAAACGCCTCTTCAGCTGATATTCTGTCTACTTTAGTTCTGGACTCAGGCTTGGCCGTTGCAAAGTTAATTTTCTTCACATAACTTTTTCTTTTGTGTAGGTTTGTATGTTTGGAGTCACTGTGATGCAGAAAAATAAACCTCAAAAGCTTTCTTCATCACTGGACATGGAAGGAACCAATAATGGAAGCAATGTGTCCTAAATGCCTCATTAGTGACCTTAATGGCCCTATTAGAGCAATTGCTCTGAAAATATCTTAATGCCTTTTGCTTTTAACCAAGTTCAGAGGTAAAGAAAAGAAGCTGTTTGAGTTAAAGTGTCTTCATTAAGAAGAAAAGAAGTCTAGTCGCATTTTCTTAAGAAATTAGGATTTTGTTTCACAGCAAATAGGTATGCTGAAAGAAATTTTGTTTTTTGCACATTAATCTACATTGTCTCTCAAATCCATTGCTCAATTTTTTTTCATAGTACAAGTTATGTGGAAGGTTCTTTTCAAGACTGACACAAAGAGCTTATAAGGATTAGATAATGTCAAACCATAAAAGCTCCAAATCTTTAAAAAGCTTTTCTTCAGGGCTTAGACGAACAGCCCAGAATGATTATACGTCTAACGAGTGAGTTTGGCTTTCAAATAAAACAAAAGCTTCAAGTTGAAGATTTTGAAAAAGAAATCTCATAATATTTCAGCAGTGAGGCTGTACAAATGTGGCTTTCTGGAAAATAGAAATAGAGAGTCCAGTGATATAAGTTTGTTTCCAGAGAAAAAAACACAACTATTTGTCTCCTTTTCATGGATAGTTTTAGGAATTTCCAAAGATTAGAGGAATTAATTCCTTCATCTGGCCATGTGGAAATACAAAGGATCACTATTTGCTTGCCTCCCTGCACTTCACTTCCTCTTTGGCATCATCCTTTCTTCCAGTGTGGCTATAACTTTCTATTATTGTACTTTTCAACTTTCCATTTCATCCCTTTTCACAGAACGTTGTTTCTTTCCTGCACGAAATCTCCGGACCGTCTCTTGGAAACAAAATCCACAAAAAGAAAAAAAGATCTTCACAGAGATATCAAAAGCAGATATACTTTTGATATCCTATGTGTTTGAAAGGATTTTAAGGCCAGGCTAAGAATAAAAAGGCTCCTGAAGATAAATGTTCTTTTTCTTAGATTTCAACTCTGTATGATAACGCCAAGAAACACAATGTTTTCACGTCTCCATGTTCCCCATCCAGGGACAGGGATGTGTGCAATTAGGCAGTCCTCACAGCGTCCCCTTTTGTACACTGAAAGACAGATCAATGCAGACAATGAGATCACAAGAGCACAGAGGTTGGGGGTATTGGCTGGTTTAGATATGGATCAACTTTAACTTGGCATGTACCAAATAAATGCCAGAGGGGTGGTGAAACCTAGCAATAAATCAATTTCAGCTCAGCATGCATGCTGCAATCAGAAGCAGTTGTGCAAGGTAGGAGGTCCGCGATGGGGAGAGAGAATTCGATCAGCGGACATAATCTGGAAATGAGGACTTTTTCTCGGTCCAACAGGAACACCAACAAGTTCTAACAGAAAGAGCATCAGGCAAACAGACCTTTATCAGAGTTTCTGCCTTGACTTTGTGTACCTGGCCACGTGTGGTACACAGTCAACAGAAGCCTTGATTGGATGGAGTTATGTAGGGCACAGTCAACACGAGTCCAGATAGGAAGGGAAGAGAAAGCTATTAAAGATAGGACTCCTGGTCCGAGGCGGCAGCGAACACGAGGCTGCTTAGTAAGTCAACCAAAGCTCGCTTATCGAGCTCCACAAAGGCCAGCGCGTAAAATATTTCCAAAGCAGTCTGCCATGCCTCTGTTCGAGCGAACAGAACCGTAAGGAAAGCGGATCGTTCCTCATGTTCAGATTCATTTTGATTAATAATTATAGTGATTTTAGTCAATTTATCACAAGCAGAAGCACCATGAAGAATTTGTCAACACCAAAGTTTTAATGCGATGTTAATTTCCCTTTTCTGAGCCAATATAACCGAAACTGAATATTACTGTAGTTAGTAGTTTGAGATGTTTACAGACTGTTGGCTTTCTAATATAAGCACTGCGTTGGGGAAATTTGTTTTAAGGGCAACTTAACCTTTACATGTTTGTTGGAATATTTAAGAGTTAAATAAATGAAAATTAAATTTGAAAATATTGTATTTAGCTGTTTCACAGACATGCTTTTTTAAATGTACAATTAAAGCAATTAGTACAATCTAGGAACTAATCAGCTTCTGTCTCTATTGTTGGCTGCAGGTGTAAAACATAATCATCAGCCTTCAACCAGCTTATAATCAAACGCTTTATTCTTTATTGCAACAACTGTTTTCTTTAATATGATATTTGTGTTTTTTTAAGCTGACAAACAAAATGTGCAATTTCTCCACTTTTCCACTCATACCAGATATGTTTTTCATTAAGGTTAAGTAAAATGAGATTGATTCAGCTACATCTCTTTGAAAGTCATTGTTTTTTTTTTTTGTTTGTTTTTTTTTGCACTAGAAGAAGTCTAGTGCCATGAATAAGTCAGCTGAACTCTGCTGACAACAGGCGGTCATCGAGGAATAGTTAACACGATGAGAGAAAGAAGGATTGGCAAAAAACAGAAATGAAAAAAAATAAAGAATCAGAAAGAAAAATTGTTGGGAACATAAAGAAGGGGCAAAGGATGAAATGAATCACACAAAGAATGTGAAACAGAAGAATATAAATTCATAAGGAAGGACACAAGGACAGGAAACTATCACAATATTTAGACATTGATACAGTATGAAAATGAATTAATACATTTTTTTTGCCAAGCTTTTGTTTGCTTGACTGTAATAAGTCTGCTATTTAAAATGGCAGCTGCAGTGAGTCTAGTGTTCCTGAAGGGGCAGCAGAACGGGCCACGTCAATTCCTGACAATGCCTAACTTGGCTCACAAACTGCTGTATGTCCTAAAGGACGAGTTGTGTTTCAAACGTTTGTATCTGGGATTTCACTTCATCACTCTGACGGACCAGAGGAGCACACCTGCATTACCAGAGAGGATGATCCCATCTGGTTGTTCTTCACCCCATCCAGCAAAACAACTTCCAAAAAATACAGTACAATCTCATGGAAGTGGTAAATAAATAAAAATAAAAGGTGGCAAACACAGATAAATGGGAGTATATGTAATCTGATCGTGTGTAAAATGGTTGTGTGAGAGAGGATTCTGCTTGGAGCGTATCTAAGCTCAATCAATCACAGATAGGCATATAATTATTAATGAATATTGTCGTGGTGGAGCAGGGGCACAGCAGCAGCATCCCAGAAGTCAAAAGTGGGCCAGATGGACAGTTTGGCCTAATGTTGTCATGTTATGGTGCTCCGTATGTTCTTTGCACGTAATTGTTGGTTTAGTTGTTTAGCGTTGAAAATACTCCTGAGATTCTAAGGGGTGCAGGCAGAGAGAGAGAGAGAGAGAGAAAGAGATGCAGCAGAGTGTTGCTGCCCACAGGGAAACAGGATTTGACATATGTGGAAGCACACAGCTCCTTTGAGGGATGGAAGGAGGGAGAAGAGTAGAGAGGAGAGCCTCCCTGGAGCTGTGGGGAGATGGGTGTGATCATTCTGTCATAGGGTATAATCGTCAAAACGCGCGCACACACACACACACCTGCGCACACAAGAAATATAAAGCATCAACAAAAACACACAGAGGTTGAAACGTTTACATATGACAAACTACGGTAGCCCTCGCTACCGTATGCAAACACACCTCACAGAATAAAGTGTGCACCAGCGACGAGAGTCCCTTAAGGTGGACTCTCCTACCGAGGCGTCCGTTTTCTGCACCTGTCACCTGTATCATCCAAAGCGGATGAAACATGCATGCGAACCCCGGCTGCCCTCCAAACTGCCTGGACTCCTCTGAGGCATTTCAAACCAGCCAGTCATGATAATTCAGAACCTGGACGTCTGCTCTTTTGAGGCTCGTAGAGTCATTGCTTAATGCAGTACAATTTTGGGGAGGTGGAGCCTGAGTCGTGATATTAAGCTCTCCAGGTGCTGCAGATACAAGACTGTGTGGAAATTTGACACGAGACCGACAAAGTGGACGTAATGAGAACAATCTATTTTTTTTAATCATTTTAATCGTACTTCATGAAGAGTCTTTAGTCAAAGAGTATTATGTGAGGTTTTTTTAGGTAATATTTGCCACTTTAGGAATATCTGGAGCGTCTTCCATGATGTTGTGTCAAGAGATTTGCCTTCAGATTCATGTTGAAGCTTTAAATATTTAGTCAGAGAAACAATGAGTTCAAACCTGGTCAGAAAGCGCTGAACGTGAGCATGGCTTTACTTATTTGAACGTAAACTTTGGCCCCACCAGCCTTACTTACCACACTTTCCAAGGCAAGCAAAGCGATTTGTGTCTGTATTTTGAGAATTCTCTCTTTCGCCTCACCTTATGAGCCATTAGGAATGCTCAGGCACTTTTCTGTTCTGAAAACAGCACACAGGTTCAAATATGTATGCACCTTAAACACATTTTTGTTTTGATCTTTGGAAGAAAAGAGACAAAAAAGAGGCAGTGCTGCTGTTGGCTTCTCATTCTGTTGATAGTCACCCTTAAAAGAGAAAGAAGAAGAAGAAAAAAAAAAAAACCTGAAAGAGGTTATGGATGTCTGAGAGGCGTCGCATGCCTATTCCCAGAGATCACAGGAGATGGAGGGGGGAATCTTTAAACACCACTGTGACAACCCTGGACTACCACCATTTTCATTTCAGGCTCAGTTTTCATTCTGTGCCACATGCTTTTTCAGTCATATCTCGTGATGTGTTTGTTTTTCTCCATCACAAAGAAAAACTTCAAGCTGTGACGTCTAAATTTTGACTTCTGCTCCAATAACTAACCGGTCTCTTCCACAACCTTATTTTCTATGGTTAATTCGACCTGTTTGTTTGTTGAACAGCTAAATGTAAAAATGATCCTGGCATTACTATTGTCTCTTTCCTTCCCTCTGTGTTTTTTTTGTGTCTTTTCTGGTCAGCTGAATCCTTCAGTTTTCCCCTTTTTCATCTTAGGAAAGTATCAATAAAAAAAAAAAAATTGCTCCCCCACAGATTTCTTCTGTTTTTGCTTTTTAAACATCAAACAGTCAAACAAATGTTAATATGATGAAATATTACCCAAGTAAACACAAAACGCCTTCTTTACCACAGTAAAACTCAGTGTTGAAAATCTTACAAATTTCGAACAAGAAACGAGATAAAAAAAAAAAAAAATCTCTCTTCATGAATAAATCTCTGTTTAATCTGTCTCCCCTTTTTCTCTCTCTGCATTATGTGGCCAGCAATAGCAGAGATTCAGGCTGTGACGGAGGGCTACATCATAAGAATTATTATTCATGATTTAGAGGCATTAAACAAGTCCTTCATGAAGTAAACAGGACATGCCCTGCAAATCCTTGGCTGCCGTGCCATAAATTCCCTTTCTTAAAGGACACTTTAATATTCAGAGCTTTGCTGGGGGTACCCTTTGTTTTTGGCATTGTAAGAGGCACTAAGCTGCCATGTGAAAGTAGATTTAATAGCTGCTGGTGGAGAAGGAGAGGAAATTTAAGTGAAGCCAGCAGAGGCAGATTTACAGAAAAGGACACGTTTGAAATAAGTTTTAATTGAGGATCTGCAGATGATAGTAGGTTATTTTCTTCACGCAGATGATAATTGTTATGGAAGAGAAGCTGCCCATCGCACAGAGATAATGGGAGTGCGTATGCATGAAATGCAGCAAGCTTTGAGATGGAGACTGAATAGCTGACCACATCTTTAGCATTTTTTTCCCCACATAAAAAAAAAAACCTACTCCACTGCTTTCTCTTGCTAATGCATCTCAATGACATCAAAAGACGCTTGTGACACATTTAACAAAATATTATTAATAATTTGATTACCAATTAGATGTTTTTGGACATGACCAAAAATAATAATAATAATAATAATAAAATCCACAGCATGATAATGACAGCTCTGAGCAGATAGTGCATACTGCAGATGTGCGCCACTGCCACAGAATCAACTTGTGACTCAATTATCCATTAAAAGCATTATTTGAACTTGCTGTGTTGAAATGCTAATTTCACTGATGAAGACTCATTCACTTCAGGATGCTGAATGCCTTTTGTGCAGCACGTAGTGATGAAACTGTGATCTGCTTGTTGATTAATCCAACTCTTATTTGTCATTATGGAAGGATGTTGCTGCCATACGGCATGGCGGTCAGATTTAGCCAGATTTAGATTCGGCTTGGATACTAAATACCTATATTTATATCTTCTGTTGTCTACACAATATTCCGATAATTACCTCTGGTTACATTGCAGTAAGCTG
Source organism: Poeciliopsis turrubarensis (assembly GCA_010277015.1). NCBI lineage: Eukaryota > Metazoa > Chordata > Actinopteri > Cyprinodontiformes > Poeciliidae > Poeciliopsis > Poeciliopsis turrubarensis. The sequence goes on along the minus strand of VMRN01000036.1, from coordinate 3,585,416 downwards.
AAGAAGAGAGTCATCTTTCTATGATAACAGGGTAATTTATTCATAGCTGCAAATGTATGTCCACAAGGAAAAGACTGCTGTGTTCTTTTTCTTTTTTTTTAACTCTGCAGCAGCATCTTTAAATCTAACGAGATGTACTAATTGGTTGCTGGCTAACATTGCCCTATAAAGTTGGCCTGCTGCAAAATATGTCTTCATGCTTTAATATACATGATTCAAAAGCAGAAGCAGCGTCTGCAATAGTAAAAACTACCAGGAATCTATTAGCCGGTACAAAAGTTTATCGCCATGGCGATTAGGGAGGTTAATTGTCGCCTGGTGGACAGAGATTGCTGATGAAGCAGTCACACTGATTTCCGAGGCTGCTAGTGTCTGAAGTAAGATTTCATCGCTGCTAACCTCTCCAGAAAAAGAAAATCATTGCTTGTTTGTATTTGTCGAGTTTAAATGTTTTTCAGGTTGTAGAGTTAGACTATTTAGCACATTCAACTACTAACACGTCTTCTATTTATAAGAACCACATGTTCAAGAGTATGAAACTATGCCAAACACCAGCAGCAGCAGCAGCTTCCTCTCCTCTCCTCTGTCATTCTCCAGTCTATGGAGAAAACGAGTGGCAGGAAGATGAAAGTGAGTGGAACATGAATGGACAGCAACATTGGATTTTATTTTTTTTCGGCAAGAAGCAGTAAACAATGAAAGATAAAAAGCAGCTGCAGTGGCTCAGCAGCTGGAGTGGTCTTTTGTCATAATCAGGTTCCATCACCAGCCATTCCATTTGTTGAATTGTCCTTGGGCAAGAAACTGAAACCCTCTGCATTGCCAGCATGAAGAGAAACAAAACAAAACAAAAAAAAAAAAACACTGCATAAATGTAATATATGTGCTACAAGGCGCACAATATTCACAATAAAAGTGCTTTATGTAAGCCAAACGAGTTTAAATACGTAATAAAAGTACAAACCATTTAACATGTGTAGATCGGTGCGGAAAGTCGTGGATAAACGTAGGTGACTTAATTAAAAGCAGTTCAGCAGCAGTGATTTTCCTGGCAATTTTTTTCCCTCAGATATATTCTATTAAAGGCATCAATATAAACAGTTACACATTCACATGCCTGCATAAACAGATGGCTAGCCAAATGGTGTACTAAACAAACAAACAAACTCTACGTTGATACATTCCCACAGCAGAAATAACAAGGCATAATTTGGCGAGTAAAGTGCTGAAAGGCTGGGGAGGAATGAATATGTTTTTTTCCCCCCTTTCTTTTTTTTTTTTTATCCACTGTTGCCGTAGCCCTGAAGTCACATTCCTCTGATCGCCATGAATGTTTGGGACAAGAAAGATGCATTGATGAGAAAAGGTATTGACAAAGTGTCTGTGGAAGAGACATGGATACACTGGGAGATTTCTGCTCAATCCACTTGTCTGTGGGTATCAATAGAGAGAAGTCCACAGGGATCGCTGCTTAGATCAACCTCTGCTTTGGAGCTTTATAAGCTACAGGGCCTGGAACAATTGGTAAACCTATTATATGTTAACTGGAGTTAGGTCAGGCTCAAACCGGGTCGATGTGTGCAAAATACAACACAACGCAAAATGCAAGATAAAAAAATTGCTATAGGCCATACTTTTTTATTATTATTAATATTTAATTTTATCATTTCTTTTTGAACTTTATGATTACATTACTTAGATGATACAACTTGGATTAGGTTACAAACATGCCGAACCCTGTCACAATGACCAATAAATAAATCAAGTGCATGATAAATTTAAACAAACTTAATAATTCCCATTGGCCTGATTCATCGTTTATCTCTTCTTTTGTCTCTTTCTACCAAATAAAAGTCTTCAGTTTGGTGGTTTGGTGTCAACTCGCCGAGACTTCAAAGTACATTTTAGTCGTCGTTTCAACGACGACTAAAAGTGCTTTCATTTATTTTGGATACTTAAAACGTCTTCCAGTTCCAGTGTTAAATGTCTGTTAGAATTTAAAGTTTACCAATGTTTCAGAATAAGAGGAATAAAAATATGACAGAACTATTTAATCAAGAGAAGGATGACACACAAATTAAGTCAGGATTTGATATTTTTTATTGATGTCAGGACACATGATACATGTCTGAGCCAAGACTGCGAGAAGATTCAACAGAATGAGCAGACGAGAGACCGCCTGGGTGAAAGTAGAAGCGGTGAACGTTTTGTAGATGCATTTTCTTCCGCGACTTTATATTTGGATGAACTTTATGTTAATTTTAATTGACCAATTTTAATTGGTCACAGCAGCAGCATTTATTGTACTACTAAACCCCGTCCTTTATGACCGCAAATCTAATAAGAATGGACTGAAAACAATAACAACTCTTGGTCATTTATTAGCTGAATTATACAACTGAATTAAATGACTGTTTTAAAAAAAAAACAAAAACAAATACACTGAGTAACTCGGTGCAGCTTGGAACACAGAACAATTATAGCAAAGCTTTCTCCTCCAAATGTGACTCTGTGTCAACTCAGCCACTCAAGTTTATTTTTGAATAAAAAAATGAGAAAAACAAAAGGTTTATGCCTGCAAATATGTCTTTAGCATATGCTACGTGAATTTGTGGCACATGTTTGAGCTAAAACCGAGACCTACAGCGAAAACTGACACGTAATGCTTTGGTGTCAGGATGGCGACTGATACTCGTTGGTTTGCGTACGCTTACCCGATTGACATGCTTCCAATCAAAAGAAAGGTGGACAATTCCTTTAGGGTTAGAGCACATAAGCTTGGCCTTGAATCACAGCACTATTGTTGGCAAATGCACACAGAATAAAAGTACAGAGTGTAAGAGGAGCAAATAATGACATTCCAGAGTGGTTAATGTTCTGCGCTTAGTGTCAGCGTTGACTGATCTACAAAGGCGTTTTCAATTCAAACTTATTAAATTGTGGAACCAGCGTTTTCGACGTGATGGCAGCAATCTGTCTTCATGATTGACAACTTGGTCAAAGTTAGAAGAGATCTATTAGCTAGATCACGCCGTATTATGACGGTAAGAAAAACTGTACTTTATTCATTTATTTCTGATTGGGCGGTCTACAATCTTAGTGCAAATTTTATTTTGATGATGCGGTTTAGATTTTTCAGTCATGAAAAGGCTTTTATGCCACGTGAATCACAGTAGTGCAAAACCTTCAGTTTCACTGAAGCATAAAGAAAAGAAAATTGTTAATTGGCTCTGAAGGACCTCACATGGCAAAGGGAACATATTCTTCGCTTTGTGTCTTTACAGACGTGTTCAAGGCAGATGGTCAATCGCGACACCCACGTTTGTCGGTTCCTGATTGATATCAACAAAGTGATTTTCCACGTAATTTGGATGAGCATTTAAATCATTAGTTTTAACACAGAATTTGAAGACTCTTTTTTTTTTTTTTTTTTTTTTTTACAAAAAATATTGCATGTACTTCAATTGTACCGGTGCGTTTAGATCTGTGTTTTGGCAAAACAAATCAAAAAATGTAAAAAAAAAAAAGTTAAGAAAACCCCTTTATTTAAATTTGGCATTTAAAGGTCTCCACATCTGAGGCAATACATCGAACTTGCAAGAATTTCCACACAGTTTGGTAATATAAAAACTCCTGAAAACCCTTTGCGGACAGGTTAAATATCACATTAAGATTCCTTATAGCAAAACTCATTTCAGCTGAATTAAGGCAAGAATTTTGCACTTTAATTCTATATGGATGTGCCAACAAGATTTCTACAATATACATACAAAAGCCGTGTCTGGTAAGCAATGGTTTGGTGGTAGCAAAACAGCTCAGTCTGATAGATCAGCAGGCAGAATACAGACGAGGTGAGAGGCCAGTGAGGAGGAGATCAGGACCTCGGAAATTAAAGACTGAGAGTCATATGGGCGTGTAAAAAAAAAAAAAAAAAAGAAAAAGAGCAAAAATAAAAATAAAAAATAGAAAGCATAGGTCTCTCAGGAGCTTCGTCTGCTGCCTTCAACGCAAAAGAAAAAAATGAAAAAGATTAACTGTGACTTTGATGTGTTTGTCGATGTGCACACCGCTTATTGCAAATATCGGCTTGTCATATTCGAAGACTAAAGGCATGACCGACACAAATAGTTACGTTCTTCCAGCAAACACAGTGAAGGGAGGGAGCCGGACTGTTAAAATAGCATGTATCACTGAGTGAATTGGGCTGCACATGGAAAATATTCTAACCTTCTTCTCAGCATCAGTCCTTCCTGCAGCCGATGCTGTGCATCGCCTTCTGTAATCAAGGAAAGACTAGACTGCGGTCAGCCCTTTTACTGCAAATACACAGGAATAAAAATCATCTGATTTGGGCCGTGCAACTGTTTCCCCCTCCCTCCGCCCCCACCGCATCCCTGGCTCCTTCTCCACCCGACGTCCTACAGAGGAGAAAGTTTCACTCAGACTCCAGGACTGCATGGCGCAAGGAAAGTGAACAGAAGTAGCGATGGCAGCGACCTTGACAATCAATATCAAGCAGGAAAAAAAGGAGAAAAAAGAAATGTGCTCTGGCACGGAGCAGCACTCCAATGCATCCCATTTTCCCTCCCAACAATTTTTGCTCAACTCCCTCCAAACCAGAGGGGTGGAGGGGAGTGAGTGTGTAAGGATGTCCACATGTATATCCGTCTTCGTGATTCCTTTCTTATTACATGATTCCTGGCTGTCAGAAAGGCCCGTCGGGATGTGTCCATGTCCTAGAAAACCTTCCTGATTTTATCTACAGAGAAAAAAGTCTTGAAAAACTGGTGCAGCAAGGAAGGTGCATGTGGGAGGGGTTGGGGGCAGGGTCACACGGTTGCCCCAGGTTACAAAGCCAAAACTAGCACTTAAAAGTAAAGGCCACACTTGACTAAACCTGATGCAACCATCAGCAGTGCAAATCTTTAGAATATAGTTTTCGATATTTTGATGCATAACCTGATAGTCATACTGTGGAACTTCTGCCTTTATTAATCGACAGTGCCCTGTGATTAGGCAGGACACACTTAAAGGAATCCTTAAAGTTACAACGAAGCTTGTAACTTTAAGGATTCGTTCATTGACCTCCAATTTGTTATTGACTTCATGTTAGCTCTTGCTAATGTTGCGAGCCGTGGATGTACACATTTTGCATTCCGAGTGCTGCAGCCGAGGGTGGAGCATGTGCATCTCCCTGGGTGGTAATATGTGATCTTACCAGCAGGGGAGCTTCAGAGAGAGGTCACTAGTTAAACTACTGGGGTCATGTCAGATTGTCCACACGTGAGGCAGAGGCTGAGTCTTCACATAGCTTTTCCAAAAAGGGGTGACGTGCTTTTTGAAAAGCATGTAACACGCAGTGACAGGGGTAGATGAAGGAGAATAAAAGGTCATGTGCGAAGCAGAACGCACATGAGGGGGGAGGAGGACATGTGCTGAGCGCGGCCGTGTGAGGATTGGTCAATTTTACCAGGTGTCAGACCGAGCAGAGTCCGCTGAGGTCTGTTCAGTACAACGTGGGGAAAACTGGCAGCATGCATATCTACAAAGTCACACTCTTCCAAGGCCGCTATCATGTCATTGCATTCAACCCTTCTCAGTGCCACATTTTAGTGGAATCTATCTCGCAGCTTCAAGTTATCTTCTACTCAAGCGGCTTCAAATTCACGGTGCGCTGACGACTGCACGGCGTACAATATAGATGTGGAGATGGAGTGCCTCTTCATCCTTCTCCTTTTATTCTGCTCTGTTGTTATCAATGTTGCTCTCTCTGCATTCCAGCTCCAGCACGCACAGGGACGGAAAGTCAATATGTATTTTCACTGGATTGGTAGAACTGATGTTCCACGACTTATGCCATACAGGAAGTTCATCTTGATTTTTTTTTTTTCTATTTTTTTGTTGTTTTATTTTAAACTATGCTTTTGTGATTCTTTGTTTTTCTTTGGAAAGCAATAAAACAATAGTTAATTGATGAGAAAGATTGTGATGAGCCTCATCTTGCTGCACAAGGAATAAGTGGACAAAGAAATATTCAGTTAGGATAAACTTCCCTGTGGTCCAGGTGCACCTAATGAGATTAACACCAATCGGAGTCCCGATCACAGGTGTGTGTGTGTGTGTGTCTGGAACACAGAACATCAGCACTTTTATAAATGCAAATGAAAGACAGAATGTATCCATAGTTACTCCACAAGCATGAAATCAAATGAGCCATATGCACAGCAACGATTTAATGAACTTTTAAAAGAGACCTGCTATCTTTACACAAGCAGGTCTTGTATGAATGATGGCTTCTACTGCCGCTGCCCCACAGACAACCAAACGCATCCCAACTACCTTGCCAAAGTCCAAACAGCGAAAAAAACAAAACAAACAACATTTAGGACTGGATTATTGAACATTTATGCCCTCAGACACAACTTTACTGAACTTTTTTTATCTACACAAATGCTCCTATTTTTTGTTTTCTGTTGTCGTCCTGAAAACTGGCTGTTTGTGGAGATTAAATCCTGTCAGGCGATTGGCTCCTCCTCTGCTGGGATATGGGAACAGTGATCCCCACTGACCAGAACAGTGCATTTAAAAACGGTGAAATCAAACAAAAAACATATAAGGTGAAAACAACTAAATGTCAGAATCGTTAGACCCCATTAAATATGCTCCTATTTGTTTGCTTTCCACAACACAATACATATTTGAAAGAGTAAATACTCTGTGTAGAATATACTCAAATATGTTTGTACAGGGTATAAAAGGATTTTTTTTAAACAATCTGTAAATTGCTAAACCAAAGCAGACTTCTTAAATGAACACTAAAAAGACTTCGGGACTCTTTAGTCAGCACTAATTCAGACACTAACTTTGGCATCATCGCCATCCCAAGCGATACAGCAATATATTTATTGTACACATCACGGTAGGAAGCCTTTGCAATTGGCTAGACATGCAAAAATAACCAATAGAAAAAGTATTCAATATTTGCTTTGCCAGTTCCCTCCCCCGGCCTGCTTTCTCCTGTGAGCTGTGTTGCCCTGAGCAAAAGGCCATTTATATATATTTGTTTATCTTGCTTGTGTAGCTTACCTCTGGCAGTCAAAAAAATAACTCAGCGATGGACTGTCTCTGAGTAGCATTGTACAAAGTATCCACTGAGTGTCATCTCTAGTGAATATCCCGGCTTAGTAAGGGAAAATTTAGCTCTGTCGAAGAATCAGATCAATCAACCCACATCCCTCAGTTCACAGGCCGGGGCACAGTTGAAATTAGTCGAGCTGAAGAGCTCAAAGGGAAAAGAACTGCCAGTGTCCATGAGGGCCCAGGAGTTAAATCAACAGCCTATAAGACCACTGCCAACACAACAACACTTGACATCGTGCTGCATCCTCTGAGTCTTCCTCCTGCTGCTCTATCTGTTCTTCAGCACATTATTTTTTTCCCTTCCTTCTCATATGTACCTTTATCTCTCCGCATCCACCGCTGCTTATGCAAACAAGAAGCCTTATTTCGCTGGGCTTTGCTCTCCCTCCTATTCTATCCTTTGTTTTCGTAATGCGTTTTTCTTGTCCTGCTGAGTTATGTCTGCACGCATTGTGACCTTTTGTGTTCTGCCAAAGTCCTCCGTGGTAGCATGACAAATAACGGAAAGAAAAGTAGATATTGGCTCGCTCATGAGGCTTGGACCTGGTTAAAATTACTTTCATGTGGAATTACCTTTGCCATCTATCCAATTTTTTTTCTCCCCTCTGCAAATACAAATGGACTTGTGTATGTGCATATATCTGGCTCATTAGGGCATACAATAAAAATGAGGGGGAAGAAGGTGAAACCCTGAAATGTGTGTACTTCCCAGTGTTTCTGTGTATAAATAGGAGGCTGGTTGTTTGGGCTTTTTGTTTTGTCCCGTCTTCCTTTGGTAACAAAAAAATTGGCCAGCTCAATACACAGGCAACACCTTGTAAAGACGTTTATTAAATGTGAAATGAATTGATTTCTAAATAAATCATTTTTTTGTGTGTATAATGTATAAAAGCAAAATATTAAGTCAAATATGTTCATTTTTCTTGGTGAGTATTACATGTTTTCCAGGCACATAGGGCAATTTTATGACACAATAAAAGCACCTGTTACCTTCAGCTGTTATAAGAATGCTATATGTATAAAACGACAACTTGCAAGAAATTGGTTTCTGTCTTTTTAAGAAGCTTCTGCTCATTCCGACACTCTGCCTTCAGCACGTCATCACAACCCTGCTGCTCCCTTATGCCAATTTCAACCATTCTTAGGAGTGCTGGACTGAGAAGTTGAAGGTGTGATACGTTCTGCAAAGCGTTGGTGTTTGCTAATCGCTACTGCCACTAGTCTGGAGGAGCTGAGTGAGACTGTAGTTGGACTTGGAGACTGCGGCTCCAAGGAGGAGTTTCGTGGAAAGAGGAGGTCTGACATCAGTAAGAGAGCAAGTGTTTGGCCCCCAAGTGTTTAATATGGGGCATATGGGAGGATTTGATATGGGACATAGTGGTGGATTTAACATGGAACATGAATGGTTACCATGGGAGAGTCAAGGATTCCTCAAATATAAGAATCAAACCAACAGTCCAGCTATGGGTTTCAGGAGGGATTAACATTTTCACAGTACATAAGGCTCAAAAAAGTCAATTTGACATGATATCACCCCTTTAAGATTTCGTCCAGCAGGAGTTTTGCATCGTGGGAAATGTTCAGTAACTCTTCTGTGATGTTATGCCAAACAACTCTGAGATCTGCTTCTCTCGGGTCTCAGAGTTTTTGTACCTAATGATGTGGTCAGTTGATGTAGATATTCATAGAAAAGAGAGCTGCACCATTCTGTACAGCTGCAACAACAACGACGACAGAAAAAAGGTCATGTTTCGTGTAAGCTTCCTAACTTACACGCAACAGTTTAACACAATTTCTAATTAAAACATGCTCGAGGCGAAGTTTCTCAGGCTTCTTTCGCTGTGTCGTCTGTCACATCATTGCCACATTTGACAGTAATTATTCATCTGAATTATGCTACTTTGCTGATCGAGTCAATAAAGCATTGAGGTAAACAGTCGAGCACTAGCAGTTCCAGAAACTGTTTACATGGAAGCGTACAGTGATGCGTGTTGAGCTCATACATACTGCTGAATAAATCCTGAAATTATGTTGACAACTGCTGCCACTACAGACATGAATTGTTTGAAAGTGAAAGGGAAGCATAGGTTGGTGTGTGTGTGTGTGCAGATGGTAATGAGCGCGTTCAATCAATGATTTGCATTTCTGGACCAGTCAGACGGAAGAGCTCATCAGCCTGAAAGAATCAGAAAAGTAGGCAGGCTACCTCCCCACCACCAAACCTCCAAAAACAACAATTAAGCAGTTGAACTCGCAGTGCCAATGCTGTCAGGCAAGCGAGGCTTTCTGTGATGCTACTTAATTAATCCCTGCAAATCAAATCACTGGTAATTTGGTTCACGTGGCAATCACATTTGGGTCTCTGTGGCGTAAAGCAATACCTAGCTGGAGCACTGAGAAGGCGTTTTTTTTTTTTTTTTTTTTTTTTTTTTTTATGGCAGTGAAATAATTTTATCCATATGTTCACAGTTTGGTTGAGATATGAAAATGGACAGTAGAAGATAATAGGAGTTGGAAGGGAGGGAGTGTGGCAACAGAATTGTGTCTGACAAATAAGTATTGTGTGGATGCTTTCCTCCTTTACCTGGGAATCGTTCCATTCTCCACGAGGACTTTAGACGGGACCAAAGCAGCACATCTAGGAAACATCGAATCTTTTCAAATGGACCAGAGAGCCCACTTTTCACCCTCCCTCAGGAGCTGAACACATGTAGCACAGCATTTATCTACCTTTGGCGGAAGTAAAATAAGTACTGGACGATTTATTTTTGTTCCGTTTATTGCTCTGCAATCGCTTGAAATATCAATTTCAAGGAGCTTTAAGATATGTTTTTAAACCAATGAATCATTCAAAGAGGTAGAAATAAAACCTTTATGCAAATCACACAAAAGTAAGAAACGGACATAAGTTATCGTGGCCTCAACTGTTACTTATTTTGTCATTTCACATCCAAAAATGGTGGTGTATTGTTTTTGGGCTTTTGTGCAGTAAACCAACAAATGATGCAAAATCTTTCACGAGTAAAATTCTGAAAAGTGTCACCGCCTTTTCTGTGCAGGTTCGCTGCTGTTTGTTTTATTTTCAGATGATGGGCTGATCGGTGACCTTTGTCCTTTATAGGAGAAGGTTTTATGTAGGTAGGGGTATCAGCGTAAAGGTGGATGAATACTTAGGTAAATCCCCCTTTTTTCATTTTTGTAAACAGTTTGAAACCTTGCATTCTTTGCTTCCACTTCACAACTATCCACATGTTGACTTTAGTCTTATTTTATCAAAGCCCAATAAAGTTGTTGAAGCATGAGAAAATATGTAGTAGTTCAGGAATGTGAATAATTTTGGCAGGCACAGCAGTTTTTAAAATGAGCATTCATTTATCTTAAATTGAAAGTGCATGTTCCCAGAGACGTTTGTGGAAAAGTTTGATGTTTTTTTTTTTTCTTTTTCTTTTTTTTTTAAATATGAGGAGGAAATATTGCAGGACATTTCTATTTTTTCAAGAGTATTCCATTTTAAATGAGAGAGTGGTGCTTTTAAAAAAGAAAAGATCACCAACTGTGTTTCAAAGCTGGTATTGACAGAAAACAGATGTAGTTGCTTACCAGCTCATTTTGTCATTTCATGTATTGGATCTATAAAACGCTTTCTCATAGAGGATCAATTCTTATTTTCTGTCCGCAAGAAAAAAAAAATCAAAAATCAATGTTGCTATCCTTGTTAGAGAGAGATCGGATCTTCCAGGACTCATCAAACAGAAGAGGACACATGCAAGCTTTATAAAACCTTTAGCATAGAGACTTGAATCAGATCAGACTTTGAAACATGTGGAGCGAAATCAATCAGAATAGTCTGAGTTGCAGATTTGCTAAATGTATTACAACATTGCTAACGAGGGCACAGTTTAATGGAAGTGATAGTCTGACAGTATATTTTTTTTCTTTTTTTTCCTTTTCCGCAGAATCAGGGCCAGTTTTTGACTCATGCAACGCGTGTGCAGGGCGCGCTACTGCAACAACTCAAAGAAGAAGAAAGTAAGCAAATGTGGAGCCATATCTGGTGCACTCTCCTCATTCAGAAAATACAAATAAGAACTCGCCCTTTGAGTCTTGTTCCTCGCTCTGTTGGACTCGCCCCACACTCCTGTCAATCAAAAAGGAAAGCTTTTGATTGGCCTATCTATC
>VMRN01000036.1:3503029-3574087 GCA_010277015.1 Poeciliopsis turrubarensis | reverse complement strand
GAGCTAAATAATATTAGTAGGCAGGTTCTGTTGGTCATGTTATTTGCTGAATTTAGAATTTGATATGAATATGTTTTGCAGCATCCACCAGAGATGTTTCACCATTTTAGTTTTACAATCATGTGCATGCAACAACTGCCGGATCTTTCTGTGAGCTGTGTGCAATTAAAATTTAAAAGCCTGTGAATGTATGTTTTTGTATCATGACATCTGCTCAGCTGGTGACGTGAGAAGGAAGCCGAAACGAAATCCAAGTCTCGAGGACAAACATGGGGTAGTTTTGTGCCGTCAGTTCAGCCACCGTTCAAGCAACTCCGATCTTGTCGACTCTCCGCATTCTCCACGGCTCGAAAACACATTAAGAATTTGCAGCGGCAGCAGAAGAGAGGCCCATAAAGTAAGTTTAACATTAAAAACTTACAGCATCCTGTTTCCACATCGCATTTACATTATTCATGACGAACAACTGGCTTACAGCACAGTTTCTGTTTACGGCCCCTGTTCGCGTTTGAATAAATGTTTCATTTTACATGAGAACTTGTAAGTAAAAGATACACAAAGGGAGTATTGGAGGAAACCATATGTCATCTGTGAAGAACACCAAAGCCCACAAGATGTCAGGTTTCGGGAGCCTCCGAATCTCCAAAGGCAAATAGATGACCTTGTTTATGTGATGGGTAAAATGTAAGTTTGGGATTTTTACACAGCAAGACACCTTACAAAAATGATTGTGACAGAATATTGCGTTCCCCAAGAGAACAGGGTGTCTCTAAAAATGCCAAATGAGAGGGTTTCCTTCCACTGCCCTGAGAGAAGAGGACATTTTAAACCAGAGCTCTGCATGCCTGCCACCGGGGCCTGTTACACGTCTTCCTGCTCATCAGGTGAACCGGTTGTTTGGACACATACCACATTCTCTGTTAGCTAAATGTGGCCTCATTCCAACTCCTCAAATCAAACCATAGTTCTTTAAAATCCACACATTCACTTTGAACTGTGAATTCACCCCATTGTTTCATTTGTTAGTGGTTTCATTTATTTTTTTCTTTATGCTTTGGATCTTTAAAGAAGCTAATTTTTCCTCATTCTTTTAAGTCCACTTACTGGTCTGCAGCTGGATGCTACTGGCCTGCTTATCAAACCAGTTGCCGAGTTTTTGACTACATTAACAAACTGAACCTTTATGTATCTTGTTGATAATGTCTTCCAATTTGGAGATAAGTTGTTTGTGTTTACTTGGATGCGCGTGGGATTTGCAGTCTCGCTCCACCGAGTGCTCGATACCGCCAGTAGATATTCATAAAACAACAATCAACAGAGACTTTAGCCATTATGTTGTGATAAAAAGCAGCGCCTTATTATCACAAATAAGGAATTGGTAGTTTGATCAAGTTTAACAGTTTTGTCAATAATAGTCTTTTGCACTAATTAAGTTATTCATCACCAAACCCAACATATTGTACAATAAAAGGCAACAATAGTAAAAGAACAGGGTGGTACTGTTATACCAGCCTAAACGTATTGGACTGGCGTAACAACCTGTTCCTTATTACACAGGAGCAGAACATTGTAAAAGTGCATCACCGCCATCATGAAATCAACAATCATTACTGACATTTCATCGATTTCCTCAGCTAGAAAAAACTGTGATGTATTTCATCACCTCTTCGACTTTTGTGAGAGGCAGTAAGATAAGTTCTTTGTCTGAAGTTAAAACTTACACCTTAAATCATGCATTCAAAGCGTTTGTCTTTGTAAAGTCGAAAAACGATGAAACAATTGAGTTAAATGAGCATCCTGAGTAATTGTGTTTTATACATCAACAATCTGATAATTTGTCATTTACATTTTTACAGCTTGTTCCATTTGCAGCTTTTGTCAGTTCAAGCCAGTTGTGTTTAATTTATCCAGCACTTTTTAAGGATAAGTGGAGCCTAATGTAGAAAATGAGGAAACCGACAACTCAAAACGGAGAGGTGAGACACATAAAAACAGACTGGATGAAAATATCAAAAAGAGATGATGTAAAAAGTAAGAAAATGCTTAAATTAACATGTTTAAGCCATTAACTATGCAAGTATGTAAATAATTAAATACTTAGCAAAAGCTTTATCAGAGAGATACGCTTTTAGCTGGGTTTTAAAAACAAGAAATAATGTTCTGTGCTTAAGGGTGAAGCCTGAAGACAAACAGTCCTGCCGCCTGTCCTTGCCTGGAAGATTTTAAGGAAGAGACGTGAAGTCGAATCCTGAGTGTGGCGTTGCTCTCGTGTGTTGGGAGTCAATGAGAAATTCTTTTAAGTTTTAAATTTGTGGCAACAAATTGCATCGAATCTGGTGCATTTTATTTAGAATTCTGAATCTTAAAGAAACCCAATGCACTGACGACAGTTAATGAGAAATGTGATGTCATTCAGCACAAGAGTCTGTATCAGCTAAAGTATGTTTGTGGAACTGTTTGGAAACCGAGCCGTGACACTGTTTCAGTATACTGGGCTACAGGTTGCAAATACAAATGCATACACTCAGTGTGACGCACAGGCAGCTCTTATATGTCAGCTCGAGTCAGGGTGCATCTAATACTTTTTTAGTATTAGATACTTTATTAGTATTTAGATCTTTTTTAATCAACTGTAAAAAATTTTGGGATTTGGGAATATTTTGCCTCATGAACACACGGGAAACAAGTAACACCCGCTAAACTGACATGACACTATGGAATCAATACTATTTCCATATATTAGATGCTTAATTAAGTTACTGATGAATGGAATTTTAGATCGATGGTCGAATAGGTAGAAAAAGACTGGTTACCTCAATTAACAGGGGCAAGATCAATATCAGTAAGCTGCAATCTCTCGACAACAAATAAGTGGAAAATGCTGCAAGCATGCATGCGTGTGTGTGTGTCTGTGTGTGTGTGCGTGCGCGTGTGTGCGTGCGTGTGCGCGTGTGTGTGTGTGTGTGTGTTACAGGATGCACACTGGCTAATTTTCTACTTGTGTTCCAGTAATGGGCGATGGCATGAGGAGCTGTGAGAGGGCAAGACTGATAAGACTGGGGATAATTGTCGTGACGGTTCTCAACATCAGAGTTAACCTCACAGAACGCGGGCCTGGTTTGCAAACTGCAAGGGCTTAGTCACTAATGCAGCAGTGAGTCCATGAGGAAAAGCTCTTCACATGGACTTTGCATCGACTTCTATTTATTTTTCATTCAAGTCTGACCCTTACTCCAAACCAAACCCTTCGTCAAACCAGCACTTCTTGTTTTGGTGCTAGGTCTTTGGGCCCCAAAAGTAGCAGTGGGAACTCGCAAAGTGGTATTTGTTGTGAAAATGGGCCTTAATAGGTGAGAAATGGAAACGGACGTCACCCATATCAGAAATAAGAAACGACAAGAGCAGTCTCTACGAGAGTGTGAGTGTGCATATACAAATAAAAGTATGCAAACATAAATAAATACACGCTAGTTATTCAAGGTAAACCACAAAAGAAATAAAAAATGTTTAAAAAAATCATGGTTTCAAAGCCACTACAGATTTCTGTCATACCATCCCTGCTCCAGAAGCAGTTTTTAATGTGTGGTCAGACATAAAGTGGAGGTCAAATTCCTCCACTCTTGTGTGTCATATTTCAATTTTGTCCTGAAATTTAAAGAGGGTTGTTTTGAAAGCTGGTAATTAAGCTTTACTGAATTCTAAACTGTTTTACAGTACGACTGCAAGAAAAACAAAAAAGCATACTTAATATGAGATCAAAACGGATTCCTTCTCTCAGTTGAAATATTTATTTTTTCAATTAAAATTGTAGGTAGTGTATGACTTTACCACACAGCCGTCCTTCTTCTGCGCAGGATTCAGCGCAGCTGAACATCCACAATGCTGACCTCTCTGCGAACTTTGCAGGATGCCAACCCATAAACATAGTGCTTACAGCAAGACAACATAATGTGCTCCTAGCAAAGGAATACTGGCTTTCACAACCACTTCTGCCTTGCTGCTTTTGCACCACATATTGAGCTCTGCGTTTGGTACACTTGCTGTGGAGGGTCAGGAATTCACACACCCTCGAGGGTCCCCTGGTTTGATGTTGCCACATTGTTTTACATTTGTTAACTTATTGCTTATTGGAATAACGAAAGACTTTCTGCACGTATCAAAAAATGTGTCGAAGAGTTGCTGGAAATAGCCGAATCAAAGGAAGCAATCAGGGCCGTGCAGAGGCCTGTCTGAGTTGTAGCCTGGAATGCGACTTGACGTATGTAACCTTTCTTTCATTTAATTATAAATAAATATAGCATGGGCTCCATTTATAATTACGCAACTTCTGAAGACAATTTCTAGCACTGGGTTTTATTTCTGAGCATCAGACTAAAAGGGGTAAGCCATACCAAAGTAAGCCATACGATCATTTACTGTATTTGTCACCTATTACACTTACAGGATTAATGAGTGTGTCAGAGAAAAAATGTTGTTTTTCTCCAATCATAGTGATGAGAACTGAGCATCACTTAAACAGAAAATATCCCAAAGGCTGGATGTCTAGTGTGCAACACGTAGGTTCAGTGTAACACTATATTTCTGCAGTAATTAATGACGAACATTAAAAGGTCAGGCAATTTAGCTGCTCAAAACGTAACTGCTGCCGTTAAGCAACTGCGTCAGTATTTTCTGCTGAAAGCCAGTGAGATGTCTAATAACCCACTTAAAATAGAGCACACTTTCAGAGCATGCAATGTACATATATGTTTATATATACTCAGGAAGTCTGACTATTTTGATGTAACATGATCAAAACAAGAGCAAACTATTTCTGGTTGTGCTTTTGGCTGAAGGGGGAGGTGACGATGGCATAATGAATACACACATGAAAAATATTGACATTTAAACAGCTTTAATTAAGACTGTTCAGTAACATTGACCCCAGTGGAAACGCAACACAGGCTTAATGAAGACATGCACAGATTTTAGAAAGATTTGGAGAAAACTAAGAATTTTACATACTGAATCCAAGTTTGATCATTCTCCATATTGTGCTTGGTGTGTCTTATTCTAATGTGATTCTAAGGCCAAGAATATCTTAAAAATGATCATATTTGTATTTTCGCAAGCAGAATAAAGGCACTTAACTTTCTAATAGATTGTATCTGCAGCTCAAATAGCAGCAAATATTACTAAAATGAATTTGTTAAAAAAAAAAAAAAATCTTCCACTTGGTCCTCTTTTAAAAAAACAAAATTGAATCTGTTTTGCCAAAATTCTGTACACTAAAAATAAAAAGAAGTTTAATTGTCTTCAGTGCTTATGTCACTGAACTCATTATTGAGCAGGATGTTTATTTAATAGGAACAAAATGTTCAGCTTTACTATCTGGTGCAAGTTCTAATGTTTTACCCGTGTGTTCATATTTCGAGTGAGCTAAAAATGTAAAAGATAATTAACATTTTCTTTTTATTAGGAGGTACTTTTCTGCATGCATCTCCGGTGACCTTGCGACACCTGCCTCTGCCACCCATGCTGTACATAAACACACCAGCTGCCGGTTAGCTCTTATTAATTAAACAGAAGAAACTCAGTGACACACCTGTAACAAATCCCAAATCATGTTATATTGCTATTATATCCCTTAATCGCCGCTGACTCAAGGGGAGGAGGTTATAACATAAAGTGTAAGCCTGATTCAGTTCTGCATCTGATTCTGTGGGACAATGAAGGCTATTTCTATTCCATTCTGTCCTTTGGGAAGAGGCAAATAAAATGTTTTATTGTGTCTCAGATATTCACCTCACCACAAAGCAGTTCCTGTGAAGGATTAAAAAAACCGTCCACGCCTCATCTCATTTTTCATGGAGATTGGAGCTCTATCTCTTTCCTCTTTTAGATAAATTCCATAACATTGTATTCTCTCTTACTTTGCCAGTGTAGCTTGAATTTGGCCACTTCTCTACTTCCCTTCACTCCGTCTTACTTCTTTTTATTTTTCAATTTCATTTATCTGTTTCGATTGAAATAAAATGCGGTCTGCAGCTTGGATAGTCTATTTGTACGTTTCAGAGCTTATTTGTTTTTTTTTTTCTTTTTCTAACAAAGCTAAAATATGATTTGAAATATTGCTGAAGTTAAGAGCCTTCTCTTACTTTACACATTAAAATGATTTTTCCAGCCTGCTCATTTAAATGAAAGGTATTAAGCATAGAAATGTCCTTCAAGTCAAACGTGTAATTAATTTACCATTATAACCAACTGTGATATTTAGTAAAATGTCAAGAAGAGTCAAGGCATATAAATGAGAAATTACTGACAAAAACTAAATGCTTTTTGATTTGTTAATTCAGACAAACTTTTCCGGTGCAGATTTAGTGACTTTAAAGTGTTGCTAAAGTGAAGAAGAGAAATATTACCCTTTAACAATTAAGTTTTAAAGTGTCCTTCTGTGTCGTTAAGACACAATGTTGAAATTGTTTTTTAGAGAAGTGAAGAAAGTCATGGGAAAAACAAAGTCTTGTCATTTAACACAGTTTGTTGGCCGACCCAAATGCACCAGGCAGAAAAAAAAAACAACAACATTAATTTCACAGACGATGTTTCTCACATTCATCCTGTTTTTTTAACTTTATGACTTTGGGAAACTTTGGCTGGTGCCCCAAGTTTCTCTATGCACAAGGGCATGATTCTGAAACCAAAGCAGAGGGAAGCTCAGAGAGTACGGCCTGGATAGTAAAGGATTTTGACTTGTTATTCAACAATTCTTTGGGCGTAACAGCGGCCACCTCTCTGGTAGATTGGATGCTCAGCTCTCCTATTTGAGAACATCATTTATTGCATTACGAGACACTTGAAGGCCGCCAGTGATCCATGGCTTTATGTGAGAAATTTACACATCCGAGTTTCTCCTGCGCCTGGCGTTTCCTCTGGACTCTCCGGTTTCTCCCCACCGTCTTAAACGCACAAACTGCACTGATTAGCAATGAAGGAAGAGTTGCAAGAGGACATTATGCAAGTCTCTTTTGTTTAGTCTTTATGACTTGCGATGTCCAGTTTTTTGTTTTTTTTTTAAACGGGTTCCCAATTAAAAAAAAAACAAAAACAAACAATCTTAAAAGGTCACACTTTTGTTTTTGTGCAGACAACTTACTTTATTTTTTTTAACTGATTGATTACTTTATTTTTTTTAACTGATTGACAACATTGACAAGGCCATGCACCGTGGAACATATTTAGCGATACAGTTCATGTTTTTTGTGCAGGCAAGGTTGTTTTTAAGTGGCAAGTTAACAAGAACATTTTTTGAAATGACAAACGTTTGTAAACAGAAAGTGAAAATGTGGGTTTGTCTTTATCATTTCACTCCAGCGGGGAAAAAAGAACAAAATAATTTTGTGCAACAGATTGAGTGTTTGTTTGTGTTTGCATGGTCGTTTTTGACACTGTTAAACACACGTTGTTTCGCACTTTTTCCCCTATTGTGATAGGTTGCATGTTTAATAAATGATTTTCTAAATTAATTTGTATTTAGCGTGGAATATTTTCTTTAACCATGTATTTCAATGTTTTTTGTTCGTTTTGTTGAAGTGTAAGCAGGAGAAGCATTAAAAGTGCTTCTCCAGCACAGTTTATCGCAACCGGGAATCCATGAAACAGATTCCTGCCTCAGTGGCTGACACATCACCAGTCGCAATAATATTTAAATCTGGAGAGACTCAGACGGAGAAAGGCAGCGACTAAAAAGGTTTATTGACATGCATGAATGAAAGTTCTTTGGCGCTGAGGCCCAGGCTGAGAACATCGAGCTGTGAATTGCAATAAGCTCGGATGAGCATTCCCGATGCTGGTTAGGAATGTCATCCCCCGGAGGCCCGACACTGGTGGTGAAGAGCCGGGAGAGCGGAGGTGGAGAAGGGGCGGAGGTGGGTTGAGCGGAGGTGGACGCTGAAGATGCCATAGGTGGAGGTCCTCATCAGCGGGAGCTTGGTCGGTGATTGGCCGTGACGTGACCTGGTCTGGCGTTGATGACGATGAGCGAGACGCATTGATTGGATGATGCAGGTGGGGCTAGAGTCTTCCAGTTTGAATTTACGCTGAACAGCTCATTTGTTTATCTGACTGTTGGCATTTTTATACAACTACTTACTGGCCTAAAAGTGTTTGTTTCAAAAATGTTTTCAGCCAGTTTGATGTGCAGTCTTCATTTACTGATTCTTTCTTCTTCTTCTTCTTTTTTTTTTTTTTTTTTTTTTTTTTTACAATCTGACAACAAATGAATCACCTCAAAAACTTTTAATTCACTGGTAAAGGATGTGTAGCCTGAAGACTTCACTATCCACCTTCAACATCTTGAATGTGAGTCTGAAGCCAAAAACATTCTAAAAAAAAGAGAGAAAATCTCTGCAGTCCCATCACCAACAATACTGTATTTCCATACAATTATCCTTCCTTTGCCTCAGGGTCATTCCTAATGTTTTGTTTTACTGCACAGTGAGCCAAATTGAATCTAACCTGAATTCCTGTTGTCAACACACATCATACTGACCTTGGCACCAGGTTAAATAGCATAGAAATGACTTCCTTTGTGATTTCTTTTTACCCATTTACATTCCCAAAGATTTGCAGTATCACTGTGTGTTCCAATTGCTCCTCAGGTAAGCGAAAGCTTCACGGCTCCGACTTTGCAGTGCTTCATCTTTGACGGCAAACGATGCCATGCATTTTGTGTCAGAAAAATCACACTTTGCTCCTGCATCAAGTGTTATTAGAAAGGGCACATTGAACCACAAATGGATCAAATCACTAGTTCTTTCTTGGCTCCTCTTCCCTTTGGCACGCGTTCAAGGCTCTCTCGCTAAAATGTCATGCCACTACAGAATATTTTGAGTATTTCCTACTTCATTTTTTTTTTCTTCTTTTTTTTACTTCCACTAAAAGCAATCTGAACTCAGGATGAGTATGTACATCTGAAAACACATGAACATATGAATGTTTGCTGTGAGACCGGAGCGTATATAAGCGCGGGTCCTTCAACTTGTCCGCTGCTACACTCAAGGTTAATGTATACGCAGATAATGGAGATGAGGTGCGCAAAAGTGTCCTCGCTTCTGTCAGAGAATTGCTACTACATTGCATTATGGAGCTCATCAGCATGATTGAACAAGCCTCTTAACATCTCTTTACAGCTCCTATGTACCTGCCTGCACAAACACACATGCAAGCGCACACAAAATCTCAGCTCCATTTGAACAGGTTAACGGCTCCGTGCCGACTTTCATTCTTTTCAAGCACAGCTAACCTTGTGCCTTTCAAACTCTTAAGCATTTAGATATTACATCATTATCGCATATTTCATCTGTTGAATGAGATTTTTTTTTTTTCCCCTGAAGTGTCATTAAATTATACTTTTGCTATACAAACACTGTGCATAATGTACTCTGAATTTATATTATGCACACCTGTGGCGTGTTCTTTTTCTTGTGATGGCCAATTTGACACTTTTTGGTGCGTTTTCTCTCTCTTTTTTTTGGAATGTGAAAACATGGTTTTTGATGCCAATAAAAATATGCGAGAATGAATTTACAAAGCTATCTGTGGGTGCACAAAACTGAGTTCCTTCTCATTCTCAAGCAGGAGTGCAAAGGAAGATTGAAATAGTTCTTAAAAAGCTCTACGAAGAACATGGGATGCATGGGATGCTTTCCCAAAAAAGACAATCTATGTCAGCGCACATTTATGCAAATTGCGTCACATTCTGCAAGATCAACATTGTCTGAAAGACATATTGTTGGTGGGAGCAAGTATCATCTGCTAAAAGTTACCAATAATTTTGATGGAACGGAGAGAAAATAGTCGAAAGTCCCATGATTTTCTACAAAGAACACAGCAGAGACGTCAATTAAAGGTATGATGAGCAACCTGTTAAATCCCGTAGTTAGAAATTGAGAAAATACACACACAAAAAACCCTCAGAGGAATAAATATTTATTATTCAACGTAGTTATAAACATATTAAGTTGGTTTTTCAAATGAAGAAGTGCAGCAGTGATTTTTCTCTGTAAGTTAGCGAAGGTTTTTGAAAACCCCAACCTTTTGTTTTTTAACAACATAGTTTCTTAATATTGGCGGAACTTGGTCTTTTTTGTCAGAAAATATGTTTTTTTCTTCTACGATTAGTTCTTTCTTCACCTGGTGTATGGGAATGAAGTCCAGAGAGTATACAGTTGCAGTCTAGTGCAAAAACAGATGTAAATTGCTTCTGTGGGACTTAATAGAAACGTATTTACCTGCATATGTGTAATGCTATCTGCCTCTAGAAATGAAACAGACAAGGAAAAATGTAATTAATGGCCATATAAACACTCACACATTTAAAAGCTAAAAAAAATATCTAAGTAAAATTTAATATTCAGAACAACACAGTACAAAAATAACTGTTTTGTTTTACAGAACTCAAATGCAAAGAGCGCATCAACAATGAAAGATGATCATATTTGTATTTTCGCAAGCAGAAAATATGAAAGTAAATATGTATCAGACAAAAAGCAGGAGGGGGATTTTGATGGGACTAAACGTGAAACATTTCCTCTAATATCTCTTAAATTGAATGGGTGGTGTTGGAAAACACAGTCAAGGTAGATATGGATCTTTTTTCTGCCACTTTCAGCATTTCAGCCTGTTTTTTTTTTTTTATTATTATTATTATTAAAAACAGGCTATAAAACATGATTTATTTGTACAGCTAATGCCCAGGTTTGCTTGTAGGGGAAGTTTAAAATCTGGTGATACTGAAACACCTCAACAGAAACCGTTCTTGAAGTGGCGTCCATTTAGTTTTTTACTTCTTCAGCTAAAATAAGACATAATTTTGTGTCCCGGTTATTCAGTGATGATGGGAAGTTTGGCTGCTTTTAGAGAGCTGGCCCCTTGTACCACGGCTCTCAGAGAGAAGACGGCTCTTTGGGCTCCCAAAATGGCTCTTAATTTATTATCATCTGCAGCCTCATATTTTACGAATGTTTTGTCTGTTCATTTTTTGCATTTAGTGCATTAGAAGCCTTCCACTTGCTTAATTTTATGTATTTGTTCTGTTACAACAAAACCAAGTATTCTTACTGCTGAACAGAATTTCAGTGAAACCTATGTATGATTTATATCTTTATGCTCCAGTGACCTTTTTGTAAGTGAACGTGAAATAGGAAGGGGAGAGAATGGAAAGACGTGCAGCAAACGGTCCCAGACCGAGAGTTGAACCCAGGACAACCGAGTCGAGGACTAAAGACTGAGCAGAGTACGCTCTACCGACCGGAAAATACAACTTTTAATTTTTTATTAATAAAACACTGCAAACATATATACCAAACGCAACCGCAATAGAAATAGAAAAAAAAAAAAAAGGTTTCTGCAACATACTCTCCTCTTCGCCACTGTCTGCCCAGTCAAGAACAGGCAGATTCTCCACCTGACAGGTACGACCCCGCATCCTAACATGTGATTGGCCAGAAGTCTGCAGGATGCAGCCAATGAAAACATAGTTCTGTCCTGAAGCAGGGCAGAGTCACTGAGAGTGAGAGCAGAAAGAGAAAAAAAAAAAAAAAAAAAAAAGTCGGTGGCCTTCTCTTGCTCAATGGCAGTTGGCGTTAGCGCTTGGTTTTGTGCATAAAGCATTACTAATATGAAGGTAACCTTGTTGATCTTCATCTGTGTTTGCAACAGTTATTTTAAAGGAAATAATGGAGTCCTGCAGCATACACACAGTTACAGCACTAAAAAGAAACCTTGACCAGTTGTAGATCCATGTGTCCTCAGCCAACAGAAAGACAATGATATGAACATGTCAAAAGTTACGGCGCTCTCTCTGTCACTGTTTTGTTACCTGTATGCTTTGGGGCGGGATGTATGCAGAAGCTAGAGGAGTCTCTGCAGGGAACATGAATAGTATTCATGAACATCTTTATCTGAATACATGACAAAAAAAAATAAAAAAATACACACACAAAAATGTCGTAATCTCATTAAATGCATGACTGCAGAATAAATGGGCTCCAAAGTGCTCATGCACAACATTCAGCCTTCATTTGCCCTTCTGGCTCGTCTTGTCTATATTCATTAACCCGGTCGCGTCCCTCTGGTCGGTCCTCATTTTACCCTTCTTGTCTTCGTATATATTCATATTGAGACCTGCTGTTTTGGCCTGAGGACGTTGTTTGTATCTCTGCTGCAAGCAAAGTTTGTTGCTTGCCATTTGGATATTTTTACATCCACTTCGCTCCGTGTTCGGTCATCAGTTAGTGTCGCCATCTCTTATGAGTGCAGAGGAACCTGTGGATACAGATTTCACTTGTTCCAGGGGGCCGTTTGTATCTCGAACAATTTCCCAGTGAAAATAATTGGAAATCGAAACAACAATTGCACCCGAAGCATCAGATGGTGTGATGAAACAATAAATAACAGATAAAAGTAAATCATCAAATAAAAATGAAAATATTATGGGTGACACAGAAGCATTACGCTTCTTTGATTGTCATGCAAACTATTTTAATGGCTCTGGAAGTGAGCACCACCGCTGTCCCATGCTGTACTGGAGGAAGAGTGCAAAAGCAGCAGCAGGATATGTGGATCGTTTTAGTCTAAACTCTGACTGGGATGTGCTAACACATGCATTTTGTTTGAATCTAAGCCCTTCCTCTGTAGCTCTGGCTGTACGTTTAGGGCCTTTAACCAACTGAAAGATCTAATTAGTTTTCTCCTGCAGTTCTTCACCTCCATCGATCTTTTGCTTCCCTGCTGGATGCAGTTCAGTCGTCTAAAAATGGAAACATTTTTTGCAGAAATAATAATAATAATAATAATAAAAAGGCCAGAGAAATGACTGTCTGCCTAAACTGACTTTTGAGACAAGCAGGGTGTTAATCGGCCAGCGGTTTTGACAGCATAAACTGGGTAAAAACCTGAACTTTGTGAAAGAGAAGAAAGAAATTCACGAGAAGTGATATTTACAAAATGAATCCTTTTTATTTTATGTTTTTGCTTAATGCTTTTGGGTAGACTAGCCTTAAACACATAAATGTGAGAACATGGAGGTAATAGCACCGTGCCATGTGTGTCTTTTCTTGAGGACACAGCTTCGGTCAGAGAACACGGATGGCACCGAACATTAGGAAGGTCTTAGAAGAAAAAGCTGTAAAAACTAAAAAAAGTCTCACAACAGAACAACAACGCTTCAGCACGAATTCACAGATTCAGCACGAATTGAACTACTAATGGGTTTGGATTAAAACAGATTCATGTGTTTAAAAAGGGCAGATATAAATCCAATCAAGAATTGAGCACCAGATGTTTGTGGGTGTCTTAAAAAAAAACTGACAAAAAAAAACGTTCACTAACTGCAGCCAAAGGTGATTTTACAAATTGCATCTTCAGGGAACTAAACTCCAACTTTACAAATGTATTTATAAACTGTGTATTCTCTTACTCACACTTTTCAATGATGTTCAGGTTGCGCTGGTCCATGCTTTAAAATACCAATAAACCAATTAAAGAAAAAACAAACAAAAAGAAAAAAAAAAAAAAAACAAAGTCCGTTGCTGGATTTTGACAAATTGTGAAAAAAGTGCAGCTAAAATGAGTCCTTTCTTTTTACAAGACGCTGCATGTTCTCCACCACAGGCACGCCGACGGTAACATATTAGGTATGCTGGTGTGTGTTTGCCCCAAGCTCCCTTTAAGGTTCTGCCCACCCCAAGGACAGCCTGCGCCAAACAGATGGAGAATACAGGAGGAGAAGGAACGAGCAAGCTGAGAGTGTTTGCAATGCAAATTTGCAAATGTACAGTAGGTGCTTGGGGAGAAAATGGCAAAGAAAACGAGAGAAGAAAACAACAAAATAAAAAAAAATAAAAAAAACTCCACAAATTTGACAAAGTTGGGTGAACACAGAAAGAGCACTGCTATGGGATTCATTTTAGGAATGATTGGAACTGATCAAGACTGGATGCCTGTTTAAATTGAGCATCATTTCCTCAGCTGTTGAGGCCTCCAACAGCCTCACCCCTTTAAAACACCCCATCCTCACTGTCTGTGTAATTCCTCACACAGAAATGACATTAGCACACGTGGGTCAGCGGCAGGCGGGTTGCGTTTTTTTGGGGGGTGTGTCACGTCTTCGCAGTGATTCGCCTGCTCCGCACGGCCTCTCGTGACTTGTGTCTCTCTTTGTGTTCTGCTTGCCAAGCACATTTAAGAATACCCTCGAAATCCCAGTGCTGCGCCACGGTGGGGGGAGAATGTGACTTTTTCCTCTCCTGACTTGCTGTGAAAGGACGGCCTGCAGCCCCGTCGGTTCAGTCAAACTGCCGCGGTTGGTTTCGGATCAGGTGGAGAAGATCTGAGCTAAAACATCTGAGATTTCTGCGGCACAGACAGAATACGTCGAGCTGTCAGCATTTCCTGCTTGCATGCAGTCGTATGTTTTGGAAGTTTTGAAAGTAAATGTAAAAATATTCCTCAGCTAATAGTTTCAGTGTTTTGCAGCTACACATAGTTTGGGATATGTTGAAGACAATTTTTGTACTTCTGTGATGTTTAAATGTCTTGCAAAATAGAGTGTCTGCGACATTTTGGATTCGTCTAATTTTATAATTGAAAAAAATGTAACTCTCAAGCCATTTGACAACAGGCTTTTTTAGATTTTTACCTGTAAAGTAGAATTTTACTTTTACTTTACTAGATAAAATCCATTTAAAATCCACTGAAGATTATGGTTCAGACATAAAAGTTCAGTAATAATTACATGAATAACAGAATAAAAGAAGTGGTTTATGTAAATCCACAATTTTCTAAACAATTTTTGGTTATGGTTCCATATAATTGCTGAAAACAAGATTGAACAGAATTAGTCAGATCGATGGCCATTTTAAGATTTTATCTCAAATCTTCCTGACTTCTAACAGCTTAAGGTTATTTTATAAAAACCAATAAAGCACGACTTTACGACTCAACACAGACTCAGTCGTATTTGTTAGTCTGTGTGGATAAAACATGTCGGCTGCCGCTTGTGAATGTTACACCCTGACTAAATTGATTTATGTGTGAGTTGAAGGTTTTACCAAACCTTCTAATCCTCTGAGCAAAGGATAAGTCTAATCAGAATGCTTTTCTGTTGGGATTAGTGACTCTCCCCCATTTTTCAATTCCCTCATTCTAGCTGCTCCATGTACACTTTATTTTCTTTCCTTTCCTTTTTGCTTTCACTTCCTTTTGTGAATCTTTTCTCTTCGTTTGAATTGCGTTATTTATTTATGTAGAGCTTGTTCTTTTGTTGCCTTTCTGTAGAAAGCATATTGGTGAGTGTTTCAAGTCCGTTCCTTTTTCGTCGTGCGCCGCTACCTGCTGTGTTTAAAGCTTTAATCTTTGAATTTTGCAATTGTTTCCCACAGTCGAACCGCATACATGTATGCTTTCTCATGCCGTTTCCTCGGGTTGTGTTACTCCCACCAGATATTCTGTTTGTGTTTGTATAATTTGTCCACCATATTTGTTCTCCCCATTTCTTTTTACATTTTCCCATTATACATCTATGAAACTGGTCAAATACTTGAGTGTTATAATTTATTATTATAAGATTTGATCTATTTAGTTATTTATTATATTATTTTTTTTTAATCCATCCTTTCTTGAAGTTTTTTGAAAGAGCAACTTTCAGCATATTTTACTGTGTCAACGGGGCTTATTATTTTATGGGAAATGTTTATTTTAAATAATCATAATCCATCCATCTGTTGCCTATTTCTGCCTATCCTTACACAGCTGTGGGGTTGTCAAAGTCCAAGAGGTGGGGCAGACCTCCATTATTATTAGTCCTTGTTACATCTTGCTGAGGTTGTTCATGCACTCGAACGTTGAAGACAGATTGAAGAGACAAATTTTGGTATCTGGCTTAATATACACCAAAACACATCTGTTTTATTATTTTGTACTTTTGTTTTACTTGAGAAGGAAGGGAGATGACATTAAATCGATTGAATCGCTTCATCCAGCACAGACAATTTGAATGGAAAAGAGTTCATTTTTTTTAATACAATCACAGTGTTTAGTTTAAAGCCCGTTTTCATTACTGGGCCCCTATAATGACCTATTTTATCCTCAGGTAATCATGATTTCAGACATCCAATCTGGATATCTGAAAGGAATACATCAGCTTGAGTGAATTCTAGCTTTTTATTTCTTTAAATGCAGTGGAACTGATAGATGTAGACTTCTTGAGACGTTGTGTGTTAATCGTGTTAAGTGAACACAGAGTTTTGATCCTTCTACAAGCCCATACATCAAACACAACCCATCCAGTTGTTCGATGTTTTGATGTTTTTAGGACTTTCATTTTTATTTATTTTATATATACTTTTACAAGGCCACAAAGAAAACAATTTCAGGCTGTGGTAATGAAACGCTATCATGTCTGTTTTAGGTGAAGCATTATGCTGTGTTAATCATGTAATCACAAGCTATCGCATAAATCATATTTATCCGGAAAGATAGCAGCAAAGCTTTGCATTCCTGGTTCTCGCCTCTTTATTGCTGCATAATCCAGAAAATCACTTGAGCGGATTATTATGCAATCCAATTATGATTTATAATGAAACGGTTCCTTCGCCTGTTTGCTGTCAGGCTGCAGGGAGGTTCAGTTATCTAAGGTACTCGGCTTGATTTATCATGTAAGTTATAAGTCTGTAACAGAAAAGTGGGCGTTTGACAAACAGTGATGGCAAAAACAAAGTGCATTCAGTTTCAGCACTTAGGTGTGCGCTCCCTTGTAAAATGTTACGCTAAATGTTTTTTTTTTTTTTTTTTAAAAAGATAAATCATTTTGAACATCTTCTTACTTTTATTGTGACATATTCAAATTCAAAGATGCTTATGGAAAATCATGAATATTTGGTTGTGTGAGTGTGCACACTCTTAATTTAAGACTTTGCTGAAGCACTTTTTTTTTTTTTTTTTAATTTTATGTTTTACATTCAATTTGCCATTCACATTCTGCTTGGCAATATCTGGTAATGACATCTTGCAGCAGTGAGGAAATGTCAAAAGAAATCCTGGAAGATTTGTTTGGCTTGATGTTGGGTGTCTCCCAAACAAATATTAAAATGCTGGAATTTAATCAGAATGTGCTTCAACCAAATATGAGCCCAAGAGAGAGATAACTTTTACATCTATTTATTTATTTTTTTTATTTTCTTTCCACTTGGACTTGAAATTATTTATCAACGTCTCATTTTTTTCCATCGCAATAGTGTGAGTGTTAGAGTCTCTCCTTTGAAAGAATATATATACAAACCACACTAACATTTTGTCAAATGCCTTTGAACGTCAAAGCGTCAAACATAAAACAACCTGATGGATAGAGAGTGGAGAAGTACTGCAAATAAAAAAGAAAAGGGCAAAAGTGCCCAT
This sequence comes from Poeciliopsis turrubarensis, assembly GCA_010277015.1. Classification (NCBI taxonomy): domain Eukaryota; kingdom Metazoa; phylum Chordata; class Actinopteri; order Cyprinodontiformes; family Poeciliidae; genus Poeciliopsis; species Poeciliopsis turrubarensis. Next base: position 3,556,651 of record VMRN01000036.1, on the reverse strand, counting down.
ACTACGATTGTGACATCTTATCAAAAATACAATAATGTGAATACTTCCAAAAATATGATTTATTTTCTCTGGTTGAGAAATTTGCTAAAAGTTTTGTTTTTTCTTTTTTTTTTCTCCATAATATCTCAATGAGGTGTCAACATGTAGAATTTTGAGGAAAGAAAAAAATATTTAATGCAGGCTGTAACACAAAACGTGGGAAAAGTGAGGCACTGTGAATTTCCTGCACCAATCAAAAACAACCACCTGCCATACGGATGCCAAACGGTTGCTATGGAGACTCGGTTGTCCTAGGGTGGCACATTTTGTTGAAATTCCCTAGAGGTAAGCTACACAAAGTGAAGTAGAAAAATAACATGCTTTGGTCACATTTACTTTTAAAAGGATTGTCACAAACACTGAATGTATCGATGTCAGTCAGCTCTTTAAATCCCACCCAGTGAATAAATGTATTCATAAAAACGGTTTAATACTGAATATTTAGAGTGAGTGAGTGATTATTCAAAGAGTCAGTGGTGGCCACATACTTTTTAACATAGGCTTGTTCACATAAGATTGCTGCATTGCATTCTTACATGTTGAAAAATAACAAAGGAGGAAAAAAAAGTTAATTACTCAGGAGTACTGTTGGCAAATGTACTCCTAAGCAATTAACTTTCTCCAATTAGGCAACATATAACCTAAGTTATGATAAGCAGCTGCTGTCTGAGATGTTCTCATTATTCATTATCACAGGCTATGTTTGGGTCTCGTCCATTTATCCCACGCTTTAAAGAAGAAACGCAGAGATTTCAAATCCGATTTGAAAAAGGTCAGCCGAGGAAAAGGGAATAACATTTGCACAGAGGCGGCGGTTGTGTGGCAGGCTACGGTTCATAAAAGTCACCACAGGGCTTCATGTGTTTCACAGGAATGACATCAAAACATCAACACCCTCCACCTCAACACAGGCAGCCGGGAGATCAAAACACCTGTCGCCACATTTCAAGACGCGTGTCAATATACAAGAAATACGCAAACATCTTCTGGTGATAAATCAACAACAACAACAAAAAAATTGCATTGGCCTCCAACTGTCTGACATGTTCATAAGTCTCGACGATGACACACTTGAGATGGAGAAGCGGTATTATTGCGAATGAAAACCTGTGTCTTCCCCGTTTTTCTCAAGAGGATTCCCCACGGAAGTCGCGCCGAGAAAGCCTCCTTTTCTTCTTGCAGCGTGCCGTCTTATAATTTAATTAGTTGAAGAAACATTACAGTCTCGTCGTGCACCTGCCGCTTCTGCAGCACAGGCTGCCTGCAACGAGTACTGTAATGTTCATTTTACCTCATGCTGCATGCAGAGTGCGAGAAACTCCACGGAGACCGTGGCTTCTTTGTGCCCTGTTGGCTTGTGACGGATTCCCCGCAGAAATCCTTCCATTCATCTCGCCTTCTCGTCTCGCCGACTCAGAAAAGGAGAGACGGAACGCCGCGGAAAAGACTTTCTCTCTAGATAAAAGGGTTGATTTCCTAATTTTAGGAACAACGACTGATCAAAACCAACACACAATCGTGACCATTAAGTAAGAGGCTAAGGATAGAAACGAGGGATAGGTAGCAGCCAGTAAATCCCACCGCCCACACACTTGTTGCATGTAACACTTCCAATTAAATTGTTTTGAAGTTCAGCACTTCGGCTTTTGTTTTCGTGCTTTTGTTGTTTATATCTCCGCGACACCAAATGCGGTATCATTAGTGCGGTCTCCAAGGCGACTTTTTATATCTATTCGTCAGTCTGGCTTTCCTTTTTTTTTTTTTTTTTTGTCATTTCCTCCCTCTTTTTCGCTTTTATCTGAGATCAGAAGGACTGAATTGAAGACGTAGTTTCCAGATTGCAGTTCTCAACATTTCTCTTTTGAGATAAATAATAAAAAAAAAGGAGAAAGATTCTAACTCATCCTCATTTTATGCACATTTTCAGCATGTACCCCCCTTTCCAATTTCCCTGTGCTCAGCTGGCACTTTAGGATTACACCTCCCCCACGTCTCTCCATGTTCCTTCATCTCCTGGCTCTACATGGACCTCTGTTTCTGTAATGAGGTCCCACTCTATAAGGCCCGGGCCCATCTTTCATGGCGGGAGTAAACAACCAGACATGCATCATATCTGGCTTGACCCTAAACCTGTCGGAGACACATCAAAGAAAGAAGCACTCCTTCCACCGGGGAGGGAAGCGTCATTAAATGGACAGGATCAGAGACGTTGTTTGTGCAATTTCTTGTGAGTTCTCAGTCTGATTGTCCAGAAAAGACTCCAAAATGAGACCGAGATTTAGAACAAAGTGCAGAGCAAAGAGGGAGAAGCTGAACTCTTCTGGGGGGAGAGAGGCAACTTGGTGGGGAATGATGTTGTAGAAGAAGACAGAGGAAGTGGAATATTTTAAATCAAAAGACAAAATACATGTTCATAATTAGCCCTGCATGGCCCCTTTCACACTGGATCACTCTGGATCCTACATGTAGCCTCGACCAGCAGTTGTAGGTTTCCTGACTGAAGAGCTTCGAAGCCGGCGACAGGAGAATTTGAGTTCGGATCATGCATACTGAGCTCATGCTTTGGCAAAACCTGATATTATTCACAATGATAGTGTTCCAAGTAGCGTCATTTATCACTGCACCACTGCTTCTGTAAGTACTGCCATTTCCTTGGCTGAAGCATAAAAATGTTGGGATGTGAGTGTAAAATCTGGAGAACAAATATAGTACATTCGGTGGACATAATTATGCCATTCTTTTATGCATTTATTTTGGATATTATTTTGAATGAAAATGACATGAGTTTGCATGACATTCAAAAATCAAAGCATAACGCTGAACTTAAGATTAAAGACAGTTACTTTGACACTTTTCAACAGTTGTATGGAGGTCAGCTGTGGATGAGTATATTATGAATTTTAGTAGAAAACATGAAATCACTCCAAGGAATCGTGTCATGTATATTTCATTTACAAAGACATGTGGACGTGTATTATTAATAAACATCTATTCAGCTGTGCAGCCGTTGCCCTTGCCACCCGTTTAAAGGAGTTTAGGTTACAGAGGCTGACTCATAATTGAATCATGGTGCAGCTGCCTCAGTACAGGGGGGACATTTGAATAGGAACAAGCCTTCTGGGTTGACATGATGAATGAGGACAAAGAAAGATGAGAACTGGTCAAAAAAACACCAGATCATTGATTTTATTCAATCAGGAGGCAGCGTGTTTTTTTTTTTTTTTCTTTATTTTCGAGAGATACAGTGCATCCTCCAGTGTGCTTTGCAATATTGATTGGATAGTCTATATTTTATTGCGCTCAGCCATTTGTTGCTTCTGAAATGATTGGGCTTTGTTTTTCGGTTACTGGCCAACAATTAATGGCATTTATTAGTCAGGCTGAAGACGGCAAATATTTTAAATGTCATATGCCTTCCATGTAATTACAGATTGCATATACTGTAATGCAATTATCCTTTTTTGTTTTTTATTTTTTAAATGAGCTTCAATTGTTGGTTATTTTGTACTTTTCTGACCTCTTGTGCAGTATGTAGAAAGGTAAGAAAGTTTTCTCAAGTGCATCTAAACTGATTCTTAGTCAACTTCTGAATATGAATGTACTTCTACTTTGCTTTCCTTACATGAGGTGGGGGCTTTTCATTTCAGTGATATGGCTTTCTGCCCCTGGCGGTGCAGCTACAGGAAGACAACAGAAGTCAAACACACACACGCACGCACGCATGCAGACACAAAAGAGAACAATAAGTTGCACCTTAAATTAGATTTCAAAGAAGCATGTGGTTGTCCAAAAACTGTTGTTCCACAGAGAAATAACACTGAAATTTCAGGATTGCTAGCAATAAAATCAAAATGACTTGTTTTGTAAGGAGCTTTGATTGTATTTCACTATTTGTCTTTCAAAAGGCTTTGTTTATGTCTCCTGCAAGTTATATATAAAAAAAAAACACTTATATTGTTTTAATAATAGATAGCACTTTAGTAGATGAAAATAGGACCAAAAAAACAACAAAACAAAACAAAAGAAAAAAACACACACACACCCAAAAATAGTTCTGAGAGTACAACATTGGCTTGTGTGGCATCATTTCCTGTGTTATAATGCGAAGTTTTCAAAATAAAAATGGGAAACGATCGATTGTTTTTTTTGTTCATTTTGCAAGAAAAATTAGCCTTTTTATTATTAGTCATTATGGCCATGGTGTGTAAACTGCACTGACATTATTAAAGTCATTATAACTATTATAGATGCAGAAGTTAAGAATCTATTGACATACCAACTACATTTTCTATATTTTATTGCAAGATGCAGATAAACTCATCTTATATATTCAGGAAACGTTATATTCTGTAATCTAATTATAGGCAGACCATTTCATTTTTATATAGTTCTCATTCTTGAAAGGAGAAATCACTAAACAAAACAAAAAAAACCACTCTGCTTTATATAAGAAGGCTTGGTCATAACCCTCAACTCTGTTAGCCACCACGTTTTGGAGTAATAAGCATACTATATTAGCTACGTATTTAAGAGTGAATTCAGTACAATATAGAAATGCCCCAGGCCACACCATCATGTTGCCTTGAATTTAAAACTGCTGTTTTATTCAGATGGAGCATTTGTATTCAGTGAATGACACCTCGACAGGTGGCTACACCGCATATGCATCTTAGCAACCTATTCACAGTGCAGTGTTTGCACATATAGAGACGGGTGCACTTGGTATCACCTTTCAACATATTTCATAAAGTTTTATTGCTTTTCTTTCTTTTTCTTTTTTTCTTTTTTTTCCTGGCACAAAGAGACCTTCATTATAACAGAGATGGTATCAGACTGTTGCCAAATGAATTTTGCAGGAGTTACTGTTGTGGGGAAGGTAGGAAGCAAGAGTTGTGTGGTTATTTATGTATAAATAACACAAATCTATGCAATACCTAACCTACTAGAATTTTTTTTTAAAAGAAAGAAAAAAAACACAGATTAAAATAATAAAATTTAATTTAAATGTCAACAAGTAAAGTATTACAAATATTTTGATTTTTTTTTTGTCAATTTTTATTTACATTTTATCACAGAGTCAAAAATTTCAGTGTATTTAATTGAAATTTGATGTGATAGACCTACAGCACTAAGTGCTCTGGGTAAAATTCGACATAGTTTTCAATTCTTTTTAGAAATGCAAAGTTTGGAGACCCACATTTTGGTGCCATTTATTTCAGCCTTCTTTAAGTTATGAAATGAGGTTGTTTGGTGGTACAGTAAAACATACATTTCGGTTTACAACATTTTTCATTGAAATATTGTATCAAATTTAAAGTGCTGAACTTGATACCAAAAGAAAATGACTGATTAAAACATTTGTGCTTGGTATTTTTAGTGTCCTTTTCAATGCAGGTTAGTTTTTTTACAAATAATTTATGCTGGTGTTTTTTTATTACCTTCATATTTAAAAGCACTGCTTAGTTTCTGTGAGAGCTGCAAGGTGCAGATCCCTGGTTAATGTGGATGTCCAGTCCCCTGATAGGATTGCATTCGCGTCCTATGTCTGTTTTCTGTTAATATTTGCTATAACATAGCTTAGACACTGAAATCCCACCATGTGTTCATCATTTTGAAACCACCCTTGGCAGAAAAAAAACATTCACTGATGAAGAAGACAGACTGATGCAAGTGAGCACAAACAGGTAGATGTGTGCATATTCTGCTTAAAAAACAGCAAAAAAAAAAAAAAAAAAAGTCCCAGGCGCTCATAATGTGGTTTTAAATCAATACCATCTCCCCTGAGTGTGTGCTCTTACAGTCTTGTCCCATTGATCTGCATGCATAATAGTGAAATTCAGAGGAAACATACATGAAAGAGACCAATGCAGGCCTGGACAGGCAGACAGAGAGGGGATGTACAATGATACCTGTCAGATTAATTTATCTAAATACTGATGTAAGAAATGTGAAAGACTCGAGCTGATGTAAGAAGATCTATGACTGTTAAAGCCATCCCTGTTTATCATATGTCATCATTTGGATAGGAACTTAAAGTGGCGGTGACACACACTTCGTGGGCGGGATTTGGGAGTTCCTATAGTGACCCTGACGTCCGATCGGGTGCTTCAAATAAAAGCAAGTCAAAACAACTTAGTCCAATTTTGTTAGGATTCTGGGTCGATATTTTCAGTGGAAGTGTGAACACAACGTTTTGTACTAAACATTCTGATTCTGTCTTGGTTTTAGTCTCTGCATTGGTCTTGGAAGAACTAGCCTCATTTAATTGCCACGAGGCAATTCCAAAAACATTCCCTCACCTTTGTATTTATTGCAGTCTACTTTATTTATGCCATTTCACAGTCTTCTTTTTCCTCTTAACAAACCAGGCTTCGCTACAGGACTTAAGTGCCAAATATCATTGCACTTTATTCACCTCACATAACACAGCATGAGTAAGTCTGCAGGAGCATCGGGCTCACATTTAAAACAGTACACTTAAGTGCAGCTGCAAGCCACCCAAACAGTCCTATGCATTATTCATGTTCATATTCACAGCCTCCTATCTCCTTATCATTGCTTCATGAGACTCTCCTCACTGCTCGCTGTGCGATCAAGGTACCAAAGGCATCTGTGCGGAAATCAATGGACATAGTGCACAATATGGTCTGATAAATACTCCTTACACCACTTTGGAGGATTTAGGGACTAAGCTGGTGCCTGTGTGCTACTTAAGATTTTTCATAGACTGCGTAATGTTTCTGTCATCATTTTGACAATCTTCCAATATGTTTTAGGTATAAAAAAGAAAAATAAATCACATACTTTATCAGTATTTATTTAAGTGTTGCACCTATTGCAATTGTTTTCCTTCTGCCATAAACTGTCAGATGATTTTTGCGCCATGTGCATTGAACTAGGCCAATCAGGAACTGACTGTCAGGTGCATAGCACAACATTGTTGTTTCCGTGTGGATCACGCGTGTGTGACGTGGTTATGTGTGGGTCAGGAGCACTGTGTTGGTTTTGAGCATGATGCATATTGAGAATGCGTCATGTTGGTCTTTGGTTGTGTATGTGTGGGGTCAGGTGCAGTTCGGGTTTCTGGTGCACACTCTCTCACACTCACACACACGCGCGTCTCTCACTCTCCCTTTTGTTGTCGCTTTCCGTAACACTTTCATCTCGATCTTGAGCTTGTGCTGGCCTCTTTGTCACGCAGCAGTCCGGCATCTCAAAACCCATTGTTCAGATAAACAAAAATTTACTCATCTTACCAAATGTTTTAGTGCATTTTCTACAAACCCTAAATCCTAGAACCAGTGAACAATGTAATGCTTAAATATATATATATATATTTATGGACGGTGTTGCAGCTACCAGCAAGGAACAAATCTCCTGGATGTAAATGACTTTGATTATCAACAATATTATGCTAATTTGGTCGGTCTTCGTGAACTACTTTTCCAACTACAAACAAAAGATGGTCGCAGTATCGTGTGGAGATTGGCGCAATTAAGGAAACATGCCTGCAGAATCGGATGCATGTGATACTTATTTGCAATCATACATTAAAGCCCCCCGGAGAGTAAATAAGCCCCCAGTGTTACATGTATTAGGAAATTCAAGCGCTTTTGCTCCTTGTCAGAAAATGCACTAATTCCACAGCTAATGAGCTGACATATTTCAGGCTAGCCTCTGGCTAACGTAGCCCCGGGCAACTGTTGTGCATAATAGAAATTAGAATTTTACTAGCATTAAGGTATTATTACTAGGACTTTCAGTACCAGTTAGCATTGTGGGAGGAAATGGCAACAGCAAAATGCAAATGACTGTCTTTTCAGCTGTTGTATTTATTTACAATTGCATTTTAAATGCAACTGTAGAAAGCTTTACATATCTATATCTATATATGTTCATAGAAAGGGTCTTTCTATTGTGTTTTAGTGCATTTTTGTCTGTTACAGTAAATAAAATACAGTTAGAATATAAACAATATTGATGTAAATATTTATACGAATAAAACTGAATGAATCTAGAAACTGGACATCAGAGTACTTTAAAAGAAAGATAGAAACAAAGAAGTAGTCATGCTTTTTGAGAAATTGGGACGGAAGCTCCCGCTGAGGAAGTATTGATGAGAAACGTTTCAGCAACAGGTGGGAGCATTTCTTCAAAAGCAAAAAACAAAAGCATCACTACCAACAATCTTCGGGAAGCAGCACCCAGTGTCTATAAATCTGAATAGTGTTCTAGACCACTTCATGCAGAAAATGCATTTTTAATTTTTTTAAGGAAAACCAAGAGCTAAGAGCAAACATCTAAGTTAGTTTCTCCTGAGGTCAAACTGTGCAAAGTTTATATTGGATGTAAAAAACAGTAAGTTAGGATGGCATGTTTAAGGTGTAGCTAGCAGAAAATTCCTGTGATCTAAAGATGAATTGCTAGAGGGGTCTTAGGATTTTTTTTTTGACCTGAATGTAAACAGTTGGCAGTTGCAAAAATGTATTTTGCACAAGCTCAACCAAATTAGATGTGGTTAGCCATGATTCACCGAGCTGGAGGTAAAAACAAAGCATAGCTCAACAAGCGTACATCTTTGAACCTACAACTTTCTCTCTAAGTCTAACCACACCAGCTTATTTTAAGTCAAACGGGTCCTCTGAGCAACGCTTTTTGATTAAAATATGATTCATTACAAAGGGTGCATTGTTACCTTGATTAAAAAATTTATTTTTAAAATTTATGTGAAAACAGAGAAAAATAATGCAGCAGGACATAATGGAGCACAGTGAATGTTTCCTATATTAATAACATTTTTAAAATAGGAATGAAACAAAAGCTAAATATATGCTGTAAGCACTAAATGGCCTTAATTTGCTCACATTTAGACGCACAACAGGCCACACAAATGGCACAGGTAGGAAAACGTGCAGAACTCAGTAGCTGCATTTCCATTGACCGTCAAACTGCGCTATTTGGAATTACGAGAAACAAATGTGCTTATTGAACCCACACCAATTAAAAAACACATCTTATTTTTCAATAAACACTTTTTGCTCTCAGGTTGAGGTGGGTTTTCCCCCCCGTCTGTATCAAAATTAGAGTACTTTGTAAAACTGCAATAAAAACACATTTTCACACCACAGGAGTCATGTGATCAGCAACCAGACGCTACTACTGACAAAAGTGAAAGAGAAGACAAAAGGAAGTGGTAGAAGGTTGATGGCACTGCATGATTTTTGGCAAATTCTCACGTGAATAAACGTATTTCCATGTGATTTTATTTGCAGTTCTTGTTTAATGGGAACACTGTAATGTGTTTTCTAGACATTAGCAGAACATTGCCAAAGTTTTGTAAACACTTGCAATAGAACAGCAAGTAGTGAGGCAACAGCTAAATTACCTGCAATTAGTTTTACTTAACCATAGAAGGCATCTTTTTGCAACACTGTAGTCAACTCGCACATTTCCACAACAGTAGGAAATACACAACAACAAATCTGATTTGGCAAAAAAGGATTTTTGTCAGTCAAAGAGGCAGTGGTACAACCTCTTATTGATTACTCTGCCTGTTTGTGTGACTTTAGTGTGTGGATTAGTAAGCAAGAGCTAAATTAGTAGTAATGCATAAAAGGCACTAAAAGATAAATTACACTGAAAAAGTATCACTCCGAACAGCCACACACAGCTCAGACGTAAGAAGCAAAGTTTAACTGACTCTGGAGATTAAAGGCATGAAAAAGCAGTTGGAATTTGTGTGAGAAACAGCTTGATAACCTTTTCTTTGAAGCAAAGAACTCCTCTGTGCTGTTTCCCAGCACGTCGGCAGAGTTATGCTGCTGAATTTAATCGAGGTTTTGCTTCACTCTGATTTTTTTTATTTTTATTTTTACCCTTTCTCTGGTTTGTTTGATCATCTGGAGCCTCAACAGGCAAACAGCAAAAAATTTCCTCTATTAAAGATAACATTTTGCCCTTTTTTTTTTCCTGAGGTACAAGAGTGTGAGACAACTGCAAAAAAGCCAAAGGGAACTCTAATCTGAGCGGGTATTTGTCGTGTTTGCATGCATTCCTACGCATGCTTCCCTCACATCCGCGGTTACCAAGGCAACGTCGAGTCCCTAAATTCACATTGAGGAAAGCAGATATCTGAGTGAATGCCGCCTTCCGTCACTCTGCCCCACCTTCCTCTCACCCAGTGGCACAGATTTTCGCCCTCCTTTCTTCAGGCTCCCTCACGCTGAATGAAGCCTTAAGTGCGGGTTTAATAAAATTTCCGGGATTGTCTTGTGCCTTGATGACTCAGGCTCTTTTCACGTGGGCTCGTCCTCCACTTTCAACAGCACGTTAGTGAGAAGAAAGTGCAGTCAGTAATTGAATGGCCCAAGGACAGGCTGGGGAAATAAAAGGACAGAGCCATTGATGAGTGCGGTGGAAACAAAGGCAGAACAACAACAACCAAAAGAAAAGAATAGAAAAATGTCTAAATGGGACACGTGACATCCATTTAAAGATGTACACACACACACACACACGCACACACGCACACACACACACACACGCAAGTATGGTATATTCCACATTTGCAATACATGACCATAGCAACAACCAGCCTCCTGTGGTGCTGATTGTTAATATGAATACTTAATAGCTAGAAGGCAAATGACACAGACAGTAGGCGGTGCTGCTTTGGATCATTGAAGCTCAGCAATTAGAATCTTTCAGGAGTGCAGACTTCTTGCATGAACTGTGAAGTGTCTCTGGGATGAACAGATCGACCAGCTGGATAAAGATATGCTTACACAGAAGCAGTGCCAGAGAAACTGCTGCTCGTCACATGCAGCACAATTAAAGTAAACGACGATGACGAGACAAAGTTTGTTTTTGAAGAACCTGCTCAAAAGTTACCGCAAGAAAAAAGAATAATAAATTAAATGAGCTTCCACCGACTCTCAGAAATGCTCTTTTGGAAGATGAATGCATTTGTTTTTATGAATTATAAAAATGCCTTACCATAGCGCCCACTGTGGTTGTGCCTTATTTGAGATGTTTACTTTGTTTGTTTTTTTTCCTGGTTACAGTGCTGAAACACACATCTTTAAACTGTTTTCTTCTTTTTGTGCATTGGCTGTGTCAATCATCCAAAGATCCTCACCGTTATGTAGAAAGAACAAAAAAATGCTAATGAGGGAGCATCAAAGTAGCACAAAAATCCCAGAGCATTCTTCCTCATTAGATAACTTATTTTTTGGGTCCCGTCCCCATGAATTTGTCACCGGGTGAAACACTATGAACGCCTACCTGATAAAGCTTTGGTTGACATTTTGCTGTAGCCTGGCCAGTTTAGTCATATTCTAACCTTCTGGAAGATGCACTGCATATCTGACACTGTGGAGTTAGCTATAAATATTTCCTTTTGTATATTTTAATCAAAACAAATGACCAACCACCACAAAACAAAACTACCGTAGAGACCCGTAATAATAATTTATTATGATAAAATATCTCCAGACAGAAGCTGCTCCTTTATCAAGTGTAAATCATATTTACCGGTTTCTGCGACACGCTGTTCTCCTCACCGCTGTCTATTGACCAGGGGATGGACCAACCTGACTGTTGTAAGTGTCCCCGTCTCCGTTTTCACACAATGGCACGATCCCATATCCTCACCCGTGATTGGCCACAAGGCTGCCATGCTAATCAAAGCAAAGTTCGGGCGCTAGCAGAGTGGACTCAGCTCAGTGGAGCTGCTGAAAGAGTAAGAGCAGAGCAGCCAAAACCGTAAAAGGCACTCGGTCTCTATATTTCTCGTTCTTTTTCTCACTCACTATCTCTCTGTTTGTAGCTTCACGAGTCGCGGCCGACCCATCACTAATTTACTCACCTGTGCATGATGAACGCTGTAACAGAGGGCAGTCTGTTGATTATTTCAGATGACATTTTTCTGCCCACTTGAGCTCAATCATGAACTTCAACTGCCATCTGCAGATGTTTGCTGTATCCAGCCCCAACTTGCAGGATATTATGAATTCTACACCCATCATCCTGATACAAAAAGACAATAGAAAACACTGAAGCGTCAAAAGTGAAGCCTGGAGTTGATGTTTCACTAACTGCGCCTCATGTCTATTCATAAAGAGGACACATTTGTCAATACACCAACACACTTGGCACAATAGCAAACAATGTGGACGCAGCTTTAGTGACAGGTTTTTATAGGGGTATTTCTCAAGAATATGGAGTCTACAAAAGAGCGCCAACCTCTCCTCCATTTGCAATAACTTTCTTTGAAAGCTTCTGACCAAACAATTTATGATTTAAATCTGCTTTGGGGTTTTTTTTAAGCAAAGTTGACCGATTGACATGTGTGGCTGCAGCCCAAGTGTACAAGTTTCTTGAACCTATCACCCTGAAGCCAGTGAACTCTTTCAGCAGTCCAGAGTTTCCTATCTGAAAATTAAAAATGTTGAAGAAACAAAAACAACTGTTGAATAACAATGTGCTTTCAGTGTTGACTTGGCAACTAAAGATTATAGATCCCCAGTAGAGCGTCTAGAGAGGCTGTGCTGGACAAACTGCCAGACTAGCCGGTTCCATGGAGGCTCTCCTTCACCAATTATAGAGGATCTCTCAATGACGGCTTGGGCCCAGATACCCATGCAGACTCTCAGAGGTCAATTGGAGTCCATGCCTCTGTAGCGCTAAAGCCTGTTTTGGAGTGACAGTCAATTTTCTTGGGGTTGCTCGAGTCTGAAAATATCTCACTCAATGAGCCGTTCACAATTGCAGTGTGCTACATCACTCTACCATTGCAGAGCAGAATCATACAGCTGTGCTACTTTGTCCTTTTCTTCCTCCACAACTGCGAATCCTACTGTAGCCTGTCTGTATCTTGATTTCAGCAGATTGGCAGCACAGCCCAGCATCCTTTTTGTATTAGACAGAAATTAATCTTGTCTAGCTATATTTATTAACTGCCAGAGGATATTAATTTGAAGAATATACTTATTTGACCAAGAACATAGTAAGTTTTTATGTCATGATAATATGTCACAAGCAATCATTCAGTCTGGAAACTCATGGGTTTACTGCAATTCAAGAACAAAACTTTATTTTTGAAAATGTCCAAAGCCAATATTCTTCTGTTATATTTTCATAAATTTCAAATCTTACAGTTTATTTTTTTTTTTTTTATATGCGTATTCTTCTGTTATTTATAAGCCTTCAAACATTTTCCCTTGTTAGACGTGAAAATGATTTCCCTGAAGCTCGGCAATGTGTTTGATGGAAAAAAGCTCTTCATTTTTAAACTTGAAAACAATTTTAGTAGCTTTAATATCACTCCACGGTAAGAATTGCACCTTTCAATAGATAACGTCAGAGAACTGAGTGAAGCCATAAGCTTTTGTAATGTCCAGCATCTTACTGACATGAAATAGCTCTCTCTGAAGAAACGGTTAACATGTTCAATGTTTAGACCTCAGAAATCAAAACGGGGAACAAAACATCCTGAGGCAAACAGAGCTTAAGCACTTTCAAGAAACAAAAAAAAAACAACAAAAATGTCATTAAGATTATCACGCCAAAGCATCCATTCTTCTTTTAAATGTTATTGCACTACTTTGTGGTTTCAGATAATATCTGTCAAATACCTCCGGGTAATTCCCGGCACATAACTCTCTTAGTGACCAAGACAGCGTAAGATTGGCTAAAGTTTGTGCTCATCAAAGCAAAGCATCTGTTCAAGCCCATAGCTACATTAGTGTGTGTATTTACCCCCTCTCTCGTCCCAGTGGTGCCGGTTTTAATTAGCGAAGCCCAGGAAAAAAAAAAGAAGAAGAAAAAAAGAAAAAAGAGATGGCTTACCTGCCAACCTTTGCAAACATTATTAGTATTCGGAGCTCTGCTATTTTATCCCGTCATCTGAGTGTTATTATGTGATTTAGAGCTATGTGTAATGCATTTGTCATCATGTTTGCCAAAGATTTATTATAGTACTAGCTCAGGCAAGTTATTGTAGTTGGAAGATGTGTGAGTGAGCGCTGCGAGGAACAAACGTGTCTATATTAGCGTCTCAGTCAATTAGCGGGCGCTCTCACAAACAATGGGATGCTACGGTGTTTTCAAAAACCACTAGCAGGCCACAGACAACAGAAACAGCATGCACTGAAAGCTAATCAAAGATTTATTTGGCTAGGTAATTTACATCTGATTATTGCTGTGATGTCCTGAGTTAAGAGGATGATTTCTGAAGTTTCACCTGTTATTTTTCCAGCACCCCTCCCTCGTTATGGAGCCCGAGCGAACGACGCCATCTGCTCATCATCATTTAAATGTTTTCGCCTCGGCCAATTATGTTCATTTGGAATTCTCGGCAGATCGGAGGGCGTGCACGGCGAGCCAGCCACTGTGTTTGTGTGCCCTGCACAGGCACCAGAAGTTAGGAGAGACACAAACATGACATTTATTCAGGAGTGCTGCGGCGAGCCCACTCACATTTTTAACTTCGCAGGGTCTCAGTGTGAAGTTACGTTGTGCGTTAACAACTTTGGAAGAGGCCGGGATGGACACAGGAAGTGTCAGATTAGGTCTTTTTTTGGGGGGGGGAAATAACATGAGCAACTCCTTTACAAAAAAAGTATCAGATGTCTTTTTGTCCTGTCAATCACATTGAAAGAGAAATAAACAACACATTTGTTTTTGGTCTTGGCCTCAGGTTGCTTTTTCAAGATGCAGACAAGTATAAAGAGAGATGAGTAACAGGGATAGATTTTATTAAGATGAAGGTTCTCTTTCAGCTGGGATGACTATTTTAGAAGATTAAAAAAAAGAAAGATTTGTTCTTAAAGTCTGCTCTGCAAAGAATTTGAATGGGATTTGTGTGCGCTTCTGAAGAAACGAGAGGATGCATGTATTTGACCTTGTGCCGTCGCTCTGCTTGAACGTCACCGTCGTGTGTTTCTTTATCTGTCTCTACACTCATTTCATGGAGGAAGACTTCAAGGGAAGGCTGCCCATGGATGAGAGATGCTCTCTTTCCAGTTTCTATCTCACCGACTTGTCTTAATTTACATGTAAAAGAGGATCCATCGTCTTTACTGTTCCTTAAGTTCCAGCTCGCAGTGCCTTCGTGCCACTTTCTCTGAATGCAAATCAAATTTTAAAACACTTTCAGTCGTCCTTTGAGAATACTTTATTGTAGTTTCCCTTCTAATGAATCACTTCATCACATGGAAAACATTTTAAATAAAAAAAAAAAAAAAAAAATTCTTTGTTTATCCAATGTCACATCTTGGCTCATTGCTGAGCACTAAATCGTTTGATATGGGCGAGCCCACCCCCTAAAGTTTAATATTACATGAAAAATATAAAATGAAAGTTGTACATTGAAAGTGCGCCTTAGTGTGAATGGTCTTTGATGACTTGGAGAGGTCCTCCAGGCTACATAAAGAATGCAGTGTGCCCCACATTCTGTGTGATGGAGCGATTGAACTGCCAACTGTTTTCAGCATGTAAAAATGTCAGATGTTGATGTAAAAGTAGAAGTTCAGGAGTCATTCAGGAATAGAGAAAGGCAGCAGCTCATAGGATTTACAATCAGTAAAAACAGACCAGAAGCAGAGAAGCCAAAATAACGAGAAAAACGTTTTCCTCCAGAATCATATTTGTGCACTTTTCCCTACAAGTACACAGACACAAATGTAGCTTTTCATCCACTTACCTAACCTTGTAAATGCAAACAGTTACACGCAGACATCTAAGACCTGAATTAAATACTTATGTTAGGAACTTTTTTAAATGTAGTCCATAAATTCTAAACTTATAGTTCACATTACATCGGCTCCGTCTTGAACTTTGGTGATAGACACCCACAGGACTATTAGGACTGTATCTCACAGGATGTAAGCTGAATAACGTTTAAGCTTTAAAATATAGTGCTGTAGAAACTTGTCGTAGCCGTGTAAATGAGGTCTGAGGATACAGTCTGTCTAAATTTCACTTCATCCATTTTTACAACAGCTTATCCTTCACTGGATAATTAAGTTTCAGTCCCTACTTTGCCCACATCTGATAGCCCTGTTCTATAATATTGCAGTACCTTCTGAAGTCATTCACTTCCTATGAACTTTGTCACATTTTATGTAAGAGATTAACACAAAGTAGTACAACAAAAAAAAAAAAGAAAAAGAAATGGTTTACTTTTCTACAAAATCAGAGAAATCAAGGTTAGGCATTCATTTGATATGTCAAAAATGTCAAAAATTCAACCAACGCCTTTTAGCGTCGTTTATTTAGACAAAGTCCAGCTGTGTGCAGTTTTTTCTGAATCTGTCTACATTCGTATAAATTAAGTTGTTTACTGAACGTCTCAAACATTTGGTAGGGAATATAAACAAAAGCCTTCATGAACACTAAGACGTCTTATTCCGAAGACATCTTAGGGATAAAATGATGGAGACGGGTTGGGCTTCAAAACTCAAAATCTCAAAGAACACAAAGTCTCACTAAGCACCATTCAATTCATCATAGGAAAGGAAAAGAGCAGAGGACACAACTGCAAATTTACCAAGTCATGGCTATCGACTTCATCTGTCTGAGCTCCAGCCATCCACAGCTCTTGTCGGAGAATCTGTCAACTAGACAGCTATTAGTATTGTACTTTACGTTCATTCAAAAACGGAAACCGTTGTTGAATGAATGCCATTAGAAGTTAAAAAGAGATGAAAAAGCAAAAGAATAAATGATTAAGAAGTTGTAATGGACAGATTGGA
This sequence comes from Poeciliopsis turrubarensis, assembly GCA_010277015.1. Lineage (NCBI taxonomy): Eukaryota > Metazoa > Chordata > Actinopteri > Cyprinodontiformes > Poeciliidae > Poeciliopsis > Poeciliopsis turrubarensis. Next base: position 3,539,858 of record VMRN01000036.1, on the reverse strand, counting down.
CAAAAACTGTTTCTGGAAACCATTCAAAACTCAGCGGTTTGCAGAAAACTAACCCTTCAGAAACCCCATAGACACCATCCTCTTTGTATGCTTGATATTGAGGGTAAGCATTTCTTTGGTGGGGCAATTAAAGTTAGAAAGAGTAAAGTATGGGGCAGTTTTGAAAGAAAATCTGTTGTAGATTAAAACAGATTTAGGACAGAGGGAGTCATTCAGATTGAAGGAGGACAGGAACTCTATACCATCAGCCATACAAAATCAAATATTCACTTAAGCTAATCCTTCTTACACGTGTCACATAACAGTGACTTCTTTTACGTAAAAGACAGCAAGCATTTGCCAGAGCGGCCAATTACAGTCGCATCAGGATGCATGTTGGTCACACTGTAAGCCTTTAATTAGGACATCTTCAATGAGTCCACCATGCTTTAGTTCTGCCAATCTAACTAATAGTTGGAGATGAACACTAATGAATTTATCACATGCTTATCCCCATCCACACACGTAACCTTGACTGGCACCAATGTCTATAGTAACAAGCACTGCAAATCCATCCTGATTCAATTAGAGTAAGGATTAAGCAAACTTCCTGATATGAAGGCGGTAGTGATGAAATCTGTAACATCCAGCAGGATGGCTGCTGACAAAGCATTGTCCTGGATCAGCGAGCAGGCTGATCCAGGACTTCACTGCCGTGACTTCCCACTGGTTGACACATGTGTCCTTTAGCAGTGGGATCACTGAGAGTTAATTTAGCTTAAAATGATCTGACTTGATGTGGCAGTGTTCCTATCGGGCTTGCCACACACGCAGAGAATGACGCAGTGTGACCTGGAAATGATCATTTCACAACTGAAGAGAATATCTTGTTTGGGGCCTTGTTCACGAATGAGGGACAAAGTGGAACTGGAGATCGACAGACGGATTGGTGCAGCGTCTGCAGGGAATCGGTGAAGAGAGCTGGGTCAAAAAGTGAAGCTCTCGATTTACTGGTCGATCTGCTGCCTCATCTGTGGGCATGAGCTCTGGGTCATGACCGAAAGAACGACGTCACGGACCCAAGGCAGCAGGGTGCCCGGGCTCTCCCTTAGAGATGGGGTGAGAAGCTCAGTCAACCAGGAAGGACTCGGAGCAGAGCCGCTGCTCCTTCATGTCGAGGGGAGCCAGTTGAGGTGGCTGGACGCCTCTCTGGTGAGGTGTTCCAGGCACGTCCCACTGGGAGGAGGCCCTGGGGAAGACCCATGACACACTGGAGCAGGGGTGGGCACTCCTGGTCCTCGAGGGCCGGTCTCCTGCAACTTTAAGATGTGTCTCTACTTCAACACACCTGATTCAAATAATGAGGTCATTAGCAGGACTCTGGAGAACTTGACTGCATTTAGGAGGTGATTCAGCTATTGGATTCAGGTGTGTTGGACCAGGGAGACATCCAAGAGTTGCAGGACACCGGCCCTCGAGGACCAGGAGTGCCCACCCCTGCACTGGAGGGACTATGTTTCTTGGCTGGCCCTGGAACGCCTTGGGGTTCCCCCAAAGGAGCTGGCTACGTGGATGGGGAGAGGGAAGTCTGGGCCTCCCTGCTCAGGCTGCTACCCCTACGACCCAACCCCAGATAAACGGAGGAAGATGGATGGATGAAAAGAATACTTTACAATCATTAAAAACAACCATGTATTTGTCATTATTAATCTAAGATAAGATTAGACACTTGGATCGTTACAAGATTCTGTTCTCTCACTTAACCAATGACTCAGACCTTAAAAGGCTGAAGAAGCAACTTGCCTTATGATGAAGTCTAGTCCTCAGACTGGGTAGAGCTGAAAAAATGCCAAGGAACAAATAAATAAATTAGTTAGCAGCACATAAGAAGCAAAATTTATTGCCTGTCCAGCTAATTAAGTGGCTAAAGATATATAGAGGCGAGAGTGTGAGATGGGAGGAGGATGAGGGACGCGGATTGCAGGGTCTGATAAATTTCACCTCTCTTCAACTTTTTTTTTTTTTTTTTTATTATTCACTGTGTGTGTGCTCACAGGCTCACATAAGCGTGACAAGTGACTCAGCTTGTAATGTATGATTGTGTTTTTGAAAGAGTGGTGTTATGCATGATGATGCATGTCTGTCTGCTAAAGAGGTCTTGGGCAGAAAGGGCAGACATCCAGACATTTATGATTTATCAAATTTCCAAGCGGCTCCAGAAGAATTTTATAAACCTGGAGGCAAAAACAAACAAATAAATAAATGAGATAATAAAGTGGAGCAGTCCCACATGGTCACTAAATGGATTGGCAGACATTTTGCTCTTGATTTGCCATGTGACCCTTGTAGTCTTGCAGGCAGTGTTGCTAATCTTCATAGGAAATGTGTTGTGTAGACAGTCTATATATATATATATATATATATATATGCTAAAAAAATATTCCAAATGTTTATTTTACAACTATGTGGTATGGTTGCAAAACCATACCACATAGTTGTATGGTTTTACAACATACATGGAATATAGCCCCAAAATATAATGAAGTTAAAGTATAAGAAATATTCTAAGGATCTTCCAACTTAAAAAAAGTGTGTATGTGTAGCTCTAACTGAGTTAGATCTATGCTCAACCACTATTAATGAGTTTCATTAAGAATTGAAAAGAAGAACTATTCCAGGTTTTACCTCTCTGGCTAATTCTGATGTATCTCAAAAAGAGTTTATCATTCAAATATTGTGTTAGCTTTAACCCTCCAGTGATCTTAGCGTGGCAAATGTCACGGTCGGACATTTGCTACCTTGCAGGGTGCATATCCCATCAGACTGTCAGTTCCCAAAATTACACACACACAAAAAAAAATCTTTGTAAAAGTACATGCGGGGTCAGTGTGACCCATCCAAACCACGTAAAAAAAGCTTGTGAGGTCCAAATGACCCCATGCATTGCATCCATCAAGCTTCCCATGACTCAATGAATACTTGGATTTTGCAGCTTTCTGTAATGTTTGTTCTCTTTTATGTGTATTTTTTTCTGGGTTTTTTGTCTCTTATTCACTCTGTGACTTGGCTTTGGTCACAGAGTCACTTACTGTTCTTTTTCAGAAAACAGTAAGGTGCCTTGTGTCTGTCTCCATATGTTTTATGAAATGGCTCTTCTTGTTGAGGGGTGTGAAATTCAGTCCACCCTCACTCACCAACTGAAGCAGCTGCAACCTTGAAGCAGCTGATTTGTAAAAGGGTAAGCAATTCAACTTCATGGGTTCTGGGTATGGTCTCGTGATGATGCATGGTTTGAATAACCATTCGGTAGCAAGATTAAATAGAGGAAACAATACTCTTTGCCTTTGCCTCGACCACCAACAGGAACACTGCACTTAGGTCAAATTGGTCTGGGGAAACAACCGATGAAGGTTTTAATTGTAGCGTTTTTGTGAGTGCTGCACAGCACCTCGTCCCATACTGACTGCTTCATTTGTGAAATCTCACAGCTGTGCCAGATATCACCGTCTCCACTCATGATTTATGAATAGCCAGAGGCAGCTCGGACATGGCTTGTCGTTGTGGGTTCAAGATGAATATGCTGTGTGAGAGGTTTTTTTTTTTTTTTTTAAGAGAGGCCTTATGCTAGTCTTTGTTACTAAGGTGATCTGGATTTAGACATATCAGAATGGAGTTACACTGACAAAAACTGACTAAAGGAGAAGTACTCACACTAATGGACTTTCTCTATAAAATTACTGATGATTCATTGTTAGCTATTAGACTCCCTGAGGAAGGATTACAGCAAAACACATTGAAATACTAAAATACTTTTTCTGCCTTGACATTTTTTATATGCATTTATCTGCAGACCTACGCTGTCCCTTCTAAAAAGCTTTTCAGCTTGAAGGGCTAGTATTATGTGACATCAACCTTTTTGAGTTTTACATGTTATAATGTTATACCCTCATTTTAGACAGAAAAGTCATACCCAGAGTGTTACATTGACTGTTTCATGGATGTTTGAGAAATCCTTTAATCTCTCAGGGAAGCCATTGAGTCAAGCAAAACACTTGCAGGGACCGAGCACATCCATCCATCCATCCATCCATCCATCCATCCATCCATCCATCATTTCAGGATCTACCTAAAGCTGATTTAGTAAAAATGAATGAAAGAATCAGCACATCCAGGATATGTCATCAGTCCGTCATATGGAAACACCGAGGCACACTGGACAAACAATCTTACCTCACTGACACGATCTTGCGGGACTGGTTGACCAAATATGCATATTTTTGGACTGTGGGAGAAAGCTGGAGTATCTGGAGAAAACCCTTGCATGCACAGAAAGAGCACGCAAATTCCTGGACTTTCTTGTTACAACGCAGCACTGCAGATAGCTGCCAAACCATGCAGTCTAAAATACAAAGCTTGTCAGTTTTAAAATGTTCTTTATTGCGAAATAGCCCCTTGACCTCCTCTGTTGAAAAAAGAAGGAGAGGGGAAAAAGCCTCATGGATCAGCTGGTGAAAAAGGCAATCCCACTTCCATTATGCTACTCTTCACTCTACTGCAGTGAAGTGGTTGTCCTATCATTGTCCTCCTATTAGTGACTAATTTAAAAAGAGGTATTACACTATTTACCAGCCTGATTGAGGCGAGAAGACTTTGTCTCGCTCTGATTTTTTTTTTCTTTGATGTCCCTTTCTGTTTTTTATTCAGGGGGCAGACCTTTAGCTAACCTTTCTTCTTCTTTGCTATCCCAATTTTCAGCCAAAATCCAGATGACTTTTGTTGGAGGATAGCACCACTCTCTGTCTATCTCTTTTCTTCCTCACCCTCTCTATCTGTTGTGTATTTCTCACCTTACAAGGCCTATTTTTCCAACAAATACTATTTTGTGAGCATCCACTTCTCCCTAGAGGCTCTCTATGTGGTCCAGAGACAACCGTACAGTTTACAGTGCGACACAAAGTGTGCGGTTGTAAGGATTTATCTTTGCACAGGCGTGTCCAGCAGACTCCTGCTTTGAGCCCACTTTGAGAGCGTGTAGACCTCTCAGGAGCGAAGAACGTCCAAGAACGTGGGGACCTTTAGGCAATCAAAATGAATTAAAAATGAAGGGAAGTCAATGTTCTAGTGAAGATAGAAACACGATATGAGCGTGAGACTCATTCAGAAAACACCGAGCAGGACACCGAGCTTTATGCCATGAAGAATTTAAAGAGGCTGCGCATATTATAAATATAGTGCCTTTGCGTGTTTACATTCAGCTCTTCTCAACATTGACATTTGTCAGCTGTGAAGAACACAGACACCGCAGCTTTCTTTCTGTGTTCTCATCTGTTCTTTCATCTTCGCAGGCATCTCTGAGGAGGATAGGTGGGAGACGAAAAAAAAACAAAAACTAAAAAAGAAAAAGACAGAAAAAACAAGATGAGACAAAATGATGTTGACAGGGAACAGCTTTGATTTTCTTTGTGGACAGCTGAACCCACCTGTTGAAAGGGCACAAAAATAAGTTTTTACAGACAGAAAACTAGATTTTCACGCTTACAGGCCTCCGGACATTTGCAACATTAAGAATGGCGAGATCAGCATGAAAATCCGGATACCGCAATACATGATATATTAGTTTAAATGATTCTAAAGTGTGGATGTTTTGAAAAACTACAAATGAACAGACACATAAATGAAAAACCAAATGATTTGTTTCTACAGATTTAGAATCGCCTCAGACTTTTGACTGCAGCAATTATATAATAAAACTTGGAAACTTTTTTATCACAGTGAAAAATGCAAGTGTAATCTATTAATATGTGTACTGATTTATTTTTCAAAGTATAAACATAAAATTTAGACGACGGTGAAACGCTAAACCAATGACACCACAAACGGCCTTTAATTTATTCATTTTATGATCTCAGTGGAATGCATATTTACTGATGACTTGTCACTGAATGATTAGGAGAAACCCACATAATGAGAGGCCATCATAGAGATTGCCATGCAGTCTAAAATACGGTCAAGGTTGACATACCTGTTCAGTTCAGTGGACTGGAACACCTACAGTGAAGTGGCGGAAAGGGATCCAGTTTTTAAAAAATGGCCATTTCTTGTGATCAGAGATGAAAGTCAGTTCCTGCACCAACGAGAAGAGTTCAAGCAACATTACAGGGAACCAAAATGATCAATGCATAAGTAAATAACAGTAAGCAGACACCCCAGCTTCAGGATTTGACTTTGTGATTGCTTACTATAGTGTTTGCTTCTTTTCTAAAAGCATGAACAGTTTGCAAGATTTATTTGGCATTGAGATGTCCTGCAAGATGATTGCAACACTAAGTTTATTATCTGTCTTTTGTTTTTTTAATAACAAAATGTAGGATGAATGTTCAATGTTGACAATGTTAACACTGACCTATGTAGCAAACCTTCATGTGGGCCTTGCACTTCCCCCAGTATCACACTGTTTAGCATTTTTCTTTCATAGGAAAGAGTTGGGAGGAAAACTACTGCTGAGGATAAAAAAATGCATCAACACTAAGTCTAAATTTTGTAGCAACACACTTTGATGACCCTCAAACTTTTTAAGTACACGTTCCCTTGACTACAGAGGGAGAGCTGTTTCAAGGCCATGATTTGAATTAATATTGTGCTGAACCAGATACAAAACTCCCAAGAATATCACTTGAAATCCGTCTTGATGTGTAGAAGTCAAATATTTAAAATTACTCCGCCACACATGCTGAAGGAACAGTGCTTGGTTTTCAAGTTGTAGTTAGTTTTTAAAGTTCTTTTGAAAACATGTTTTTTCTCCCACAAGTCTTTTTTTTCTAAGACTTGTGGTGGAAAAAAAAACACAACAACGTGCTCTTTAATAAAAAAAAAAACAGTTCCCTGTTATACACTGTTTTTGAGGTTTCTGTAAAGTAAGTTTCCTGCAGTCTATTCAAACATGGCATTTAACCCACAGTATATGCTGTTTTTATTGTATGAAATCGTCATCGACTCGTATGTCAGCTTTGTTTAGAATAACATGTAAAACTCTAGTAGTTGAAGATTTCATGAAATGAGCTGTATACAGCTATTTGCAAATGTCAAAAATGTGAATGAATGCAAATATTTACTACTTAGTTTTAAGAACAAAATAGACCTGAGTGCGTTGGCTGAATGAACACTGTCATAGGCGAAATGTCAAAGTAATTAATTCATCTCTTTCTGCAGTAAATTAATCAGTAACATTATAAAATGGTATATCTTATTAAATTTATGTGAAAATCAAAGAAATCAAATGCCTATTTTGGGGGGCAGTAGGCCGCGTTAGATTTTTAATTTTGTGTTTGGAGTATTAGGTAAATTTATTAGCAGTATCACTTATTAACTGCTTTCTGAATTACCAACCTCACCGGTCCTCATTCAATATCTCCAGGTCTCAGCTTGCATACTAGTATTCATACCAAGTCTACCAAAGAAGAGGTGATTTTTTTTTTTTTTTTTTTTTTTTTAGAAAATATGAGCTCATAGCACCTTGAAGTATTTGTCTGTTCTTTATTTCTGAGGTTCTACCATCACACCCAACAGGCTTACTTTGACCCGTCTGTTTTTGCATTCAAACCGGTGGTGTGTTTAGCTCCCCTGGTTCACTAATTTGCAGAACCAACTTTTGATCCACATGTAGCTTCATATATTTTAGGGTATTTCTCAACTAGCTTTACACGTAAATGTTTAATTATTGTTCTTTGCAAAAATACCGGAAACTCTTGTCATTTAGGTCTGAACTTTGACTTGGGCAATTTAACAAGTGAATATATATACTATGTAGCTGTACACTTAGGTCTTATTTTGAAATGTAAAATTGCCACATGCCAACTAATTACTAGCGAATGCCAGATGACGCCCCATGAAGCCCTCAAGCATTGCAGCTAATTGCTTTGCAACAGGGTTGTTGTGTACACAAACCCCTCTGAATATCCACTCAAAGCTTTTCTGCAGCAGCGCAGCTATGGAAGTCACTGAAAAATAAGTCACTAGTCATGTAATCATTCATATAAATGCAATTTTGATTTCAGTTATATGTCTAACAAATTAAAAGTGAAAATAATTTCACTTTTCAAAGTTACAATAGCTAAAAATGGCAGAGGGAGCAAATGTTTTGTAACTGGTGCACAAATGTAATGGGCAGCCCTTTCATCTGTTTAAAATGAATGTAAACTATATCAATTATGTTATACCTAAGAAGGTTTTAATTTTAGGAAAATAATCTAGTTTTTGAGGAATTTTGGCTTCCTATACCTTTCAACAAGACTATTCACAGACCTGAATCACAGGTTCTGTAGTTTTGCTAAAGCATAATAATGCTCAAATTAAATATAAATAAACTGGATCAATGTGTCTTTGCAAAATTAACCCGTAAGTGAGAGAAACCTCGGGCAGTTAAAAGAATAGTGAGGAACCTGAGCTTGCCAGCAATTAAAATTGGACCAGCATGCACCTCCATACAAACACTCACACACAGGAATAGTCCCACATTAAGAAATCAACCTGAAAGATAAACTGTGTAACATCCCAATCTAATCTTCCAGGTTCATTGACTCCATTAGAACAATTCTATTAGGGAATGGAAACAAACCAGCAGATTAAAAGGGGGACGATCTGATCGAAGATAAAATGATCTAATGTGACAACTGATGAAGTTTAGAGAAATCAGACGGCAGAATCAATAATAAAAAAAACTGCATGCTTACTAGCACTTACGTGATAATCACCACTGTTTTACTTTTTAATTAAAAACCTTGTTGAACTGGGTCAACCACAACTGACTATTTGTTGAAATTCAGTTAGTGTGTGTATAATGACCATACATAACATAAGCCATGTTATTTCAGACGTGATTTATGTTTGATTTTTACCCACAAAAATGCAGTCATATATTGCATTACCATAAGCTCACGCATAAATAAATAAAAAAAACCAGCCAGTTACATGTTTTATTTTATTAGCAAGAAAATAAAACATGTAAATAAATATTGATAAATATAACTATTGGTATCTTTGTACCATTCTCTAGTCACTCTCTATACAATAAATGTAACCATAATTTACTTTCATTCAATAGAACTGCTTTTACATCCCAAGAACATAAATCTGATGAAGCACAGAGGTAAATTACTTTTGGACAATAGCTTCTGGTTTAATAAAGGAACCTTATTTTACCTGCATTTGTAGTAAGCGGGATCATTTAGGAGGAAAAAAAAAAAAGAAAACTTTAAAGATCTTTGGTTCAGAAAGTTTCTGTAAGAACTACCAAATGCTATCTACTTTTCCACTAGTTGCTTGAGAGGCGCACCAGTAGAAAGTCTATTGCAAAGTTTTCTCAACTCAACCTTGAGTTTAAATGGATCTATGTGCTTCACATGCTACACTTCAAATCTCCAGTTTTCTGAGCTTTTTCATCAAATTTTTCTTTTTTTTATCCATGATTTCAAAAGCCTTTTTGTTAATTTGTAAACAGTCCTGTGGTATACTCTCAGATTTATTTTCTGGAACCACATCACCTCCGATCTCTTGGAACAAACTCAGTTAGCAAGCCTGTCTATCCATTTCCTTGATTCTCTTTAAAGCACAGCCCAGTTCTCTATTCTCTCTAAGACTAGTCCAGATTTTTTAGTTGTATTTGCAACTTGCAAGCATTCATACTTGCAGTTGTAAATCTCTCTGTGCCTTTCACCAGCACCTCTAGCACAAAACAGCAAGCAAACAGTCAATGATGTGTGGATGGAAAACAAAAACTCAGACTACAAATGCCTATATCACCAGATTACTGTCGTGCTTCCTGTCATGACAGCCTTTTGTTGTTTGTACCTTTTTTTACCCACAACATTCACATTTTAACACCTAGTAACACACTTATCTACTTTATATGCTGTTATGTAAAATAATAAAGATACCCTATCAAATAAATGTTACTGATTGTTTTTGCATTCATCTAGGAAACAGGAAGTTATATATATTACAGATAAACACCACAAAGTAACATTATTTTAGTCAATAAAAAAAAACTTCAATAAAAAAATGCATATTTTACTTGAGGAAAATGTAATCGGGACATTCTTCCTCTATTTGGTACTTGTATCATATTCAGCAGAAGTAAGTTTGGAAAGATGCTTCTTATCACCATCTGTCAGTCTTTGACATGAGTCTAAGGAAGATTCGCACTTCCTTTGCATAATGTATAACCCGGTAAAAACCAGCCCCCTCGTGCACTTTGCTTCGTCAAGAAGGGCCTGGGCTCTCGGTTATTGAGAAACGATTGCTTCCTGAATACATAGACTTTGTTGAGGTTTTAAATCTTGCCCAGTTGCGATCGTTTGCCTGTGACGACAGCATATGCAATGCAGCAGTTTGATGCAAAAAAGCTTACTGGAAATTGCCAGCGCTTTAAAGGACAATCCTCCACACTTCTCCCTGCGACGAGAGACGTGTCAAGCTGAACAAGGCAGCTGTTGATGTCAGTCCAACATTTGGAAACCTGGCCAACATGAACTTGACGGCTTCATTCACTTCCTCCGCTGCCGTTGCTAAGACGACAAGCAGACAATTCTAAAAACGCAGAAAATCGACGTCATCGTTCACAAGTTCTCATTCTGTTCATGACTGGAATGATTGGAATTGCACAAGGCTGTAATTGCCAGGCTACTTAATATACACCCTTGAAACCAAAGCTAGGTATTAGGTGGAAGGTATGAGTTTGTCAAATGTTCTCAAATTCCAACTGTCTGTTTAATTTGATAGGAACAAACTCAATACTTCTTTCCTACTATTTGCCCAAACAGTTTAATCAGGAATTCCTCCACTAACATTTCGTCGTCCTTGCATTGTTCCTCCTTGTTTGCGGCTGCCTATGCAGGTGTTTCCTACATCTCTTGAAAGTAAAGAAGGTCTTCAGGGGCCAGTTCATTATCCAAACACACTTTGCAACTGTTTATAATGGCTTGGCTGCACCTGTGCTGTTAGTCCGTGATAAGTGACTCAAGAGCATTAGCTGTAATAATGAGCTCTTTTCTTTCTCTCCCTCCCTCCTCTATCTTTAACTTTGCCTCTTTGCCAAAGCCTGTGCTTTGTGTCGCTCACCCTGACCTGAAGTCTGACGCTTTCTAAAAGGTTTGTTAGAATAATTTGTTTGCTTGTATTACAGACCCATAAAGTCATCGTAACCAGCTTCGGATCACAAGTACTCGCCACGGTATGTATTTGCAAATGTACGATAAAGCGGATTGAACCTCATTAAGGCACATTGTGTGTTTGAATGTAGTTGAGAACGAGCTTCAGATTAAATCACTTTATATTAAAACTCTTCTAAATTGGCTGCTGTGGGTAGGTCTGATAAGAAAGTTTATCACATTTATGACTTCCGTGCAGCTTTTTTTTCTTCCCTGTTTAGCCAACATAAAAGTCTGTTATAGAGTGCCTCCTTTGTAAATCCAAACTTTTAAGTTGGAGATGAGAGATTAGTTTGAGGACTGCTTAATGCACTCCTGCTGCCCATTGTGGAGAACTGTAGGCATACATATCATGAAATGCAATGTATTTTCCTATACATATTAAAATAGGACCGAAAAGGCTATTTATATATAGGGACATTATTGAAGCATGCATATTCTACAAAGGCAGATATAACGTCTGTACTCAGCACACTAAATTATATTTTGTGTTTCAAATAAAAAGAAGGGACCTTAATGGAAAAGTAAGGGCTTATCTTATTAGCGACAGTGCGAAAGCAAGCGGTGCAAGATGAGAAACAAAGAGACAGTCAGTTTGATTAAATTAAAGGGAAGAGAAACATAAAGAGGAGAGAAAGGGCCTTGCAGAAATCAAGCCAGAAAACAACAGGGCCTGATGAAGAGAGAACAAACTGAAGGTCAGAGCTTCATTTAGACTTCAATCTGCTACGTAAAACAGGCTGTTGGCACCGCAATTACACTTCACTGAGCAGATTTCAAAAGTCCCCAACATCCTTGGTACTAGAGCTCAGAGAACTTTACAATTAGAATTCAGGCTCAACTAAGGTTAATAGAATGTAAGTGTCGAGGTTAATATACATTATTTTACTCCAAAATATGTTTAAAAATATGTATTCTGAGGTCAGCTTTTTGGTTCACACATATTCACTTTATGAAGGTTATCATATTGTGTCAGATGGAATACATTTTATACCTGTCCTACTCGTACAAAATGTTGTAGAAAAGACTATTTGTTTCAGCTTGGCTTAGTTGGTGATGAAATTGTGTATGCTACAGTGCTACAATGTGTAGAAAGTCAATGGTTGAGTGCTATTTATCAAAGCCAAAATACTTTCCATGGTATTGAAAAGCAGTGCTGTGACAGATGTATTTGCACTGCCATTTGTTAAGAACAAAGATTTGCTGGCAATTGATTTGTCAAAATGGTTCAATGTGATCTTACGCTACGGCTTTTACCAGCCTGGCCGTTGCCCTCCTACGCAGTTCTGCTCAATTCCCATCTCCCTTCGGTGCTCCGGCTGGAATCTCTCCAACTGAGGTGGATTTCCCTGACTGAGTTTCAACCAGGCCAATTAGCAAACAGTAGAAGTACATGCAAATGTTTGGCATTGATTTAAAATAGTAATCTAGTATTGAGGAATTAAAGACAGCGAAACAGGAAAGTATAAGACATTTGATTTATTTTTTTTCCTATTCCCAAAGGAATAGGAAAGGGTTGCTGACAGCACATGTGATTTCTGGTAAGCTTCATCGAGCTGGCATGTAACATACGTCATGGAAATTGTCAGCAATTGGGTAAAATCAGATCCAACTACTTAAACAAAATCCTCCAGCAAACAATCTCTTCTATGGAGCTGAAAGTCCAGATCCTTTGTACGAACAAAAGCGTATAAAAGGGGCAGTTCTTACCAGGCATTAGGCTTTTATGTGTCTCTGGGATCCCAACTGTACTAAATAAGAAAGTTGCAACAACCATTTTTGCCCTCAGTCAACTCATCTCATGCCATCATTTATTTTGCCACCCTTGCCTTTAAGTGTGTTCAATTATAACAACAGAAGTAAGTAGAAGCGAAATGATTTGTAAGAGCTTTGATTACAAGAAGGGCACAGAAAATGGTTTAAAGTTTCTCAGGCTTTAAAGCTTCAGATGGTTCAATCTTCACCACTTAACTTTAATGTTCAAATAACAGACGGGCTATTTTTTGACTGCTTGAATGCAAGCAGTCAAAACATTTAACTGCTTGTTAAATGTCAGAACTCAACAATGGGCTGCAGTCATTAAAGGCGACGAATTCTGAGCGTACCAAATAGACCCCTGGATTTTGCCTTCGCTCTTGGTAGAACCACTTAGGCAGATAGCAAGAGACGCAGGAGCCTTTATCAAATCTTTATAGCCCTGTCCTGTACCATTACTGAGGTTCACACACTACAGCACACTTGAAGTTTAGTGGAAATCCTTGTGCGCCACTGAAGCTTTTTAGACTTTAAAGTCTGCCAAGAAACAGACTGATGCTTCCTCTTATATAAATCAATCACAAGTGACCTTATGCTGCTACTGTAGAGAGAGCGCAGTCTTGATTAGGTGTGCCGGTGCTTATTAACAACAGTGCCTATCTTGAGTTCCACATCAAACAGAGTTTAATCAACTGCACACACACAGCTTCCTTTGCCTTATTATGAGCAGCCTCAACATCTTGACAATCAACATGAAAGACAACCTTTTAATGTTTACTGTCAATATTAAGCATTTCTGTTCTAATCACTTTAAGCAACACTGAAATGCTCTCATATTCCATATGTGGATGCTCATTAAGCTCAAAAGTCAATATGTCTGGTTCGATGTTAATGTGAAAATATGTTGAGAGAAGTTACTGAAGTGAACTAAAAAAAATTAAATTTGAAGCATTTGTATACGAAAGAGTCAAATTATCTTTTTTGACATACTGTAGAGTCCGAAACACGTGAGAAGGCACATGCCTTCTTAATTGTATTTATCAGTGTATTTTATTTATTTTCAGCATGCAAATTATACCAACTATCGCTAAATAATATACAATTCATTGTGACTGGTGTCTTTTGTGATGTAACATAAGGAAACAGTGAGTTTGAGATGCTTCAAAAATACATACAGGAGTGCATCTAATTAACACAACTCTTATAAATCAACATACCAGCAATTTTTTTAACATTTGTATGAAATCTGTACTATTCAAGTAATCGATTTCCCTAGAAGTTCGAGACTGACGCACATTAATACTAATTAGCTGTACAAATTCTTATTGTAGCAGGTTGTGGATCAATGTAAAGCCAATAAAGCATTTAAGAAAGATGTACACCCACCCAGCTCAAATCAGCTGAATGCTCAAGCACCTGGGTAGGTGTACAACAACAACAATCGTGTTTGATTATTCTTGAGTTGAGATTTCTTGTGTGGGGTTATTTTTTGACACAAACAATAAGCGAGAAACACAGAAGGAATTAAACTTTTAACGTTATTCGTGGGCTGTCGCGGTCTGGCTAACCGGTCCGCGGAGCTCACAACAAAAAGATCATCTGAATAAGAGACCTTACTCAATGTCAAATAACCCTGGGGCCAAGACAGAAATGAAAAGAGTTAGAATCTTAGAAGAGAGAAGAAAGAAAAGAAATAACATTTCAACGACTAACTTATTGCTGGCACCTGACCCAGGCTTTCAGAAAGACAAAAAATAAAAACAGAAAAAATAATACACATCGGCTCCCGCTGTCTATTTTATACTTCTCTGGTCAGAGAAGAAACGTCATGGTGAATTGATGTATGAGGTAGAAAAAATAAATAAATAAAATAAAGCCTGGCATCTGAGTAAGAGACGGCCTGCGGTTCTCCTATCAACTCCCAGTATTACATAAAAGAAAGACAATGTGGCTAATCTGGGTTGAAGCATACAGTGAAGTGCAGCCGTGGGGGGCAAAGACGTCAAACAGCCAAAGATAGAAAGAAGCTCAGAAATGTATAACCGAGTCCCTTTAATCAAAGGAGATTACTCAGCACTGAACTGACAGGCACCGCGAAGGGAGTAATAATCAGACGGGGGAGTCGTGTGGTCTTGGTACCTCTGAAGGAGCTGTAGAGTCCCACAGCTCATGTGGAAGGATTTGTCAACAGGATAGCCATTAGTTGTAAGCCCCACAAGATGCAAAATACTAAAACTGTGCATCAATATAAGCAGACCGTCTCCATAGTAGAACGTGGTACTGGTTGCATCATGTTGTGGGGATTATTTTCTTTAGCAGATGGGAAAGAAAAGACAGAAGGAAAAAAAAAAAAACATTAGGAATTTCTGTAAACTAAAGCTGTTTGTTCACCTTCGAGTTGGAAGAAAAAACAACTAAAAATTTAGCCAACACTGCAGTAGAATTGGATTACATTAATATCCTGGAGTTCAAACTTACATTCACTTAAGATTTGTGATCCCATTTTTTTCTATTGTACTTCACTGAGCCTGAGATGTGTTTCTTAGAAGAATGGGCAATTTCTGCCCCGAGTTGTGCAAAGCTGAAGCAGACTTTTGCAATGTCCAGTAGTCTATGCAATTTGGGATTGAACTCACTAAAATGGAGGGAAAATGTCAAAGAAATGGATGAGAAAGGCTAAAGGAGCTTGTCGGGAGTTTTTTTTTTTCCTGTCGGATGACATCCAAAGCTCCCACCTGTGTGAGTTGCTACTGTCTAACTAGGAGAACTGAAGGCCGCTGGAGAAGTTGGAAATGAAGGTAGAACGAATATGCCGAATTGAATACTGCTCTTTTATTCTCTGCTCTTAAATTGTCTCGCCATGTTATTCACCTCCTGGAACAAAACCTCCTTTGAACCAAAGAGATGAATGATAAATATGAACAATAATTTCTCTTGTGGATCAAGAAATGGGTTTCTTGCCTGTTCTTATTTATCGCATCAAATTTATCGTCTAAAAGGGTAAAAAGGGGAAGGGAAGAGCTATTTAAATAACACTGAGAATATTGAAAAACTAGATTTTTACTTTATTTTTTTTTCAGTTGAGCTCATTTGGATCTTAGTCCAAGCAGGTCTAGCTTTATGCTTGTAACAGTTCTGGGGAAAACAGCGTTGAAGGACATTATTTGGTTTGAAATTCAACATTGAAACATTATAATGAGAATCTTTTGATCAACTTAATTGAGAGATAATGGTACATTTTGACTAGCATCAAGATTTTCAATGTCAAGATGAGTGCCATCGAAAAAATCTTGACTACGACCGACCAAGTTAATTTCAACGTGAAAATGATTAAAACCAACATGTTAATTTCCCTCAGTGACATCATCTTGTTTATCTTAAGCGGTCCAGCGTCTTCGTGTGCACACGTGGGTGCGCGTGTTCATGCAGTGGGTGACAGAAAGGCAGTTCCTGCCTCAGAGACCAAAACAGCTCAGGCTTGTGTGTCGGATGCTTCAGTGATCCGGGTCGAAGCTTTTATTTCTGCAACCCCTCGATGGACAACCTCTCTGTCTGTCAGGTCGGTGTTGGCAGAATTGGACCTACATGGCATTCCCCACCTGAACCACAAAGGGTCTGACATTATTCCATAAAGATGTAGAGATATAGATATAAAATTAAAAAACTAACAAAAAACAAAACATGTTATCAGGTAAATGTGTCCGATGGACATTACCTTTCAAAAGTGAGAACAGGTGAGCTTCCCTGCTGTTAGTTTCATGATTCCTACAGGTGTTACTTTGCAGCAGCATTGAATATTTTACCGTATGAGGTACTGTAAACAGGCTGAACTCAAACAAAAGGTTTATTGTTTTCAAACGTTGGAAATTGCTATTTAAAGCATGTGGTGGTTTCTTTCTAACTGCAATATAATTAACCCAAAAAAATCATAATTTTCTCAGAAATTTGTGGTTTTTATTCTTTTTTCCCTTTCCGTTGTTCCTAGTTTTTCACATGTTCTCTAAACCAGACTATGTTGTCCCAACCTACAAATTTTTTACTCCTGCATGTTCTTTTTTTATTTTGGATGACGTGTACTTTAATTCTTTCAGCGTCTTTTGATTAGAAACTTTTTATAGCTTACTCTCTCAAACTACTTTGAAAGTCTTGCCGGAGGCTGCTTGACAGGCAGCTAAATGACTGGATTAAGACAGATCCGTCTAGCTTTGCTGATTCAGTTTAGTGACCATGCATAACAGCAATTGCATCTATCATTTTTTACCTTCATCTCAAATGGGTTCATCAATAGCCGTTCCTGACAGAGACGTTGTTTGGCAACCAAGAAATCATTAAGTCAACATGTCATTGATGTTCTGACAGAGAGGGCTTTGTCACAGGGCGAGAACTGAAGACAAGTCGTTGGATTTATCGAAATCACTTGTTCTCAAAAAGACATTTGTCTCAGCTCTGTTTTATGTGTCAAGAGAATGAAGACCAAAGTCTCTCACTACACATTTATTTTGTGATTCCTATATGTAAAAAAAGTAACTTCTGGTAAACAAAACTCTGGATTTTTGGGATGTTGATTCCTCAGAACCTTGAAACAGCGCCGACATCTCCGAGTGGCATTTCATTTGATACTAAAGCTGTAACAGGCGGTCAAAACAGACATTGTCCAAGTGCAGATGACGGACAAGGGGAGTCTGGATAGTCAGGGAAGGAACATTGCTGGGAGTGGTGCTTTTTAGTGTTGGGATTCAGCAGTGTCTTATCTTGATGCTTGCAGAATAGACTGTGTGAAGTTTGCTCAGGATGTTTTTATTCCACACACCGAGTTGCCCTTAAAAGGTATGCCAACCTCTATTTATCACAGTGTTGGCAACACATACTTTTGCTGTCAGACTGAAAAACATAAGCGAACACTGCAGTAGTACTGCAGACTTCATTCAGCCCACACTATGTCTTTTGATTGTCTCCAAATCATCAAGAATTTTGGAAAGCACATTTGAGCAACAAAGCAATATCAAGTTGCTTTGTTTTAGTCCAGACTAAATCTGAACAATGTTCCAGTTATTATTAATCAAGGAAAATTCTCAACAAATCAAAGTCTCACTTTTATTTGTGTTCTAAAACAAAACATACCAAATACTTTTAATGTACCTGACTTTGAAAAGAAGAATTATTCACCATCCACTTTATTAGGTTCACCTTCATGGTACCAAGTTGGAAATGCATTAGTTCTGACAGGGAAATCCAACTTTAAAACCGTTTGCTGATGATCTGCTCTCGATTTGTCTGACTTGAGCTGTATCGATTTGACGATGCTTTCACATTCTTGCAACATTTTTCTTCCACAGTACAACTGTACAGAGCTTGTCATTGCCCTACCACAGGAAATATCAAATATATTTTAAATGTTTTGTTTGCTGACAGTATGCGAAAGTTTAACAACTTTACTAAGTACTGAGTCTGTGGTGAAGAAGTCTTTAAATAGGAGATTAACTCGGCTCATGTGGAGTTTGGACCTTGGTCATTTGATCCCATAGGTATCTTGATTTTACGATGTGCAGCCTGCTGTTACGTCATGCAGTCTTGAAACTTGTACATGTCTGTAAAGTCCAGCAGATTTAGGCCATCAAAAACATGTGCTTCACCATAACTCCTTTCATCCCTCTGTCTGCCTCCTCCATTATATTATCACGCTGTCAGCCTTTGCACTCTTTTCTGCCCGCCCATTTCTATTTGACCTTCCATCTCTGCAACCTCTCCTCGCTCAGTCCCTGGGCTTTAGCACTGGAGAGGCATCCTTATCTGTGATGACAGTAGGCTTATTGCCAGCCAGGCCACCACTTTGGCCCCCAGCTAAAGTAGCTCTCATGAGCGACAGAGGGTCAGGGAGCGGGGGAGGTCTTGCAGATTGACCCGCCACGTCAAAACAACAATCTGCCGAAATATGTTTTAGCAGTGGATGTTGTGTAGGCGTAAAGAAGAATGTGAAGTTTTGGTGCAACTCTGGACAGCAGCTGCCTGGTGTGTTTAGTTGAGCATTTCTGGTTTTATCCCAGCCTCTGGTTTAAAAAAAAAAAAAAAAAAAAAAAAAAAGAAAAGAAAAAAAGTGTGGTAAAGATGGACAATGTTTTCTCAAATATACATAATATTCTGCTTGTTTTTTTTTCCTCCCAGAAGGTGTATGGATGAGGGGGAAAAAAAATGCCTACCAAGTAATAATCACAATTTTGAGGGCACACAGGGGCTATGCAAGTTTCAATTTCACACTCTACTCTCCTTCCCCAGCTCAGTCTTTCTGCTTTTCCCTTTCTTTCCCAGTAATCCTCTGAGGCAGTGCTGACAGAGGAGGTATGATAGAGGAGCGCCTGCTGGAGCAGAGAGGGAAATGATCTGCTAATGGTACACTAGCTCCCATAGGACACCTGCTTACACTCCACAGCCCTGCTGCTCACTCACTTGTTGTGTGTCTATAGGAGCATGTCTGTCTGTGAGTAGGATAGAGAGAGAAAGTATTAACCCGGCCTTCAACCATGTTGAAAATGCTTCATTTACTGTGGAGTAAAATGAAATCTGCACACCTTTGCAATGAATTTGCTCAAAGCTTAGTTTTTAGAGACATTACAAAGGCCCAAGATCCAACTGAATAAAGGCATCAGTAAGGAGAAAAGCAGAAGAAAGGACAAAAGTTCAGCATCGTCCATTTTCCAAATTTGGTAAACTGAAGAAAATCAAAACTTATAGAATAGTTTCAGGAACCATGGAAAAAAAATGAGCATGCCTATTGGATGTTATATTGGATATTTCTATTATTGATCAATCTATGGGAAAAATCTTTCCATCATATCTCCCATAATCCTGAGAATGTGCTGTGGTGCGATGCCAATGCTTGAATTTTTGGGTTTCAAACTCAAAACAAATTTCAGCTTTGGTCATGTTTGATGTTTCCTCTGACTGCAGAATATGTTCTTTATACTTTTGAAAAAAAAACAAAAAACAATCAAATACAATGAAACATGTTGGTGGAATGCTTGTTTTGGGATGGGGTTGGTGGAATTGGGGTTTTTGATTAGGCAAATTGAATAATGAACAGCTTAAAATACTGGTGAGTTTTGGCCTTAAACCTTCTGGATTTTCAGCGTCACAGAGGAGCCCAACCATACACCCAAAACAAATGACTGGGTTATAATCTCAGAGTATTGAACTGAATCTGATAATGGATCAATAGACTGTCATAAAAAGGGTCTTGGACAAGATAATATAATCAAGTATCAGTTGTTATTTATTCTTGTTGGGCAGACTTATGCAAAGAGGTTTTGGCAACTCTTCTTTTAATATTCCCCCCTCTAACAGTTTTGTTTTTCGGTTGAATTGTGCAAGATGTATGTCACAAGAATGGTGAAAAAAGAAAAGTCAAAAATGATTTATGGCATTAAACTATCTCGTCATAAAAAGACAATGCTTCAACAAGATGAAACATTTTATGAACTCCACTTCTTCTACTCCTCATTAACTTTCGAAGTTTTGCCTGTATCTTACTTCCCTCTGTTTCTTTTTTCCCCTCTTCTAATTGTAGCAGTACACTCAGTCAACTGTTAATTCCCATAGAAATTCATCAGGGTGTAACATCAACCTTTCTGAGCTCATCAGATCATGTCAAGCCTGATTAAAACAATCCGGGCTTGATCATTACACCCATGGCGGCAACAAAGCATGCAGCAATTAATAACTGCCTTAAACATCAGGCAATTTTGACTTTCTCTCTCTCTCTTTCTGTGTTTCTCTCTCTCTAATAAACAATCAGCAGATTTTACGTCCCAATAAAACTTTATGAACATGCCTCCACAATTCCATCGCTGTCTTATGCGTTCGCTTCCACCGCCGCCTTATTCCTATCTGTCACACAGCTGTGGATTACCATCCATCCTGAGTTTAAAAAAAAAAAAAAAAGAAAATAAAAGTGTCATTTATAGCCATAGCATCATCTCACACTTAAAATTTTAAAAAGGTCACGCTTTAAGATGTGGACATTTATTTAGTTAGTAATATTCTAAAAACAGGTGTTTTTTTTCTAGGTGAAGACTAGAAAAATTTAACCCCTTTAAATATTTGCATTTAACTTATTTTTTTACATCCTTTATACTTTCTGTATCTTTATGAAAATGTTTTTTTTCGGAACTTCTTATTGGTAATTCTCGACATCCTTCTTCCTGGGACATAAACATAAAATTTCACAGATACTCATTTAACTTAGTCACAGGCTGCTTGGCTCATTGAGTGCTGAATGGTAAATGAGCTGAATTTATATAGCACTTTTCTAGTTTTACCATCCACTCAAAGCACTTTGCATTAGATCCACATTCACTCAGTCACACACGTTCAAACACGAATCGAAAACAGATGGGTAGGCAACCCGGGGTAAGACCGTTGCCCAGAGGCACATCGGTATTTTGCAGGAGGTTGCTGGAATCGAACACAAACTTAATTGTCCTAATTTATCTTGCTACGCTGTATGGTTAGCCGGTGAGATAATGGAGGTTAAAAGTTCTGAGATCACTATTAAAGAACTGCAGCAAATAGAACTGCATCAACATGCAACATGATTTTTTTTTTTTTTTTTGCTATATTACCTTCACACATCTAAACATTGAAAGCTTTCTAAACCCTACTAGGATTTAAACATCTTCCTTTTTCGCGTCACTGTGATGGAGGAAGACGGGAGACGACTTATACCAAATGAATATGAACATAAAGTCTGTGTTAAACTGAGTTTTCTGTTGTGGTAGCAGTTCATATGTGACAAATCTGTTTCTTCAGATTTGCCTGAACTTTTTCGTGGCAGTGATATACATGGTGGAATGTCCATGTCATGCAACACCCCAGTTGCCCTGCTGTCAGCTTCATGGATCCTGACTGAGAGGAATGTTTCTGTCACCGGGACCTGAACAGGGCTTTGGCTTTGCCTCAGCAAGCCAGGAACAGGGGATATCACTAACCTTTATCCCTGACAAAGGGGTTCCATATGCGGGGTGAATACTTGGACGTCTCACCGATCCACCACCATCTGGGAAAAATGAGGACGTGCCAGAGAAAGGCTGTCGAGATCCAGGGAGAGAAACAATACCCAAATAGATACCTTGAAACGCTGACAAAGTGAACAACCGAGAGCAAGACAGGAGTAAGAATTCATGGGAGGAAGGAAGATGGAAAGCTGACACAAAGAAAAACAACCGTTTTAGATGGATGTTCTTGTCATCTGCTTCTTTGGCCCAATAACCAGCATTTATGCTTTCCCTCTCAAGGCTGAGTCCTGGACCCCTGAGTCTTCTCTAGTGATGTATGTGAACACTGTTTGTGTTTGATTGTGTGTAGAAACTGGAGCGTCTGTGTGTTTTCAACACACTTAAGGAACAAAGTCTATCCTTCTCCCTGTCCCCAAACATCATCTTGATACAGTCCTTTGCAGTCCTTGTATTCAAGTCATTAAAGAAGAAAGATTTTATTTTATCTGCTGATTCTGTTCAAAGTGTTGAAACACCTGTCCAAGGTCAGCCATCACAATGCATGCAAAATATATGTAAAAGAAAGGTGAATAAAACAAAACATGCGTCATACATGTTAAGTAAGTTTGGAGTGACTGACTTCTACATGGCACAGTTTTCTCAGAAGATAGAAAATGAAATTAGAATTAAGTTTGTGTGGATAAATCTTACTTGAACAAACGAAATGTGTGTGAGTCTCACTTCCCAGTGAAAGTATTACTCCTTGATTAATCAATAAAAAATAACTAGTTCCTACCCACTTCTTTGAAAAACAAATCTGTTTAATACAAAAGTGTAAAAAATGTTTAAAAATGCATAATTTTGGTTGCATAGTTATGCATACAATTTAACAACGCTTTAACTTATACAGAATTTCCACAAAAATATTCCTTCAGCTATATCTCTATAAATTCAAAACCTTGTCGAAGAATTTGTTAGGAGAGATTAAACTGATGTAAACATTTGGGCCATAATTCCAGAAAGCTTGTTTGTCACGGGACCAGCATTATGCACCACCAGATGTACACCCAGACTGATGTTAGCAGCATAAAGATCTGCTGTTTTTCTTCAGAGATTAGTGTTTTGCCAAGGTGAGTTAGAATAAGAACTGTTTTAAATCCCATTTGTTCTGATACGGACTTTCAACAACATATGTCTTCAAATTGTGAAGACATATCTTTTGTGAAAATACAAAAAAGCATCTCAAAACAGAATAAAGCTTTACAACACCAAAATATGAAGGCTTCATCTAGAAAACAAAAACTTGAAAAGGGAAAATCTGAAAGTGTGAAGATGTACGAGAAGCAATGAAATGACAGAACACAGACTTTTTAAATAAATATAAATCCCAAACAAAACCAAATAAAGACCCACACAAACAAAACTAACACAAAATCTCTAACGCCATAACAGGAGGCTGTGAAGTATAAGAATATTTTAGTCCACCAGTGATGCCAAAAGCAGCTTAACCATTGAAGGTATGAAGAACATATTTCGTAATCAGAGGAAACACTAAACATGACCAAAGCTGACATTTTTTGGAGTTTGAAAGCCAAAGTTTCTTTCTGAAATATATCCTGGATATTTACTTTAACATTACTAATGGAAAAAAAAAAAGTATCTGCTTTGCTTTTTTCCCCTGTTGGGTAAACTTTGATGTATCTTCTTTCAAATGTTCTCTTGTCAGAGCGCATACACAAAGAAACACAGTGGCTCCTGCAAGTGGTGACAAACTAATCAAAGTATTGCACTGTAATTGGTGGGTGCTGGTTTGCAGCCTCTAATTATCACAGACAAGGTCCTACAGCATCATCCTTGATGGAAGTGTGAGAGGGTCACTCCTCTGCAGTCATGGAATCTACACTTTCTCAGTAATTGAAAAGCTGTTGTTGTGCTGGCCTGTCATCGCTTAGTCGTCTCTTTAACCCAAATGTCACATTCCTATTCTGACAGCGGTAAAGTGGATTCTGTGTGGAATAAAGCCTTAGAGAGTGAGAGAAAAAACAAACAGCACACTGAGAAATCTATAGATTTGGATACATTTGGCTCTTTGTCCCAGTTATATTATATTATTTATTCATAATATGACTGCTATTATCATTACTCAGTGAAATTACAGTTAATTGTGTGTAGAAACAAAAAAATCAACAATAAATGGTTTCATCTGGTCTCCACAACACCAAATAAAATAAGTGGATCCCTGAGCTGTCTTGTTTGTTTTTATCTATTATGAAAACAGAATATAGTGCATAGCATGTCATGCAGGTTTCCAACCTGTGATCATAAAATAAATTGCCTTGCAAAGTATTCATGAATCGTGAATGAAAAACCACAATGCGTTTTGGAGGGGTTAGAAACTATCAATACGTAGTAGTACCTACGTGTGAAGTGAAAAAGAAAAGCATTTTACAAAATCAATATCTGAAAAGGGTGACATGCATGTGTCTTCATTTCTTTTTATTCTGACATTGGAAGAGAAATCCAGTGCTAACTCACTGCCATCAGATGTCTGACTGAACTTGAGTCAACTGAGCTCACTGAAGGTCCACAGTGAATCTGCCGGTAGAACAATAAGTTGTGCACTATGAATGGCAAGAAAAAAGTAATTGTTGTAAACAAGATGTAAACCGTCCCAACAACGACCGCCAGTGAGCTAAAGCTAGGGACACAATGCACAACTTTTAAACAAATACAAAACGAGGTGGTGTAATAGGAGACAATTTGATTTAATTTAGTACATCTTTAACAGACAAAGGAATTTCTTAACAAAATTTGATTTGTGCAGTGCAGGGTGTGATACTCGTGTTGAAAGTTTGGAATATATATTTTTTTTTACGTGAGAATGTTAGTTGGGGCAAAATATTGTACTCAGGAATACTAAGTTATTACTAACGTATTCTCAAAAGGAACTAGTCAGAGGCAACCAAAGAGGCTGGAGTCAAAGTTCACGTTCCAGCTTGTCATTATGAACTTAACCCTCCTGCAGTTGTAAGAGTCAGGGTCCATTGGACTCCTCAAGCTTTTCACGCGTGGTCCTGGCAGGGTGGCACTGACCCTGCGTGTGCTTTTTGAGGGGTTTTTTTTGTGTGTGTGATTTCTGGAGCTGACATGCTGACAGGACACCCCACATCGCTTCCCCCGTTCTCTGACCGTTACATCTGCTGTGCTCAGTCCTGAGCGTCACGCCAAGGCTGCTGGAGGATTAAACTTTACTGTCAAAGATTTCAGTCTCGAGGGAGAGATTCAATAAAAAGGCACGCAAGTTGCAGATTTCCATTTGTATAAATATTTGAAAACTGCATATCCTCTTCCTCCCACTTCTGTTATGCAGTAATCACTACATATTGGCATTGGTAAGAATTTGAAAAAAAGCCTACACTTATGGTTGTAGTTCTGAATGTGAAAAACCTTCCAGAAATGTAAATATTTTGGCAAAGCTGTTGGCTGTGATTATTATAGCTCCACTGCTGATTCATAGCTGTGCAATTTATCCCACGAATCAAAAACGTCAAAAGGTCAGTGGATGTTTATGAATAATACGAAGTACGATATATTGTGTGGTATTTTTATTTTTCACGCATCCAAAATATTCCTAATCAATATTGCTTGAACTGAATGCATGTTTGCCAGTGAAATATAACTTATAACTTATACGCTCTAGTGATAAAGTCTGAAGGTAAATTATATACTTTTCCAGCTATACTTTTTTTTTTTATTTCTATCCTAATGCAAAGTTACATATGTGTTAATGAGTAATGACAGTGTTTGCCAAATCCAACATTGTAAAAATAAATAAATGAATTACTTTATATTTTTGTCCTGCTTCACTGGGGACCCTGTTTATTTTTGGGGTTTTTTTCTCTCTTTGTGTAATTTATTTAAACCTTGCGTACATCTGTTGCCGCAGCATTCATGTTTACACCTTAGCGACATAATTAACGGATCAATATGAAGTGGAGAAACGTGAAGCTCTTTGTTGAACGCAAATGAAAGCACATCCTCACATATACAGTGTGTGCACACAGACCAACACACTGGCACTGCCTACTAACTGCTTCTTATGCTAATGCGCCTCAGTAATGGCTGCAAGGTAGACAGGGCATATGAATAAAGACAAAGTGATTCAATGTGTATATTTAACAAGAGGAGGAAAAGTTTCATTTGCCAGCAAACACCTATTCCTTTAAAAAGGAATAATCTTATTCTGTGAAACACATGCAGGGAATAGAACGTGTAAAATATTTCCATTCAGAGTAACTGATGTAAAAGTAAAGCAGTGCAAAACTGTTGTTGCAGACTAAGCAAAAACTATTTTATTTTTAGTATTAGGCTGTAACTCCAAAGATGCCTTATGTTTTTTACTTTGCTCTCTGCACATGTAATACCGTCATTGGCGGCTCACTGCTTCCAGCCTCCATTTTCTATTTAAATGATCAACCCTGAGGCAGTTGTCTTGGGGTTGATCATTGGGTTGAGGATGAGATTCTGAGGCCACCTTATATACAAAATGAGGATGCTGAGATGCAGAGCTTATAACTAGAGATTAGACTTTTTGGGTGAACCACTATTTTCCTCAAAAACCAATATAGGTTATTTGACTGAGGTATTGGAATTGAATCTAACAGAAGATCAAGACATGAACAACTTGTATTTTTATTTATTCATCACTGCAATAGGTGCATGCAATTTGGATTTTTTGAAAACCTAAAGTTCATCAACTTACTCTCTAATTAATGCAATTCAAGGGAAAATTTGTGACTCTTGACTGGTGCCAACCAACAGGACCAACATCAGAAACGCCTGAGCCAACAGGACCTCACTCCAAAGAATCTTAAACCGTCTCTCATATTGCTTAGACGTGACTCCTACAGTACAGCTTTCATATATGGACCTTCTGGTTCTTCAGAGGAACTCTAAATTACATCAAACTGCGCTAATTAGCTTTGTCTTTTTTTCTTTTTGAGGAACACATTCGTCCGTGGGGCGAGGAAAGGAGCGCCATCGGTTTTCAACTTCCATTAGGAAGGAGCAAGAGCCATTTTAGTGTAAGGGTGGTCTCCTGCTGTGAGCGGAGGTGTCTGCTTCCGCACAAGCAGGCTGAGGAAAAAAATAAAAAATAAAAAAATAAAAGCACAGTGCCTCATGACAAAATTAGATTTGAAAAAAAAAAAAAAGAAGAAACATCCACGAAATCCAGAGGAGGTGGTGGGGTAAGCTATGAGGGGGTGTAAAATCATATCAAGCCATGTTTCATACTGTGTAACTGTGTGTGCTGCATGGCGTCCACTCACTGCTGATCAGGTATTATAGAAGTGAGGGAGGCAGGGGGCTGATTGCTGCGGTGTGGTCGCTGACTCGGAGGAATGAGGTTTTAACGTTCGGCTGTCTCCCGGGTCGTGGATGTGTACGGGATGATGTAGCTCTTTAACGAGAAAGCTTCAAAGGTCAGTGAGAGTGTGGGAGCATGGATGAGGCCACAATAAGCAAATCTGCAAATAAGACGTTGAAAATTCTCAAAATCCTTTTTAATTGCAGGAATTTTCTCCCAGAGAACAATATGCTTCATGTTTCACATCGCCGCGGTGCACACTCAGCAGTCTACAGAAATGGAAAATGTGGATGTTTGTGCCTTGGCCGTATGTGTGCCAACACTGTTCCACACGCCAAAGTAGGCAGCTGCTGCTGGTGTGCAGTCATCTCCGTAACATAGAAAAGGCCAGCCAGGCCACCGTCCCACAGAGATGGATGTGGAGGTTTTAAACTAAGTAGAGTTAAGGCACTCAAACATATATTCTCCCAAAGCTGCATACTCACACAGACACATAAAAGCATCCGTATTCTAAAGAAAAATATGGAGAAAATTGTATAAAAAAAATGACAATGGAATACAGCAGTTGAAGTAAGAGATTTTGCTTCTGTCCTCTAACCTTCTTTAAAGTGCTCTATCGCTGCAAACCACATTTGTTTTATTAATTTGATGTCACATCGGGAAGACTCTGTCTCTTCGGCTGACTCAGAAACTCCTAGTCCTATTCTCTGTGTGCCTTGTACTAACAGAACAAAGCCTCATTGTGTAATGACAGCAGGGAAAGGAAAAAAAAAGAAGAGGTACAAAGAAAGGAGGGGTGCCGGGGGATAAAAGCAGTTTTCCCTCTTCCGATTAAATTGCCCTTTAGATAAAAGTAGATCTAGCAAAACCCAGGAAGAAAAGAAGTGGGAAATTATTAATGGTTCTCCTCTCTAATGTGATTTTAAGCCTTTATATCAGAGATGAATAGTGGAAAAATAAGGAAGGAAATATGTTTATGTTCTTGTGCTGGAAACTTAATCCTTTTAGAACAAATCTGCATCTTATTGGACCATAAACAATCCACCTCCAGGGAACCGAGGGTTTATTTTGGATATCAGGCAGGAATGGCTTAAATTCTAGCAATTGTATTTCATATTGGGCTATGTTTTCTCCTCTCACTGGCTTAGAGACACAAGTCTATTCAACTGGGGAAGACATTAGGAGACATTTCCACTGCACTCCCTTACAGAATTATTCAGAAACCTGTTGATAACTTTTTGACCAGGTGGGGTTTCACTGAACATTATTGTCCAAATGGTCAGTTTATCCTTAAATATGTACAAAAATGAAAAAAAGATGGTGATACCACAGAAAGTAAACTATACTTCACTTGCATTTCTCACAGCATTTACACAATTGTCAAATATTGCAATTACCCAATAATAGCATCTCATGTAGGCATAATAGCATCTCATTCAATTCGCTCTGTTTGAAACATTTTATTAGTCTGTAATGCAAAATGAAGTCTGTTATTGTCTAGTACAAAAATATTGTTATATTTCTGCTGAGATATATAAAACTGCAGTGATTTGCGAAATCACTAGATTGAATTTAAATTTAAACTCAGAGGGTCAAGCAAGTCAAGTTCTTCTCTTTTGGTTTTAAGGCTTTTAAAGTAGCTTACCAGGTAAACATATTCATTCAAACATGTGCATCTCCATTTAAATTTCAAGGATCTTTATATTTTTTCTTAATAGTTTTCTGAAGCTTTTCATGTAATCTCTCTGCACCATCCACACTCAATCAGAACTTCAGGTCCTTTTAGTTTGGCTTGTAGTTTCAGGAAAAAACTGAAACTACATGTATAAATCACTATCTCCCTCTGAATATATTTTTACTGAGTGGAATTGTCTAACTTTATTTTTGCTCATATCAAATTCACAAAATACTTGATTTCAGTTACCCTGTCTTGTGAAAAGGGACTCCTTTAAGGGACAGACATTATACCTTTAAGTAAACCCTGATTATTAAATAGAAGCCAAGAAATGCTGGTGATATATTGTAGAAAATTAATGTTACAAGTAAAAGCAATAACTTGTTTCTAGAGCAGCAATAATAACATACTTGAAATCATATTAATGTTTATACATCAATCACAAAATCTAAATTCTGGTGGTCTATTTTTTCCAATAATATTGAAAAATAGAGATTAATGTATACTTCTAAAGTTTAATTTTTTATTTAAAATCTTTATCTCGATATTTTACATTGCGGACAATGATTAGATGAATCAGTAAAAATATTAGTCAAAGTAATCAAATTATTAATGAGCAAAAATTTAATTAATGCTGATTAAATAAAAAAAACCAAATGGACAAAGTGATGAAGAAATCTACAGCATGAACACTAATTTACAGCTCTGGATTAAATAAATAGTTAATACCTTGGAGAACAGAATAATGACTGTTCTAATTAAAAGTTTAACTAATACCAACACTCCAATTACAGTAATTAACTGAATAAAATTCATTTTTTTTCATGAGTTTGTCTCAACAAAGCCTAAAGATTTTCTTTTTCTTACTGCCTCTTGCTGAACCATGTTGCATCTCTGCTCATGCCGTTTCCACCTCCATCTCTCTCAGCTTGCGAGATATTCTGCTTTTAACTCCAACAGCGGTTTAGTCTGCCAAAGGTCACGCCAAGACTATAGGGTAGGATTTATTTTCTGGCACAGGCTTTTGAATGTCTGAAGAGGCCCCACTTTAGACGATAATGAAACCAAATTACAAATAATAGCCCCAAACCTCACCTGGAAACACTGACAAGAAATGCTGGATCCTTGTCTCCAATGTGCACAAATCCATTTTATGCTTTATGCAAAAAGAGACTCCAAGACGGCAACAAAGAAACAACACTGAATTTACTTGAATCTCCTCAGGATGATTAGTCCTCACTAACATGGTCAGGTAATTCTCGTTGCTGATATAATCAGAAATTTTCAATCAATCCAAAGGGAGTGATCAATGCATCTGAAGCAGATTTGGAGTGATGTTAGAGTTAGCGTCATGTGAAACTGTGACAACACCCCAGGAAAGCCTCTGTTTTTTCAGCATATTTGGATATACAGTAAGTAAAATGAATTTCACCAGTCCTGAAAAATGCAAACAATATAAAGAACATGGGCTGAAGGAAAAGCATTTAAAATAATTATTTTAGGTTCTATGAAGGAAAATGGTGAGGAGCACATTGGGACTGTCTGATATAAACCCGTCTTTTTAGATAATTATGATCTAAACTACCTTCTCAAATAAGTTTGCCCTTTTAAAACCCCAGGAATTTAGTTTGATGTTCTCTTTACTGCTGCATGTGTGTACACACCTTGGCAATATTGAAGCAGTTTATGCGTCCAATAAGGGATTTAAGGAGGTCTCAACAGAATTCAATCAGCGATTACACTAAAGGAAAATAGTCCCAGAAGTGGCAGCCAAAATAAGTTTTCCTTAAATAAGTTTTTCAAAAACAATCAGTTATCTTTGTGATACCTACAGGCCTAGCAGGCTCTTGTAACTGTTCATGTGAAAAAGTGTTTGTACAACCAGAAAGAGACCCGACGGGTTCAATTTTATCAAGAGCTCCACATCTGCGGCAAAATGACTCAAACCGATACATTTTTGTTGTGCCTCAAAATCCATCGTCACCCTTATCTCTTCATTAACCTCTGATGGTGAGGAATCTTTGGCGTTTAAAAGAGAGAGACCATTGTACAATAATTGGTGGACCTCTTGATAACATCCAAAATGCACGAGGCCTTCATAATTGCATCTGAATAGTGTTTTTAAAAAGTGTGACCAGTTGCATTGGAGGGGCACCGATCTGTTCAACCTCGCTTCCTCGGATCCAGTGTGACCTCTCAATCAGCATAAAGCCATCATCATTGTTCATCAGTGCTGATTGTTGCTTTCCTTCTACATGCAGCTGATTGCCCTCTTTTGAGTGTTCATCAGCATATAATTGGTACACATTTAACCCCCGCATGCTCAACCTACAGACCATCACCCACATTTCACCATATGGGTGTGACTGTTTCGTACTAATTATTGTTTTGTTTTTTTGGTTTGTTTGGGTAAGGTTGGTTCTAGTTTTACTTTTGTACAACAAAAAAAAATAAAATTGCCACTGCAAAATGTTTTTTTTTTTTTTTTTTTCATATAAGAGCACAGCTGCTTCATCTTCCCCCTCTGTGTGATGTTGCTTTTCCACTATTATCCTCCTACCAGTCCTGTTGAGCCCAAGAGAGATGTCTTTGATGTCAGAATTGGTGTCTGGCCAGAGAGGTGGGAAATAGGAAATTACATTTGAGGCTTCTCCAAAGAGATCAGCCTGATGCTGAAAAAAAAGTTTATCTCAGTTTTGCTTAGCATTTTGGATGCTACCTGATACTTTAAAACCCAATAATAAATTCAATGACATAGTCCCCAATCCCACTGATAAAAAAAGAAAAAAAAAAAATCATGTTGCAGTTGAGCTTCAGTGACATTTGGAAGCTTAAGCTTTATTTCACATTTCTAGGTACAGATAAATGTCAAGAATGTCAGCATGAAGTCAGACATGTTTTAAACCTACACTGCAGGGGGAAATTTTATGCTTTTCTTTTCTATTATTAGTGTTACATTATTGCACACATGTGGCAGAAAAAAAAAAGATTAAATTTTACTGATTACTATACAATTTGACGAACTATGAATTACTTTTGAAAGAACACAGGTAGACTCGCCATTGCCTTCCGCTCTGCTCATCTCTCTTCAATGCTCAGATTCAGTAGGTTTTGGACACACTTTCAGATTGTGAGCAGTTAAAGTCAGAGCAAGAGAAATGGAAAGACGTTTTATTTCTGTCAAAGATGTTGCGGCGCTACGCCCCTTGGGAATGTTTACAGTCCTCACTGTCCGTTTTGCTTCATAAAACTGTCCCATTATACACATCATGGCCAAACTTTACCGGCTGGGTAAAATCAGATCCAATCATTTAAAATTTTTATGGAGTTCACGCTTCCTGCAAGCAATTGTTTAATAACCGAGGGTGCAGACCGTCTGTATGAAGCAAAGGGTCAAACAAAGGATTGGTTTTTTACCAGACTAGTCTAAAAGTAAAATGTCAGAAGTAGTTTTCAGTGATGTGCTATTTCACCTACCTACCCGGTGTCTTATTTGCATTAATGTTACCTCAGTATTCTGAAAGACACCTGAAAGCGACATGAGAGTGTGTTGATCTGGTGGACCCTAGCAGACAGGTGCAGGTGATAAATAATCAAGCAGAATAAGATGGAAGGAAGCAGATGAAAAAGTTCAGAAATGTTAGGATTATAATGGATGTAATCAAACTTATTTTGCAATTCATTTTGACAAATTTAATAGCTGCATAAATGTTGCTCTTTCAGGGATTGTTAGCATTTAATTGGACTTTTGGGTTTGTGGCTTTTTTTCATTGAACACTTGTGTTATCGGCATGCAGAAGACAGCATAAACTACCCAATAAAAGAAAAGAACAATATGTTATTCATCCTAAAATTATAACCTTTTATATTGGATATTACAGTTTTGAATACTTGCATGCTGGAAAGAATATTTACATATTATTTTTTATTTGTGTTATTACCATAAAGCATCCCAAATCCTAAATATTGTGTGCTTTTCATTTTTTGTTTTCTGAGGAAAAGAAACTCAGTTTCTCTCAGTCGTAAATGAGCTGTAAATGCAAGGCCCATCATAAAGGACTCTCTTAATAAATTTTCATCCAAACTACGCAATTAAAATGGATTAAAATAAAGGGGAACAGCACAAC
Source organism: Poeciliopsis turrubarensis (assembly GCA_010277015.1). Taxonomy (NCBI): domain Eukaryota; kingdom Metazoa; phylum Chordata; class Actinopteri; order Cyprinodontiformes; family Poeciliidae; genus Poeciliopsis; species Poeciliopsis turrubarensis. Next base: position 3,506,763 of record VMRN01000036.1, on the reverse strand, counting down.
AAAATGTGGAATAAGTATTCTGCCTTTGGATAAAGAAAAAAAAAATTATACAAACACATTTGCACACATACGTATACAAAAATAATGCACCACTTACATTCGGGGATGTAACTGAAAACAGTAAAAATTACTAAAAGTTATGTTTTCATAACAACTGGATTTTTGTGTCTAAATGCAAAGTTCTTTTTTGTGAAGCACATTTTCGACAGTCAATTCAAAGTGCTTTGCATAGTTAGAAAAAGAAGAAAAAAAAAACAAAATCGGATAAAGCAAAGTAAGGGAAAACCATGACTGGTTGAAAAACACATCGCACTTTGATGTTCTAGTTGTAATCAAAGGCAGCTCTAAACAAATGGGTTTTTAGCCTTGATTTGACGGAACTCGGAGCTTCAGCATTTTTCCACTTTTCCAAAAGTTTGATCGGAATGAGAGACACATAAGAACTAAGAATGTTCCTTTCTATGCACCATTTCCGTGGTCCCAAAATGTACTGCTCCTTGGCAGGAGTTCTGCAAATTTTAGATGTGTTCCTTGAAGCTGCCTGACTAGCATGCAGTCATGTTATAAAATGCTCTGCTAATGAGTTAGCAGAACTCATTTAGCATCGGGTAAATATGTTTACACTTTTATAAGGTAGAATTTCATATATATAGGTATTTTAGAGGGATATTTTTCTAGTAATAGAAAATAATAATGTTTCAAAATTTAAATTGTTTGTGCAAGAATTGAGACAATCTTTAAGAAAAAAAAAAAAAAAAAAAAAAAAAACTACAAGCCAAATTGTCAACTGCAAACACAATTACAATGTACGACCAGTCTACTTGATTAGGATTGGCTTGATAAAGCGAAAAGTTGTTGTTTGGAAGATGATAAACAAACCCCTCTTCCTTTTCGAATCACATCTGTCCTGGTCATTGCCTGATTGCTTTGTGGGCATTGCTTAATTGCCAATTAGGGAGAGAAACCAGGACAGCAATCAAAATAGGTATATGCGAGTGTTTGAATTTCAATATGCTTCGGAGCTAAATACTGGGTTCGTGATGTGCTGTGCAATATGGATGTTGGACAGCTAGATATAAACTTGTAGCATGTCTGATGCTACAGTCGCATTAAAATGAGGCAAGATGTGTTTAAAGTAAGGGGCTACATATCAGAAGACCTGGGAGACTCAACTCCGGGATGTATTCAACACACCAGAGACAGAAAAATAGTGCACAAGGCGATTTATACTGTAATTGGAAAAATTATGCACAATATATACACAGGACAAACAATTACCAAAGAACAGATTCAATTTTATGCAAACCACAAACATTTCCAACAAGTTGATGGTGAAATACTTTCAAAAATGTCCATGTGCTGATAAAAATCCCCCACAAGCAGTACTAGTCAAATTCTGACATGCTACAGTGCCTCCTACCACTTAGATGGAGATACAGCAGTGCAACTTCAAGGTTCCTTGGGCCTGAGGTCTAGTGTTAGCTGGCCATCAAAAGTACCATCAGGACCATCATTTAAGTCCATTTTCTCTAACCTTTAGTCAATATCAAGTCATCATTAAAACCAGAAACACTTCCTTCTTATAAATGATAAAATTAATAGGTCGAAAGTACACATCACATAAATCACTTAACTGTTTATCATAACCCAATACGACAATAATTCATTGCAATTAATGTTGTAGGATTGAAGGTTAGAGGCATCTAAAAAGCTGCAAGGCATATCAGGAGGTATATCATAATCAAAAACTAAAGCTTGGGGGAGGAATAATAATAAAATCCAACTAAATATACAAATGTAACTAAATGCATCCGAATGCTGCCAAACAAAATAACACACAAAAAAAAAAAAAAAAAAATCCCTGGTGAATAAAGCAAAGAAAAACTCCCCTTCCACTCGTCTCCTCAATCTAGATAAAACAGCTTGGAACCCAGGGACAGCAGAGGTCCTTTTGTTTTACAAACAAGCCAGAAGGCTGGACAATAAAACTCCCCTTCCCTAGACAAAAAATAAATAAAATGCTTTGATCGATAACTATCCAGAAAAGAAATTAAACTACTACAACACTGAAATTGAATCAAAACTGAAGCAGTAGCAGGCCAACCTACAAAAAAGAGAGTTAGACGAGCACCTTAAGTAGCCAGATAATAACTGCCTTTACTTTCTCTGAAGTGAAACAATTAACAGCACTCTGTACGTCTCTCTAGAACCAAGTTACCTACAACAATCAAGTGGAGGCATCAGAAATAATTCTAACCCGCCTCATGCTTAACGTTAAACATACCTCTGGATGAATCATCAGCCTGGGCTCTGATCCCCTCAGCGATCTACCTGCTTTTAAATGTGAATGCCAATTACCTGTCTCCCTAATAAACCAGCTGTAATCCAACACAGCGTCTTCCTTATATGGGCAAGAGGAAGCATGCGCAGCACCACACTTCCAGGAAAGATGCCACGGCTACACAAATGAAATTAATAATATCTCGAAACAAAACTGTCAAAAAAAATAAATAAACAAGATCAGATTATATAGAGACTTGTTAAAACCAGTTTTTGGTAGGGAAAAAGAAAAAAAACAACTTAATTTCCATTTGCATAATTTATCAAGCTCTTTTTAAATTTATCAAGCAATTCATTTGTTGGTTATTGCAATACACCAATCATAAGTGCCTTACCCTCTCAGATGGGAACACTCACTCAAAAAAAGCTGCTGAGCATGACTGAAGGATCACAAAGGTCATTCATCAGCATCTCACTGCGTTTTTGGGTTTAAGAAAAATCCCTATTTAAAATAAAGCGATCTTAGCCTGGCAGCCCACCAGCCCAATGACTCAGGGAAAAACCCAGATTCTGTCAGTATTTCTAAATGGTCTCTGGACTGCTCTTGGTCTGATCCCTCACCTAGGAGCCGTCTGCCCTGGTGGACCCGACCCAAGCACAGGCATGAAGCCTCAGACTGCTTCTAGGATCGCTGGGACACACAAACCCCTCCACCACGATAAGGTGGCAGCCCACGGAGGGGAAAAAATAAGTTAAACTTTTCTTACAAACTGAACAATGAGTAGCAAAATCTAACCCGTCTATATGAACAGTAGTTGTACAAAACGGTAAACTTTTTATTCTCAGTTACTTTTCTTTCCATAGAAGCTACACTTGGTTGGTGTTATGATTGGCTGTGGTCCCTTCCTGGAGGAGCGCATTGATTGACATGATGCTGCCATCACCTAACCGGTCTCCCGCTCCTGCTGGTAACTTCTCACTTCCATGAACATAGAAAGTCCTCCTGATCAGGTGACCCGTTGTGCATCTGCTCTGTCTTCTCTCAGCTCTCGTCAGTCGTGGCAGATGGCTGCTTGTACTGAGCCCGGTTCTGGTTCTGACGGACGTTTCTTCCTGTTAGAGGGGAGCTCTTCTCCCCTGTCACTTCATGCATGGTCTGTATGAGGAATTACTGTAAAGTCAGCCATAACACAAGCCATTTGCTGTTGCCCCCTGCTGGTCAGGAGTGAATGCTGTAAGTCAATGACTCCATGTAATCTGATGGGTTTCCTTTTGTACAAAGCATTTAAACTACTTTAACTGAATATAATGTATTTATAAGTAGGACCAATTGGAATCTATGACTGAAATGAAATGATTTTGTTGAATGCCTTGACAACAACACTGTTGTGAATTTTTTGGTTGTTTGGGTTTTGGACAGAGTTTTGAGTTGGTTGGGGTTTTGAGTTGTTGTT
>VMRN01000036.1:3418933-3501249 GCA_010277015.1 Poeciliopsis turrubarensis | reverse complement strand
ACCTGCATTTCATATAGCCTACCGTGTTTATGTGCCGAGTGAATCCAAAATCCATTCCAGTTACCATACCAATGATCAGAACACCCATCTTTCACATACCGTTTTTCCTCCGTGTAATGGCTTGACCGCTTTGTTGCACTAGTTTACCAATTTCCTTGAACTCATCCAAATTCCTGAAGAGTGGCTACGTGAAGAAGCAAGCCACATTTCCCAATGTTGGGTTCAAAGTCCAGTACCATGGCGACCATTTTGATATCCACATTTCCCAAATGTCTGAGGCCATCGTATGTCTGCAGAGTCTCTCAATAATGGCTGATCAGTTTTCACATCTTCTCAGTCCAGATACCATGTGGCGTTGACAAGGCCTTAAATTTCCCAACCATGAGCTCAGAACTATTCTCCATCACTGTACAACACATTTGATATCCACATTTCCTAAATGTCTGACGCCATCGCATGTCTGCAGTCTCCATCTCAACAAAAACGGATGCTCAGTTTCCACATCTTCAGTTCAGATACCATGCGGTGTTGACAAGGCCTTAAATTCCCCAACCATGAGCTCAAAACTATTCCCCATCACCACAGATTTACTGTGGATGCATGTGGAGAGGAAGCTTCCCTTTAACAAGAAGACTTCCCAAAAACAAAATGCAGTCAAATATTTGTTAAAAGTTAGGATTTAAAGCAAAGCCCCTCACTGAGGCAGCATTTGGTAATGATGAAAAATAAAAACTTCCCTTTAACAGGAAATCTTTCCAAGAATACAAATACTTCAATTATTGAAATTGGTTAAAAGCTACAAAAGTAAGTTTAGGCAATGCCTTAGATTGAACATGCATGTAATTACAGTGTATAGGACAAACTTCCCTTTAACAGGAAGACTTTCTAGAAATAAAAATCAGTTTTCAAACAGTTAAGTTACCTAAACTTAAGCAATGCCTCATATTGAGGCTCAATGAGGTGACGGTTTCAGGAAAACCTTCCCTTTAACAGGAAGACTTTCCAAAGAAAAACCCAACATTGCACCAGTAGTTTAAATTGGTTAATCAAATAGACTAAAGCAAAATCAGCTAAATCCTCATGTTGAGGATTCCTGTGGCAACAGTGGAAGGAAAAAAAAAAAAAAAAAACAACTTCCCTTTAACAGGAAGACTTTCCAAAAAAAAAAAAAAAAAAAAAAAAAAAAGCTACCACTGCACCAACCATGCAAATTGGTCAAAACTAAACTTAAACAATTCATGTGATCACAGTGGAGAAGAAAACTTCCCTTTAACAGGAAGACTTTCCAAAAATAAAAACCAGTTATCATACATTGGTTAAGTTACCTAAACCTCATATTGAGGATTCTTGTGATAAGGAAAAGCTTCCCTTTAACAGGAAGGCTTTCCAAAAATTAACACTGCACCAATTGTTTAAAAGTAGAGTAAGCTTAAGCAATGCCTCATAGAGGAAAAATGTGGTGACAGTGAAGGAAAAACTTCCCTTTAACAGAAAGACTTTCCAAAAATTAACAGCACCAATTAATTTAATTTTTTTAAGTAGAGTAAGCTTAAGCAAAGATTCATATTGAGGATCCATGTGGTGACAGTGAAGGAAAAACATCCCTTTAACAGGAAGTCTTTCCAAAGATTAACAGCACCAATTTTTTTAAAAGCCGAGTAAGCTAAAGCAATGCCTCAGATTGAAGAAGCATGTAGTGACAGTGGAGAGGAAATGCTTCCCTTTAACAGGAAGAACCCTACCGGAAGTTGGTTTTGTAAGAAAGGCCATCTGTCACTACCCCCAAGTAATTTGAAAGGAAAGAAGAGACAGAAAAAGAAATAATTACTCCAGGAGTATTTCTAAAGGAGAAAAGAAAATTAGTAGCAGCTCCTTCAGTGGCTTTATCTAAGAGAAATAATAGTTTAGTGAAACAAAAAGTCAGCCAGCAGCTCAGTCTTGGAAAGAAACTTGGTTATATAAAAAAAAAAAAAAAAACAAAGACAGGTCCCACTGGATCATCTCTAAGAAAAACATGGAGTTAATTTCAGCTGAAAACCTGCAAATAAGATCGATTAGTGTGAACATTACCTCTGTGACCTCTGATCTTCAGCGCCAGATGATCTCGCCATTGACTGTCGTCCAGAAGAAATGAAATTGCACGAGGAATCTTCTCAGCGCAAAACTAAACTTTTCACTTTATAATTTAAGTTGAACGTAAATAAAATTTGTTTGAGTTATTGAATGAGTAAAGTATGGACATTGTCTTCATTTCAAATGAAGTAAATACAAAAAATAATAAAAGGTACGCATGTTCAAATGTAAAAGAATATTTTCACCCAAATAAAGGGATATTTGGTATGCCTAACTTGAATGACTTGATTCTAAACTGGAATTGCCAAACACTTGGCAGCTATCTCTACAGCCCTTCAAAAACCCAAGGATTGCAACAGCAGAATCCTTCTGAGCTCATTGACCCGCAGCGGAGTCACACCAAACAAGAGGCCGTTAGCCTTCAACAGCATTAGCTTCAGCAGCGTGAAGCATAGCAAAACCCACAACAGCTCCTACCCTGAGATGTCTTCTGGACCCGCCATTGGAACAGTTCTTGACAGATTTAACAAACCTTTGACGGGTTGGGCGGATCCGCCAGGCACCTTGTAGCGATTCCTCAGCTTGACGGAAGCGATCCTCAGCTTCAGTGAAGGGAATCCTCAACTTGATTAAAAAGTAAATACATAATCGATCAACTGCCAACAATCCAAAGCTTGATTGTAGTACAGCCATAATCGATCTTCTGCTTACAGTCCTCAGCTTGATTGTAGCACATCCATAAGCGATCTGCTGCGAGCCGTCCTCCGCTTGATTGTAGATCTCAGTACGTCCATAATCGATCTGCTGCTAGTTCCATACGCCATTTTTGTCTCATATTTCAGGGACGCCAGCAACCAAACAAACATGGCGCAGAGACGCCATGGCGGTGTCGCTCCTCTTCTGCTGTCGCTGCTCTATTTTAGCACAAAACATGGCTTCAATAACTTAATTAAAATAAGCAACTTCGAATAATATTTCCGAAAAATAACTTACCAGAAAGCAAAGGCAGCCATTTCACCCATGGCGTTCCTGCGGCCTACTCTCCAGCTCAGCGGTCGGTGTCAAATGACAGCCGCATCAACGCGGAGAGGATTTTGCGGTAAATCTGCAAAAGTTTCCCATCATTTAGGCTGGGCGTCGATTCGGCGTTTTAGGAGATCATAAAAGAAAGTTTTTCTCCTTAATCCGGATTCCAGAAGGGATGAATAGCAGAACGCTGGTTTAACGTCTCCGTGCGGCCAGGTGCGAGTCGGATCTTAATTGAAACGCTCGCGCGTAAGCTGCTCCATATTTGTATCAGCATGGCGCATGCGCATTACGCTCATTTAAAAAAAAAATATGGCGCCGATGCAAATTATGAACTTGGATAAAACGATAGAACTTCTCGGTACTTTTTATCCTCTGACCTGAATGTTGCTTCTCAATTCCAGTCCTCAGGCTCTGAACGTTTCAGATGCGCCTCTATTCCAGAACAGCTGATTCAAATGATTGCATGACCATAAAGTACTGCAGAAGCCTGCTAATCACCCACTGATTCAATCCAGGTGTGTGGCAGGGGTAGTGGGGGAGGGGGACGTGAGGACCGGAATTGAGATGGCTTCTGTTTTTTTTAATAGAAAAAAAATGTGGGTGGCACATTTGACTCAGAAACCCCAATTTAGACAGGGATTTTTTAAAGTAAAAAAAAAAACAAAAACACAAGTTTACATGAAACTAACTTCATTGAGTTTTTCTGGTGTACAAAATATGTGTCAATTTTTGTACTAACGGTGTATCTGCAAATAAAAAAGACAGGACAACCGATATGACCCAAAATGTTCTCAAAATGAACTTAAACATGCCTTACCTCTGCTCTACTTAACCACTAAATAATGTTGCTAATTCAGTTTTATGTAGAATAACTACCCTTGTTAGTTAAACATGTATTCTTTTCTTGAGGAAAAAATGCAAAGGGTTGAAACACTAAACGTTTTTTTATGTATACATTTCTATTATCTATTCATTTCCTCTGATCAGCAGTGACGGAACCGGAGCTCCTCGCTCTACTGTTTGGACCGTTTGAGGATCATAACTCAGTTAACATCATCCAAACTTGCTAACCAGAACCAGTATTTGCCATTCGAACAAACGAGCCCTCATTATGCGGTTCTGGACTTTCTGCTTTGTATCTGTTTGGGTCTAAATTTATAAAGAAAGAAATTTTAAAAAATCGTTTAATTTATCCGGATCAGGAACCGAAGGACTGGTAAAATATGAACTGCAGTGACGTCACGCACTGCAGAGGAGAGATGCACTTTAAAAGAATCCAAATGAAGTTTATTTATAAAGCACAAAACTTTGTAGCGCAAAACTCGAGGCCCGGGGGCCAAATATGGCCCGCCATTAATAGGCTAGAGAGACACATAAGCAGAGCCTTCAGGAAAGCAGATGTGTACCTAAATATTATTTTATAAATCAAATAAAAACAGCCCTGACGAGCTACAAATTAATTTAAAACGATTTTCAATGTTATTTAACTTTAAGTAGTCCTTAAACACAGGCAATATATGATAACATTGTTGTTTTGAGGCCATTTTTATATAATATTATAACAATTACATAATAATACTAGAAAATTCCTGAAGAAATTTAACCGGGGCCCTGCCAAAGTGTGCCCGTCGATTTGCACCCAGCGTTCTAATGCTAAACATTAGCATCAATGCTAAGGATAGCTGCAATGTAATCAATAGCACGTGGAGAGTCACAAGCATGACTTACTCCATTCAGTATACTAAACATGAGTCATAAGTCAGATAAATAGCTAATACCTCATTTAGGTAAAAGGCTAATGCTAATGCTCTGCCTTGCTGTGCAGTGCACTCGTGGGGAACAGTGCAATGCTAATGTTTGTGCTAATGTCAATTAGCACAAACATTAACTTGAGAGAAAACGATAATGCAAACTAATATCATTTCAGCGCCTTGTGGCGCTGCATTAGCCACAGATGAATCTTAAGGCTTTTATTTTGAAATTCTCAATAAGCTTCATTTTAAATGTACAAAATAATAGTGTAACAGTGGTTTTCTTAAAAAACGTCACATAAAGCCCAAGAGGGCTTTATAAAAGCCCTGAAAAGATTTTCAGGGCTTTTATTTTGAAATTTTTATGAAGCTTAATTTAAAATTGTCACAGTAATCCTGTGTGTAACAATGGTTGGTTAAAATCAGTTATAAAATGCCCAAACACAATGTAATTCTAAAGGCCAACTCATTCCTCCTCAGTAACTGACTTTGTGACTATGTGACTTTTTTTAAGAAAACCACTGTTACACTATTATTTTGGACATTTAAAATGAAGCTTATTGAAAATTTCAAAATTAAAGCCTTAAGATTCATCTGTGGCTAATGCAGCGCCGCAAGGCGCTGCAATGATATTCGCTTGCATTATTGTTTTCCCTCAAGTTTAGCTTTAGCACAAACATTAGCATTTCACTGTCCCCAGTAGTACACTGCCACAGGCAGTGTACTAGTGTACTAGAAAAACATTATCTTTTTCTCTCAGGTTAGGGCTCTGCCTTGCTGCGCAAGGCAGAGCATTAGCATTAGCCTTTTACCTTAAATGAGGTATTAGCTATTTCTCTGACTTATATGTTTAGTGTGCTGAATGGAGTGAGTCATGCTTGTGACTCTCCATTTCCTATTGATGACATTGCAGCTTTCTTTAGCATTGATGCTAATGGTTAGCATCAGAACGCTGGGTGCAAATCTGACGGGCACACTTTGGCAGGGCCCCGGTTAAATTTCTTGAGGAATTTTCTAGTTCTTAACTTCTTCTTCCGTTACCGTTAATGCGGCTCGTACCGCTTTTCTTTCTACGGAAGAAAAATAAAGAATAATAATAATAAAGAAACATTCTATTGGGTGAAGATTAATAGGTGCCTGCCATGCAATGCATGGAGTCAGTGACTTTGTCACTGCCTCCTTATGCATTGCTATGGCAGGGCCCCAAAAATAAAGAGCGTCAGACTCTTAAGAAAGTGGCCCTTTCTGCTTCTTTGAATGTCAAAAGAACTTAGGCGTGCGTCAACTCCTGTAACCTCCGATAAAGCTTGTCAAAAAAACAGACAGTTTTTAGCCGAAAATTGCTTTTATTTAGTTGATTTTACAGTAAAAATGATCAGACAATGCTGGGAGGTCAGCTGCACAAACAGACAAGGTTCCAAATCGAACTTGTCATTTTATCTTATTTTTTCTCATGACAAAACCAGATGCCGATGCCTCAGAATGTCCCAACGACAAGCCATAACAGACAAGACTTTTATTTTGATCATTTGACAAGCCATTCAGATCAAATCAATCTCTTAGAAAATAACATCAAACAATTGGATCAAACAATCTGATCTAGTACGTCTTTCTCTGGCAACTTTAAAGACACCTTAAACTGAAAAAACATAACAGAGCAGGGACTAAAGAAAGCGAGGGAGTATGGAATTGAACCAAGGGGTTATCGTTCTCCTGCACATGAGAGAAATGCTTATGATGCCAGGGGTTCGAAATGCACTGAAACCCCACATTGAATTACGAACACAGAGGGACTTTATGGTAGCATGACATGCACTCCTGGGTGCTTTAGGAATTTCAATTACCCTCCGCCCCATTGTTGTCCCAGCAATGATAAACCCATATCTACTTCTGCTCTCTCTACTGCTGTTTTTTTTTCTTTTTCTTAAATACATTTATCCTAATTTTCTTAATTTATTAATAACAAAAAAGATTATCACCCAATCTGAAAGTTATATTTGGGTGTAACATTCAGACCTATAAGCCTTTTTGCAATAACTGTTGACAATCTTTAGGAAGATTTTTTTTTAATTTAAAAAAAAAGGGAGCAGTTAGGACAACCTGCAAAAACACAAAGAGACATTTTGGTGTGGGGGAGTTGTGGAAAGATTCAACATGGACAATACAACTATGGCACTTAAGATATTATGAAAGACCTGTCCAGGAGAAACACACAGCACCCATCCCGAACCCACTAGGGACCAGGGTGTAGAGAAAATGGATGGAGAGATGGAAGGATATTGTGAAAGTAAATGTACACACACATAATATACTGCAGCTTTGCTGTTACGAGCGCAATAGATAGGAACAAAATAGGTAGGGGGCGGGGGTGAATCGGGAGACAAATAAAACACAGACTATTAGATTATAAAATACTTTACAGCAGACAGTTAGTCTGTACTGTCATTTCTTACCCCACTGGGAACGGAAAGTTATCTACCATCTTCCTCGTGTAGTCAGACCTTCACACTTAATCTGGTGTAACGTAAAATGTCCCAGTAAATGTAAGGGTTCGAGAATCTCAGAAACAAATTTGTGGACAGAGAACAACAGTGTCGTAACAGTATTAAGCTTCATACAGGCTACAACCACAGCTGACAGTTTATGTGATAGACAAACACAAATACAAATCTGAAAGGAGATATATATTGACTCCCCTTTACACTGTTCAGGCAATTATCTGAATATAATGAGACATCGGTGACAAAATTGCAGCCCTACCAAGACACCGAGGTCAACCTCAAGTGAAAGGCCGAGATCCCAGAGTCCAGGTGGCATAATCTGACGACAAGACTTTAATTTGTTGTGTAACTCAGAAATCTGGTCTTTTAGGAAGAGTGTCAAGAAGAAAGCCTTCTGCAGGTGACTAAGGTTGTTAATAGAAAGCCAAAAGAAACACTTTTTTCTTTTGGCTTTCTTTTATGTTTCTTTTATGAAACATAAAAGGGACGCAACAAACATCTGGAAACTGAACTTTTTGTCCAAAAATAAAAATAAATGTGGCACAAGAAAACTTATTAGAGGAGGCAAAACACTTGATTCCAGCATGCAGCAAGACAGTGACTGCAAAAATACAAGCCAAACTACTATTAAACGGGTTAGTTCAAAGCACAATATTGTTACATAAATCTAAATGACAATATGGAGCGGACTTAAAATTTTATATTGTTGACCTTAAGGGTTGTGTGTGGCAAAATGCAAAAGGCATATTTTAGCAGTGCCTTACTAAAATATGGATGTTTTAGTAAGGCACTGCATCCCAATTTGAATTTGTAAAGCCTTTCATGTTATTGTCACTTCATTTCACTCTGTAACAGCTGTATAATTTTCATGTCATTTGTGACTAAAATGATTGTTTTTCCAGTGATTTTTACCCCCCTCTGCTTTCACATGTTTTCCATGTGTTTTCTGTTTATTGTTTTATTGTAGCAAATACCTGACAATATATATTTTTTTTTTTTGCTGCAAAAATGGTTAATCTCATTTTTCTTCAATATTATTTTCCCTTAAAGATTATTCCAAAATGGTAGAACAACAACTGCTGACGCGCCAACCTTGATCACCTCCAGAACTGCTGCAGCGACGGAAAACAGTTTTATTTATTTTGTTTTCTTTGAATCATACTTGTTTGATTCACTCTTGCAAAAAAAAAAAACCCAAAACAAAAATATAAAACCTTCCAATGTTTGCAACACAATTAAACTATGGTTCTATTCCAGAAGTCTGGCCTGCGTAGATTCTATTGGACCTCAGTTCACAGAATCCTCATTTGCTGGGTCGATGCGGTCTCAGGTTCCAAAGCAGCTGCTGTGATCACAATAAAAAAAAATTAAAAAAGAAAAGAAATAAAAAAAACTAATTGAGAAGACATGCTAGCACCAATTGACATTGAACTATTTTTTGTGTTGTTGCAGATAACCTCAGGATTCTACTGGCTGCTCTTTGCAACAACCTGCTGGGATATCTGCTCTGAGAGAGAAGACAGGCAGTCGCCTTTAATGTTCTCCACTTGCTTAACCTTGCTTAGGGAAGAATAATGCATTTCAGATTATTTGGAAATGGCCTAATAACGCTTTACACAGTGATGGGCAGCTGCTATTACTCCTCCAGGATCTCTGGCACGGCTTTCCTTTCTGGCATTACGCTAAGTCACATTTGGAGTACGCTGACCTCTGCCAAACTTCTGCTTTTATGGCTGATGCCCAATTAATCAGGAACATTTTTAGCACCCCTGGGCTGCTTTATATCCTCTCAATTCTTATAAAAGCATCAAGGTTTTACAGAGGGTTTTTTTTTGTTTTTTTACACAATTTTTTTTTTCTATTAAAATTAATCTGTACAGAGGTTCTGTTTGCTCATTTTTGTGTCAAGCAGATTATGATTTTTTCTTTTTTGTCTGACATCCAATACCATGGATATAAAATAAACATATTAGTGCACTGTAATAATGACAACACAGTAATAGAAATGCCGGGATCAGTGGCAAATTGTATAAAAAGCCCCCAAAAACAAATGCTGACTTTCACACTTGTCTTAGTCCTTTAATGCTTTAAGGAGTTACACAAAGACATTTTCCTGACAGGGAAGTAAATGATTAATCAATAACCTGAGCAAATCCAAAGGCAGTGGCTGGACGAAAATTGAAGAGCCCACAGTTCTTGTCATACACGCTTTACTCACGCTAGTATTTTGAAAGCATTACTATGCAGCAAAGTTGCAGGCTTATAAGATCAAATATGCATTATTTAGCTGAACAGATTGTTAAAGAAATCCGGGGCTTAGAGCGATGACACAGAGGTTACGGGCATGGAAAGATTTTCAAAAGGGACACTCACAGACTTTCATTTACTTGTAATAATTTGTTCGTGCTGGCTTTAGTTAAATAATAATGACCACAGTGTGAAGCTCTACAGAGACTCCAGGTCATTTCAGAATAACATGAAAAAAATGACACCCAACATTTTATTGTGTTATTGTAAAACCAAGATCACTGCAAAGCCGCTTCTGGCTCTTTGAAATAAAAACACTTTCTGTTGCATTGCCTGTTGTGTTTTTCTTTTAATTTGACATTCATTTAATTCCCCATTGAGTCATTTTTTTTTTAATTTTTTTTTTTACTCTTTTTAATAATCCACCTCATCATAGGTTTAATGTTTAGAGTTGTGCATTATAGTAACCCAGTAAATGCAGATGGTGCCATGAGGGACTGATTACAGGAGGCTCATATGGGAGATATTATTCCCACAATGCACTACATTAACCTGATTTCAATTTCAACTGGAAGAGGAGGAGTTTCACCGTGCAAAAATTCAGCTTCTGGTCAAAAACAACCGAGCAGCTGAAGGACGCAGCTTTCTCTTTCAACCGTTGTTCATGAGGGCGATTGCGGGAGGCGGAGGGCAAAGAAGCCGAACCCCCCGTTCTCCTGCCGGTAATTAATTTTGATCTAGTTTTATTAGTGGCGAGGCAAAGCACTTATTTGTAGTTGTTCTCATCCAAATCTTGGCTCCAAAATGAAAGTGTTTTCTATCACATTCATCACATTATTATTCAATTTCTACTTTTTTGAAAAATCAAAAAACCTGGAGCTTTACACCATGCATTTAAGGAGAGAAAACTACACCTAGTCAATACACAAAAATAACCCAGTCCATTACATCCAACAAAATGTCTTTAGAAAACCCAACATATTCATATGTTGAACTAAGTTTAAGTGCAGAAGCAGTGAATGATTTGAATTCAAGAATCATAGCTGACTCTCGACGAGGTGAATTGATTAAATAGCATGTGTGACAAATAACAGGACATGGTGGGTTCTCATATCATTTGGGTGACAAAAATTTATTTTGTCAACCACATTTACACTATTGAGAATGTGGGGTTTGTTTGCCTTCAATCGCTGAATTATTTTTGCCACCTTTCACACATTCTTCCCAAGAACTAATCTGCAAAGAGTCACTTTGACTTTTTTTCTACGTTATGTACACAAAGACTCTGGTCAAAGATGCAGGTGGCAAATGGAGGAGCAACTCAGTGCCAGTGTTTGTGTGCATATGCGTCTCCGCAAGCAAAATGACATTCTGCGACTGCTCAATGTTTAATTTGGGTTGTTTAAGCTCTTAAACAAATCTTCTGAGCTTGTGTCCAAATGCTTAAGTTCCCACATCACAAATTAATTATAGCGCACTCACAAATCCTCCCCAACGCGACATCATTAAACATTCTTTGAAATGTAAGCAGTTATTTAACCAACATCCAAGAACTCTGGAGGTTGAGACGGCAAAAATGTTCCAGACCTTTTCGTGACTCTTATTTTAATAATAATTAAAATAATAATAACGCATTGGCTATAGAATCAGTTATATTGTCAGTGCTGCTTCAGGGTTCAGTGAATCCTTCTGTGGTCGCACCATGATGAGTAGAAATAATGCTAAATGCTGATAGTTGCCAACATTAACTGGATAATCAAAGTAAAAACGCAACATTTTGTATCTCTACTGACAGATTTTTTTAAAAAATTGCTGCACTGAGAAAAGCATATTTCTTTTCTATGAGGTGTACAAAATTCATCAGAAAGGAAATAACGGGCAAATAAATTTGGCCGATGCCCAGCATGACGAAGACAGAGCATTAGGTTGATCTACCTTCCATTTTGACAAAAGACTTGCTTAACTTTTACGTTCTTTATCAGTTTGAGAAGCATGATAACATTTCCCGCGCTCGCCGACTGTCTACAATTGTGACACTTCAAGTAAATGGATGACAAAGACGACAAAGAAGAGCAGGAGAGTATGAGGCATAAGAATGAACGAAGAACAAAAAGGACACAGAAATTGGGAGCACAACACTACAGTATGTTATATTTATGTTTGCTGACTAGTTTTTTTTTTTCTTTTAAATCTGATTTGGAGCATTACTTTGGTGTTTATTTTATTTAATTACATTGACAATATTTCGTCCATAATTTTAGTGACCACAGCAGTTTCGAAAATTCACAACTTTTGAACACTTCTGTGATGAATGGGCTTTTTGTCTCACCAGCTACAGTAGTTTTCATAGGTCCTTGGCCCTTATTTTTGCTAAATAAAAAGAAAAAGGAAGATGTGCATTTTAAAGGCTCCACCACCATAAAAGGAGTCGTCGGTCTCAGCTGACACCTTCGCTGCTGATTTAGATGTAAATGTCGTCCCTTTTCCGATTGGAACAGTCCTCTGGTGATGGCAGAAAGCCGTCACATCTGAGGCTCTCGCCGGCATCTGAGACCGACGTTTAGATGCAAAGGATTTCAAAGAAGCACAGTAAAATATTCGGGAATCATTTGACCTCCTTCGCTGCTCGCCCTTTTTGAAAACCCTTGAGTATTCACGGAGGACTGGGAAGCTGATACTTATCATATGGAAAATTCATGTAGGAGTCGGGGAATTTTTGCTTTTTCCTGCATTTGTGTCCAAGAAGAAGTCATAAGGGACACAAAACCAAGTGTGAGGAGCACAGGTCTCTGGCTATATGGTGCTCCTTTTTTTTTTCTTTTCCCTTTTACAAGTTATTAATAGATTGTCAAGCGCTGAGCAACCTGACCTAGTTAAAGCCCTTTCAATGGGTTTTGCTGCTGCTTGCTATGCTGACTGTGGGCTTTTGTGGGATTGGACAAGTACTATTTATCTTAACGTTGACAGGGATGCAGCACTTTAATTAAACTATGTTTCACACAAAACTGCCTCTACCTTGATATTTGCTGAGGTGATAATTTTGTTAATTCAAGTTTACTCTGTTGAATGTTTTTGTATGCAGCTTTTTGATGAGGAAAAATACATAAAATAATAAAAAAATATATATGTTAAAGATACTCTTGTAAAATAATTTTTTTTTTTTATAAGGTTTCCAGTTTTGTTTTCTCTAGATACCCATAATAAAATAAGTGCGTCAACTCTATATTTTTCTGCTCTAAGTACATATAAATAGATTTCTCATTTAGATGTATTGATATTGCTTATGGGATATAGTTTTTTCTCTCAAAATTAACTTGCCGCAAACAAAGCCACAAGCTTCAGCACCATTACCTTTGGCTACTGCGTTCAGTTTTTATTTGCTTTTAAATGTGGAAGTAAATTTTTAAGAGCTTGTTACTGTATGGGATGAGTATTTATTTTCAATTCTTTGCATTATTTGAGGTCTAAAAGCACCTCTTTATTTTTCTGTTTGTTTTTGATTTGACCATTTCTAATTTCTAATTTCCCACAAATACTACATTTCAAGTCAGTAGTTCATAGATTAAAACAACAATGTTCATTTCACTCACACATGTAAAGTCTGACTTTTTGGATTGTTTACTCTTGTTAATTTATTTATGGATTTATTCATTCAGTCACTCATTTATAATTGTTTTTTTTCTGTCGTTTTGTTTTTCTAATGTCTAAAATAAATGCTTAAATGACATTACTCTGTGTTGCCGCTGAAAGTTTGTTAGCAGCATATTCGAATACCTGAACAGTTCCGTGATGAATGCTCAATCCAAAAAATAGAAATCTTTAGATACGACACAGCAGTAGTTATTAATGATCATAAAGCTGAATGCTGCCGTGAACGTGCAGCGCTTGTGGTAGTTGCTGTACTGCATCACAGGAGCTGCATACTAATACTGAGACCATCTGTCTGAAGGATATTTCTGTCTGTGTAGATAAAACCCACCCAGATACGGCCTGTAACAGTGTTGCTTCCATAGATGGCCCTTTGGTAAACTATGCAAATGTATGCATCTGTCATCAGGAAGAGATCCACCAGGCTTCTTAACCAGATCCAGATGGCAACGACTCAAATAGGAAATGTTTGATAAATTGTCTTATTTATTTATAGCCCAACAGCTGGTTGGACTGGACAGTTTCGAGTGTTGGCCTCTAGAAGCTAACAAATGGCCGTGGCGGCAGCAAGTTTTCTAGGCAAAAATGCTTTTACAGTATACACAGTTGTCAGTGCGCTCTCATAGTTTTATTCATGTCACACTGTGTTTTTCTGGCTTAATGAATGGAAGAGAACAGGATTTGTAAGAGCTTTTGTGAACACATAAAAGTTAAGCAAAGAGAGAAGCTCTGATGCGTATCGTCACTTGAAATAGAGACTAAAAATGTTCAGATTCTACACTTTACATCTAAGGTATATGTAGCGGATAGTAGGACTGTTTAGAGTGCAGAAAGGTGAATGTATACAAGTTTTTAATTCAGCCACATGGTAAACATTTTGTGTATGGCAAAATAAAAGATTTCGTTTTTTTATTATTTCCACAAAGGCGTTAAGTTTGTGGTATTCCAACTTCTTTATTGTTATAATTTAGTGTAAACAGTCGACGTCTAACAAAGGTATTTTTTCTCTTAAAAATTTCTGACATTTTTTCAAAGCCTTCTGTATTTTACAGGAATTTGGGTTATAGACTAACAAAAACAACAAGAACAATAAAACATAATCATGAAGTTGGAGGTGAAAGAACCTTGGCTTTCAAAATCTTTCAGAAATAAAAACAAGTGTCTGTTAATTTGAGTTCAGAATCGATGAACACAACGAAAGAGTTAATTGCATATTGCTACTTTACAATTCTGAATCATCTTATTGAGAATATATCCAATGGAATGGTTTGAGGCTTGTGTTTGTAGCATAAAACAAAGAAAGAAGACTTTCAAACTGAACTGTTTAAACTTGGCTGTTTAGCTACAACAACATGTTGTTTCACGTCTGCTTTCACGAAGCTCTTTTGCTTCAAGCATAGAAAAAACAACGTCACACGGCCTTATTACAGATTTCACTCACCACACTAAACAGGCAGTCTCACTGCCTGACCTGACACCAATTCAACATGTTAAATCGGCTGCAAAAAAGCATTAACAGGGTCCAACGGAGCCAGCGATGCGTCGCATAGCAAAAAAGACAAGAGAGACAGACGCTCGGTGACGCACCAGACGTTCTAGACAGTCGATTGTCGGCTTAGTTAATGCGGGCCCTAACATACAAAAAAAAAAAATGAAACAGGGAGTGACAGATTGGGTCTCTCTTCCTCTGCCAGACATACACACTTTTACACGCAGCAATAGCAACCTGCTAAAAACCACTGCCAGCATGCCAAGCACAAACACCAACACATTAACAACACACTCCCGCTCGGCCGCAGCGCACCTCATCACAGCCCACAAGTGAAGAAAACACACCTGGCTTCACTTGCCAAAAGAACTGCAACGTGACCGTCTTAGGGAAGGAAGGAAAAACAAAAGACAGCCTTGGAAGGGAAGATAAGAAAAAAAAAAACTATTGAGTTTTTTTTTTTTTTTTTTTCCCCATTTGCTTTCTGAAGAGCAGAGTAAACTTCACCGGAGTGGTTTCTGTCCTCCTTTTTTGTAGGACATTTCACCACCGCTGCCTTTCGCTACTTGTCTCTTTCTTGTGGAATTTTTCACATTTTGTATTCTCAATGTTTTGTGCCAGGTTGGAAAATAAATAAACAAACAATAAACAGATATATAAATACAGACAGACATGTGAAACTTTGAGAAGTCCCTTCCGCCCTGAAACCTCAAGCCAACCCTTGAACCCATTCGTCCGCGAGAGTTGGTAATAACTCTCTGGCCCTCGCTCACCTTTTCACCCCTCATGAGCTTCTCAAATTGTGAAACTATCTGTTCAATGTTGGGCACAGCTTTGCAGCTGACCCCGCGACCTTCCACAACTGCTTCCACGCACACAGAGGTGGACAGCTACTCCCGGTGCGTGCACTTGAACACTTAGACGTCAAAGTGTGAGCGATGTCTCTTCATGAGGGCGTTGCTCGAGTCATAATGACAAGGCTAAAGCTGCTGACGGAACGCAACGCTCAGTCAACGCACAAAGCTTACCTGAGGATTGCTCTAAATCATTTCTACTTTCTGAGACAATATCTTCTGTAATCTTAGGACCAATGTCAACAAACAGAAAGTTAATATTGGATTTTTATATCAGTGTCAGAAATGGAAGCCCATTTCCTAATTGACGTGACTGCTTTGTGTAACAGCATGGCATGCTTCTTTACAGTGCTGTCAATTTTGGATTATGTATTTTTAGCACTTGGATGAGTTGGCATTAATTTGGACAATTTTGTAAAGCGGGGACAACAATGACAAATATAAGGTAAAGATAAACTTGCTGCATTGTCAATCACCAATGCTTTTTTTAAAGCAGCTTATCTTCTGCAAGTAATCCCATAAGACCTTGAAAGAGTTTATCTCTATCCAGCAGATTTGTTTAAAGTTACCAGAAAGACAGTTTGGAAACTATGATTAAAATCATTTAATATACATGGCTTGAGAACGGTCAGGGTCAGGCTCTCACTTAGTGACTCACTTTTTGGCTAGACTTCAATGTTGTCCACTGCAAAGTTTGTGGGGGATTCTTTGTAAAAGCTTACATGCATTTGAAAGAACCGTAAACAGGCAACTTAATAAACCAAGCTTTTATCAACCATGCAAAGGCAAAATTGAAGTTTTACAAGCTCAGCAGACAAGAATGTTTTGCTAATCTCAGAAAGCTCTTGTGTCTTTTTTCTTCTCTTCTTTCAGGGAAAATAAAGATGTCTCCAGTCCATATATAATTGCTGCTAAAAGCATTAGCACAAATCACTTTAGCAACAGCTATTGTTGATTCCCTTCACACCTTAAACCCATCTGTAGCTGCCAGAACTGGCTTGAAACAACTTGGCATGTCTGCAGGCACATAAATCGGAGCCTGACGAGGCAGTTTCTCTGGTGATTGAGATCTCACAAACTTTGAAGAATATTGAAGAACAATTGGTCAAAAAGTTTGAAAATTCTTTCAGCAGGCAGCAACACCAGACAACTGAAAAAAAAAAAAAAGAAATAAAAAATGCCCAGAAATGATACAATACCAGACCTGCCTGTCTACCAATGTACCGAGCTTGGTAAAAACCAGCCACTTGTTCTTAGACATGGCCCCATCCATGATATTCTAGAGCTAGTAGAAGATTAATTCATATTTACCATTTGAGGAAATAACTGTATTCTGTCAAGATGGAAGGATGTGACTGTAGTACAAGCAACATTTCCAGACACAAGATAAAAGCTACGTTCGGTGAAATCAGATTTTCTATTCTTTTCAAAATTGAAAGTAATCAGGAAGGTTATGGAGGAGATGTGAAACTCACACTTTTCAGCTTTAACTTAATTGCGACTGATGAGCGCCAGCTGGAGGCTGCGTCTGCCGGTTACACCCCGAGGTGAGGGAAGGCAGGAGAAACAAACTCCCACTCATGCACACGCCGGCACACAATTCTGAGAATACGGCACATTCTGTCTCATTTCTTCTTCTCCATCTTCTTCCCTTCTCCTAACTCCATTGTACTATTATTGTTTTTGCTATTTTGCCCGTGATGGATGTAACAGGTCTCTCTTGTAATTGAAGCAATGAGTTTCAAGATATTTTCCAGTGGAAATAAAGGAATAATAATGTGAATGGAATCGTTAGATTCTTTTTGGTTTCCGTCTTACAACAGGTTCTTGGTTATATTATTTGAAACAGTGGCACGGATCCCCAAATTTAATGTTATTTGGCACATTGGTTTAATTGGTCTTTTGGATAGAATTTTAAATATCAAAGAAATTATGTCATTCTGATGTTTGCAATTTATATTTTCAAACCACTACGCCTGTGGTTTTAAATATTTCTCAGATGACAATTGTGGTTTGGTTTCTCTATATAAAAATAATGGAGCAGATGCCTGACCAAAGTAGGAGAACAGATGGTTATATTATATATATATATATATATATATATATATATATATATCAGTTCAACATTTGAACTGATCTAATAATTACATTTATCTAATAAATTTTAGTTAAAACAAAATAGCAGTTATTCTTCTCTGTCTTATTTCATCAAAGTACACAATATATTTGTAAAATGAACTGAGGAATGGGAGGTAATTCTACTGTATAACTGAGGTGCAGTACACAGTTTATCTGTGTACCTAACATAACCTTGTCAAAGAACAAATTATTGTTCTTAAAAATGCATCTCTCACCCAACAGCAATATGAATCCTAATACATATAATGAGTCAGGCTTTATTTAGACAACTAGAGTGAAACCCACATGGGGAAATATAGGAATTAACATCACAGAAAAGAACAGAGAACTCTTGAAACGGAGGTTGTATTCATCATCAACACTGACCCAATGCTGTAATCAAATGGTACCAGAAAAGGCTCAGGAATAATAACCTCATGTCGAACGGAAAAGATTGACAGAGAACTTTGAGGCGGCTATTGAAAATCTGTTATGCAAGTTAGACACTTTATCTTTCATTTTCTATCTACTCCTTCAACAAAACCTGCCACTAATGTGCTCCGCCTTCTGTGTGGGCCACAAACAGACATGAGAAGTGACAAATAAACGCAGGCAAAAAGCGAGACATACTTAAGTGTGTCTTTTTTAGTTTTATTTATTTTTTATTACTTTCTCTGTTTTGTTTTGTTTTATTTTACTCATCTTATTGTGCAGTTTTGAATTTGTTTAACAGACTGATGCATTCAGGGGTAAACATACAGCATAAACAAATTGATAACAAATCTATACAAATTCTAAAAGGCACCTATTTTCGTCTTTTTATTTTTGTATAGTTAGATATGAGTCATGCAGCATCCACATACAGCCTGTCATTGTGGTAAATGACCAGCTTAATTTAATTAACGTCTTACATTTTAGTCATCCACAAGTGACACAATACAAGGGTGATGCACGGGAGTCAGGTGAGGTCAACCCACCTTTTGAGAGAAGGAGATGCAAAGAAAGAGAAAAATAAAGTAGCCATTAGCTACACCTTGAAATTTCTGCCTTGAAAGCAAAAATAATATCAGTAGTGATATTAAAAGATAAATAGGACAGAGCAATGATTTCTTTTTTTTCTCAATTGCTGAAAAGCTTGGCCTTTCCAACTACTCAGCCTCCGCTGAGTAAATGATCCAATCGATCCCTGCTGCATACCCAGTTACTCCTCAATGTCGACTCCTCTGAGTGAGCTTTAAGTGAACAACAGGTTTTGGAAGCTTTTAGAAATGAACAGTTTCACACAACATAATCAAATGAGTTTATAGTATGCAGAATGAGAGATATACTGAGAGCTTATATTTGAGTTAAGGGGTTTTAGCCGCTGATTAGCCGGCTCCCTTGTTGCCTTTGTGGCTTTATTGGTTGTGGAAAGTTATTGAGTTGCACGCACCTTGCTGAGTGGAAAACAAAACTGTTAGAGACCTCTTGTGCAGACGGATGAAAACAAGTCATTTCTCATAATACGCATTTTAGTTATTTTAGTTGGTCGGTGTGATTCCACATATAACTGCAAGGGGGCGCCTGTCGCATTGGTTGCACACAGAAGAAGAATAAGCCTTCGCTGATGCTAATGGAAGCTCAACGTGTGTTTCATCTTTTCCGTATCACTGGTCAGTGAAAATGTATTTCCATGTATGTAAATTGTTTACTTTTTAGAGATGAAGCGGTTATTGAACCTAGAGACAACTAATGAGTCACTTTGTGCGGTTTCTGATTAGAATTGTGTCGTGTTGGCATATTTCTGGAGAGTAATTAATGCTAATGGTAGCAAACTTTGTACTTGTGTGTTGACCTATGTATGCACACGTAGGAGGTGGTACACCGACGGGTTAGGTGGAATCGCCCTTTAGCCGTTTCCTGAATCGGAAGCTCGAATCGGAAACCAACTTCAGCTTCGTCATGAATATGCTGGCGATATTACACAAGCAACAGTCTATCTGCTGTAGAGAGAATGGTCTGAGAAAAAGAAAAATTCCAATAAGAGTAGCAGAAGATCACCACCACCATCAATGCTTGCTAAAAACATTAAATACATGCAGTCACTGAAACAGATGACCAAAATTGGCAAAAAAACAAACAAACAACATTGCTTAGTCCAACAAGTCCCAAATGTGAATGGTAGTGATATAATTAGCAGTAATTAACCTGTATCAGTATTTCATGTTGGTTGCTGCTGCTGCTGCTCATGGTGTTGTAATGGTGTGGAAGATATTCTCAGGGGACCCGTTGAGTCCTTTAGTACCAACCGAGCTTTTTATTCCTTTCTAAATGCCACAACCTACCTGTGGCGTTCATAGAATTAAATACTGCCTGAGCAGAGCATCAGCTTTGCAAGTTTATGCAGCTCTATTTACAACCTAGTAAATCACTTCACCAGATTGACTACCCACACAGTTTACCCACAGCAGCTTGTCCAAGCTACTGTTTCCTCTCATTTGTTTCCTCTTTAGACTTTTACAACAGATTAATAAAAACCCAAAAGGATTTTAGATATAATGTCCTGTCTGTGCATATTCTGTTCAATATTCTGTCAGCCACAGCCGCGTGAGTTAGTGCTGCTGAGATCAAAAGAGTTGCCATTTTTCCTCTGTGCTGCTGCTAGCCTCCACACAGCTTAAAGCATCCAGGTATTTTTCAGTCACATGCTTCAGTTAAGATTTGGCCTCCAACTATAAACTGATTTATAATTGTAATTTTGTCCTTGATGAATGACGTTTGTTAAATACTCTTTTTCCTGGTGCATTTACCAGCAATTGATGATGTCTAAATGAGCGTGTGAACATATTTTTATATCTTTTTTTCTGCAGAGAACCTCAACTCTATTGTGAGGTTTTGACATACTCAACAACAGCTTTCGTTCTGACCACACTGCATTAGCGTGCAGTAGCGGAAACTATCCTATATGCAGGCCAACTACTGTTATTCTAATTTTCTTGCATATATCATCATAGCGGAGGCCTGGAACTTAATTTGGGAGTAAAATGAGGGATCAGAGATCATTTTGAAGCTGCAGGCCAAGTATGCAATTTCTAAAGTAGACAGTTGACAGATGGAGGTTAAAATTTGATTATGCACGATGGGGGATGGTTTGTAGCTGGACCATAGTACCAGGCTACACATTTATTTAAACATGATAGTGGGTGTTCAGTATTGTGGGGCGGGGGAAAAAACAACAACAACAACAAAAAAAACAGTACAGTGGTGAACTGTACATCGAGCGATCTAAGGTGAAGTTGTTGGGTGTAGAAATTGTAAGTGGGACATGTTTTATGAATCACCACTTGATGACAGTCGCAGAGACAAAGGGGGAAGTGGAATTATTATCCATGACTGTCAGGAATTGTTAACGCAGACAAAATCCAGCATAGAATCAGCTGAGATTCACAGAGAAGTTGAGTGAGATGATAGTGACCTCAAACAAACATACAAATTGAGCAATGCTTTTGTGAAGAGCTTGAAATAGATTTCAGTCTGTAAATATGTAAAGCTTGTAGCGACATGCCACCAAAGAAATAAAGTGGGTCTCTTTCAGATTTTTCTTTCCCTGTTTTTTTTTTTTCTTTTTCCCCTTCCACTTTACAATTCTTCAATGGATTGCGTTGGTCTATATCACATAAACTAGATCAAAAATAAACTGAAGTTTGTGGTTTTAATGTGTCAAAGTGTGCTTATGTAAAGACTACAATGTGAAACTGAGTTTAAAATGAACCAAACAAAACATTCCCAAATGACACGAGTGCCAAACATCACCGCCGTTGTGAGTGCAGTCATCATTAGGAAATTCTTGTGATGTTGGTGTCACAATGAATTCAACTGATCTGCACCATCCAGTAGTTAACAGCATGGAATTGCCTTCTAAAAAGCTTTGTTTTTTCCAGGTAAATGCTCTATTTTGAGTTTAAAGTGTCATTAGGAAAGAAAGTGCACGCCTTCAGTGTTTTTGAAGACTTCTGTGGGAAGCTTTTTCTATTCACAGCTGGGAGTGTTTAGCAGGTGCACTGTGTAAAGAACAACCTGCTATCCTCTAAACACTGCTGTGATGCATAGAAAAGTATTTACTGAAGAGAGGTTGCTTGTTTACACATATACGTTCCAGTAGTAACATATGAGAATTGTTTTTTTTTTTGTTTTTTTTTTTTTTTTTATTAAAAGCACAGGGAAATGAATGAATAAAGATAACAAAAGACATGGATTTTTATGTTTGTTATTATTTTGCCAAATAAATCAGCTCGCGACTGGAAATTAACAATTTACAGCCAGACAAGCTCAGTTGCTCAGTTGGAAAACCCCCAGTATTGGGGCAACACTGGTGTAGCAGGAAGAACACTTAGATAACATGAAGGCTGTAAACACTGCAAAGTTTGTTTGATTTAATCCCTTTTGAGCTTTCAGGCCTCTTCATTAATTCGACATTCTGAGTTTGGAGTGGTTGGCAGCTTCTGTCAGAGTTAAGGATGCACACAGAGACTGCTGCGCACGGTAGCACCGAATATTTTATTTGCACACACAAACGATACGAAAAATCTTAAGAGAGATAAAACAAAATAAATAAATAAACACCTGTGCTGGAGAGATGAAGAAGACAAAATTAGTAGAAAGCCAGAATAAAAAAGTTAAATACAAACCAAATTTATAAGAAGCTATCGAAATCACATTTAAAATTAATATTTTTCAAAACGTTTTCTGAAAGATTAAATGTCACTATTGGATTGAAGTTCTGATGGTAGGTTATTCGCTATGCTTACGTCTAGTTTGCTTAATTTCTGTTGTGCATTATGGTAAATAAAACTTGCAACAGTGTCTTGTACATAACATGAATCCAGATGTTCCTGAAACAACATCACAGCTATTTCTGTGCTGTTATTGTCTACAATAAGCACTTTTTTTCAACAAAAATGTGAATAATATACATATTAAATTTTTAAAACCAATGCCACAGACTTTGTTTTTTTTTTTTTTTTTTTTTTTTTTACATTTAATAGTTTTCAAAGGTAGCTTAATAATATATCATATTAACTGAACGTTCACATGAGGGAGCAAAGAACACTTTTTTTTTGTGATCGGATAATCAAACAATAATTGTTAGCTTTACCGCTTTAATCAAGAAGGACCGCATGATGTGAGAACCAATTTAAGAAAGGCTTGTCAGAACAGAGTTTTAAAAATGGGCATGCCTTTTAAAGCTGTTATGTTCATGCTGTTTTGTTAAAGATCAGTTTCTGTTTGAAAGCGAGGCTGATTGATGCCTGCGTTGACTAGCTCAACTGCAGGACCAAACGCTGATGCTTTCGGATAATAATACTAATGCCGCAACACTTAGAAGTTATTATTGATCATGAACACACAGTCTGAGTGTGATACTCATCTGGAAAAAGTGAGCAATCTTTGAATGCAAAGCGAGCCTAGCTGTGACTAAGTAAAAGCCTTTAGAGATGTGCAGGGTTTGATGGAGCAAACAGGATGACTAGGCAAGTGCGGCTGCAGAAATGTAAGGACATCTATAATTTAAGACATAATTATGCAGTGCGCTGTCTGTCAGCCAGTCAATCAGAAGCCGGCTTTTCATTAAGACGCCTGTCGCTATGTTGTGCTTGAAGCATGCCTCTCTTGCTTGTTGCTCGTACACAGACATGCCAACACAAACGCACATGCAGTGAGCAGAAAAACAGACAATGCAGTAAGATTCAGTCTGATGCCAAAGGGCAGAAAACAACAAAAACAGGATTTTAAAATCTGGTTGGGAATTGCAATGACTTGATCAAACTTCTAAAGAAAGACTTGTAAAGAAGGAGTGCTGAGCTATGTTTAACAGTAGAGTGTTTCTGACTGCAGTTATCATTTGTCTTGTCAAATCATGCGAAACCAGTCATGCTAAAACGGCACATCTGAACCCGATTTACAGATAAATTCAGACTTGTACAAAAAATTCAGAAACCTGGGCTTCAAGAAAATAATCACAAGTTTCTATGTTCAAATGGTTGTTTTAATCTGTAATTTAAACAAAATTAAATATCTGTAATTTTGTAATTTTGCTGTAATATGACAAAAATCTGTTCTTGATCAGTGTTTTTTTATTTTTATTTTTAGCAAGGGTTGAACATGCTGAAATCCTTTCTAGAAACAACTGCTCTTTTATTTTGGGTTACTGGTACATTAACTTGTAGGAACGGGAAGATGAATTCAGTCTTTACTTTCTCTTTCAGTTGTGTTTGAGCACAACACCCCTATGTCGAGCACATTAAGACCGCAGCCTATTTTCTCTGTTTTCCCTTAATGTTGGCTTAGAGCCCACAGTAGATTCATCTCAGTGATGAGAGCTAAGGATATATTTTTTCACCTTGTTAGAGCATTAGTGAGCAGACGCTGACAAACTGGCAAAGCAGAGACAATTGGGGATTTTTTTACACAGTGGAAATCACATCACCCACTTGATTTTATTTTTTCTGTAACTAGCAGAGAGATGGATTCAATTTACGCTGATTAGCCACAACGTCAGACTCAACATGCTTGATATTGTGCAGGAACTCACTGTGCCTGGATAACCATACTGAGACATTAAGGCTGGAATTGCACTCGTTAATGTGGTGTTCGACAGCAAGATGTCAGTGGCAGATCATTTACTTGCTCTTGCAGTTTGGAACCTCAGTAAAACTGACGTATTTCTTCTCCAAATCACAATAACGCTGTTAAGAATTGGTTTTTGATTCTTTAAACCGGGCCGTCTTCAAAGTCCCTCAAGTCGTTCAGAACAAGATTAAATTCTTTTATTTATTTCTTGCAGATTGAAATATGTTCTTTGACCTTTCTTATACATGAACATATTTTGTTCTAAATGATTCCATTGTTAATTTGACTGTTTCAGGTTTCTTCTAACTGGAGAATATTGGTAGGCCATCTTAACTCCTGCTCCTCCAAGGTCATCCGCAGACACAAGGTAATCTGATGTTTGAATTTTCATTTGACAAATTACAGTCCTGTGTGTGAGATGGGATTTAGTTTTATAATCTATTTTTTTTTTAATTTAAACTCCTTTAAAGTAAAAAGGAGTTTTAAGACATTTTCCATTGTCTCCATTTTCTTCTGCTAAGCAAGGTTAGGTTGTGGATTTATAGATTACCATAAAACACAGTATCAAATACAGCAAAAGTGTCACAGCTAGAACCTTTTTTATGTCTCTGAAACTTTACAGATGATACTGTGAGACCACAAACCTTACAAGGAACACTGCACCAGTCTCCAGACAGACTGTATCCTTGTGGGTCGAATAGATTAAGAAACATTTCTTTCAGGAGAACAAGGTGGACTGTAAACATTGAATCTAAACAATACTGTGCATATTTTAACATACATCACCTCAGGTATTGCATGGTATTATTTTCCAACAAATCAAATGAAGAAGACTGAGAAATAGTAAGATTAATTGAAATATTCAATATCTCTCACCCCAAAACTCAAGGGTGCAAGGATTAAAAGTATTTTCTAGTATTGTCAATGGGGCAGTTAATTATTTGAGGCTCTTAGAAAAAGCGTGAACACGATCCACTTATAGATCATTATGAACTTATCTGCTGATGAACAAATATAGAATCTCTTGCCAAATCCTGAAGTAAATAATAGAACTTATTGAGGAGTACCTCCACATGAAAAATGAACTTCTAGGACATTCGTCATTTCGCCATGTCTCTATATTTATTTTTTTCTAATAAATGTTTAACTTTGAGCGTCCACTGTTGTGACGTTTAACCCAATGTAAGACATCTCTGTTATAGTTAAGCAAGTACTTTTTCTGATTAAAACAAATGACCTGCAAATTTTTCTCTTCTTCATAACTTATTGTTTAAAAAAGTGGCATATTTAAAATTATTTACACCCTTCCCCAATAATCCATTAAAATGTCTTTTTTGGCATTGCAGCAGTCATTTGGCACAACACATGTTGGCATTCGTAGTTCTTTTTATGAACTGTAGTGACCCGCAGTGGGCGTGAATCATTCGGATCCAAACCATGACCCTCCCACCACCATGCTTGCCTGTAGGCAAGACCCACCTGTCTTTGTACTGCTCACCTGTTTACTGCCAGACATGCTTGACACCATCATACATTTTATTTTAATCCCATCAGACCACACAACGTAGTTCCAGCAATCCATGTGCTTAGTCTGCTTTTCTTTACCAAACTATTTCCTTTGCATCATCTTCGAGAGGGCTTCCTTCTGGGACAACAGCCTTGCATGTCAGTTTGATGCTCTGTGCAGCATATGGTCCGAGCACTAACAGACTCAACCCTCTCACCCTTTCAACCTCTACAGCATTGCTAGCAGCTCTAGTACAGTAATTCTGACAGATAACAGCAAAAGAACACAGAGATCACGACCCTAGAACATCACCATGAATATGTAAATTTCCATCTCTTCTCTGGTGTGTGTGTGGGTGAGTGCGTTACATGCATACTTCTTGAGGTTGATATACCTTTTGACTGAAACGTCTCATTGCCAAAAGTGTTGAGTTCAGAGTCGCCTACATGCTTTACAATGCAATTCAGGATCAAAGCCACCAGTATGCACAAAACAAAAAGGAAGAAAAAAAAAATAAAGCGGTCCCACTTCGGAGATGCAGTCTGCAGTCAGTAACAATGTTTACTTGGGTATGAAATGTGTGCTTTCTCTTCATTGTGTGACCACTGAGGGAGGTTTGCTTTTGTGGATGGTTTGCATGCAGTAGTACACGTAAAAGCAAAACAAAACAACAGTTGACCATTGCCCGAACTACACAGATTTTACTAGAAGCTCTTTTAATAAAGATGCGTAATTGGTGTTCTGTGTGTTTGAAAACCAAAGGAAAGGTAAGCTCTTAGCTGTCCATAGCCACTCAATAAGCTAAAAGCTTTGACAGGCCTAATGGTTCTGAGCATGAAGATGATAATAAAAAACAAAAAAGCCTCATTGACAGTACTGTGAAACAGTTTTTTTCCTCCACATCAGATTGTTTATGCTTTTAATTTTTTGTGACATTTCTTATATTTCAAATCATTGGACAAAGAAAAAAAACCAAACAAACAAAAAAAAAAACTCAAGACAAAAATAAGTTCACTAAACTGTCATGATTCAGTTTCAACAATTAAAGTTAAAGGACAATGTGGGACAATCTCAGAGGAGAGGCCTCATAGTTAGATTGTTGAGGTTGAAATGAAGTAATGATTTCATTGAGAGGGACAGCTTACTGTTGGAGGAGGAATTGGTTGCCCAGGAGGTGGTGAGTCTAACCACTGAAATGAGCTTGGCAGGGGACCTGCATTTCCCTAATGCACATTCTGCTCATAACTTGACGAAAGGACCAGCAGCACTCATTTCAGAGTGGGGAATTACTCAAAAAGTTACTTGCTTTGTGACTAAAGTTTGTTGAAGACAAAACAACTTTGAGATTTGACTCTTGTGGTAAAGCCTGAATAATGTGAGAGGTGTAGTGAGACATTTCAACATTATGAAACTTGTAGTTAATGCTAGTTTTTGGTGGCACAACATGGTGATAGTTTTAACAATTATATAAAGAGATATTTTTTGATAGAAGTGACATACCGCAGCTTTACCAGTCGTATTTGCTCTGGTTGTCTTTTAAAAATGTATTTTTTTTTTTATTGATGATCTGACACATCATCAGAAAGTGTGACTAAACAACAGCGAAAATAGAAGAAATATGTAAGCAGGGCATTTACATGTCTCCAATACTCTGCATAAATGCCTTTCTAAAATTAGAATTTTCAAGTTGAAATATTCTTTGGTTTAGTTTGCATCAGAGAACAACAATGTGTGCAGCACTTCGGTCTGCAAAACGCCTCCAAAAAAGCAAGTGAAAATAATCAGTTATTCAAAACAGAATGCGATGGGTGCCTGCAGGTATGTAAAAAAATGTTAATCATGAGTGTATTTATGAAACTGTGCAGTTCGTGCAGCCAGAATGATTAACAAACAGAGCAGAAGTGGAGAGGAAATGTGCATTGAGCGAGAAAACGGCAAAACATGACACAGAAGGAATGAGAACAGATGGAAATTTGATTCTTTGTATTTTTTTTTCTGTCTGTAGAGTTCAAAGCGTGTGTGAATTTACTTGATCCCAGTCACACTGAGGAGAGGAAACATTGTAAGGTTTACAGGAATGTTACTTTTCTTGACCA
The DNA here is from genome assembly GCA_010277015.1 of Poeciliopsis turrubarensis. Lineage (NCBI taxonomy): Eukaryota > Metazoa > Chordata > Actinopteri > Cyprinodontiformes > Poeciliidae > Poeciliopsis > Poeciliopsis turrubarensis. The sequence continues at coordinate 3,473,327 of VMRN01000036.1, read as the reverse complement.
TTGTAAAAACAGCACTCATTTATTAGAGCATTTAGTGTTTTACTGTTCTGACGCGAGACTACATGTTGGTACTACATGCTGCAAGAAGTTCCTGGGTTTGAGTAAATCTGCATGACGTTTACATGTTTTCACTGTGCATGTAAGTCTCTCCGGGTATTCTGGCTTCCTTTCCCAGTTCAAAAGCATGACAAAATAATTAGTCTCTAAATTGTCCCTTATCATAAGAGTGTTGTCTGTTATGCTCGTCTGTATTATAATCTTGGACATATGGTCAAATCCACACAGTAATGGTTCATCAAGCGGTAAAGAATTTTTTTCTGCGGCCATCAGGGTTTTAAGACCTAAATCCAACAGAAAGCAAGTGTGTTGAGGTTGCATAGAAGAGATATGAACACCTATGAGCTTGGCCTATCTGTTGTGGTTGCATGTTAAATTAACAGGACATGTTCTCATTTTCTCCTTGGAGAAGACCCCACATTCTGGGATATTGAGCCAATATAATCAAACATGTTGAGTATCATCAATATGAGATTAGAGCGGTCTCGACGTCCTTCGGAGCAGACTGGATCACTCTTTAACACGGCACACACAGCAGGGATATTTCATACGATGCTCTCTCGAGCCATCATGATAGCTGGAACGTCTTTAGGATTGCCATTCGGGGAAAATCCGGCAAAAATTTGGCATAAATATTTTTGCATTATAATTAGCCAATTCAATTATTTGCAGAAAAAAGTAAAATCACTTACTAAAAAACAAAACAAACAAAAAAATTGACACTAAGAGCAAAAGACATGCTTGAAATTTTTGCATAAGGCCACTAGAAAACACACCCATGTAATGCCACGTTTTCACCTGTATCTAAAGAGTTGGTTTATACTCAAAGACACATGAAGGATAAGGGAAGCTATAACTTCTCTTATAAATGAAAGGATTTACATGCTCGGACATCGAGATTGGAACGCACCCATCGACATTTTTTTAAGGCTTTCAAGGACATAAGAAGTGAAAGTGACTCTTGATAATGTAGATAATGGGCTCAGATCCCTAATGGACTCATAATCAGCTCATAAACATTCTGGCAGTTTTTAAAAGACAGTATCTTCAAGGATTAACACAGGAAGGAGACAGTAGCAATCACTAAAACCATAATCTTCATGTAGGAGACTGTACTTGACTAATGTGGACATATTTATAACTATATTTAAGGTTGGTCTGTCTTTGTCTCAGTTTCTCATCTCTTTTGCCCTTCATCCCATCCTGGAATATGGGGTGTCAAAGGTGGAACTCCAGAAATGTTTGTCCTTGGCCATTTCTTCTAGTTGGATGCATCACCAGGTCTTTCTTGGAAGACCTCAATTTTGCCTCTATCGTTCTATCTCAATGACTTAATTTAGTACATGTAAAGTATATTAAAAAATGACTTTTATAGACCACAGTGTCAGTCCAAATTTAACCACAATAAAGTTGCTAATATTTAGGTTTAGTTAATCAATAAAATGTTATCAAATTTTATTTGTATAGCACATTTCAGGAGCAAGGCATTTCAAAGTGCTTTTATAAAAAACGCAAAGTCAAGCGACATAGAATAAGCAATGAAAACATTACATTAAGTCAAGTGACATCATTAAATTTCCAGTTGATTATGTTTCAGTTACAACTCTTAAACAGGTGGGATTTTTGTCTGGATTTAAAGGAACTCGGTATCACTGCTTGTCTTAGGTTAGCACATGTGATCAAGGGTTTTAACCACCTTTAGACATCAGTGGGTAACTTAGCTTGTACCTTCAAAGTACCATTCAATTGCGGGTTGTATGGAAAAAAAGTGGACTTTTTTTCTGTCATTTTGAGAAAAAAATGGCATTTTTGTGGTAGAGCTAATGTCTAAATTAATAAATTTATGAATTAAAATAATGTTTAATAATCCTGCAAACTTTAGTTGTTGTGAAAACAGAATAGGACGCCTCACCATGGTAGTTATTATCTAAAATGCCCTGTGAACTAAGAAGCTCCCAGATCCACCTCCACTCAGGGTAAGTACAAAGTTCTTTGGGTTCAACATATGCTGCTGGGTCTTTGTGGATCCACACTACATCTCATCGCATACAGAGACATTTCCAAACAACAGCATAACTCGTCTTCGTCCGTCCAGAGGGGTCATTTTTAAATCTAAAAGCAGCAATAGGTCTCGAGTTTGGACTTTGTAAAGTTACCCACTGTGAATTTGGAGGCGGTTTCTTGTGTTTGTCAGTAAAGTTGCTAGAGGCCTGAGCACAGCGCTGAGTTCGGAAAACTACAATGTAGTCTAGCAGAGCTTCATTCAGAATAGATAAACCAGCATAGTGTGTGATTCCATATCAATATTTATTGCAAACCCTGGCGCCAAAGACTGGCAAGTTTGCTGTCGCTCAGTTGGATTGTTATTTTTTTTCACCCCTGGAATGAAATTTTTCTGATTTGATTTCATACTTGACAGAAGGAAAGAAAGAAGAACACAAAATGGCAGGAAGGATGGGCACAAGAAAGAAAGAAGACACAATTAACTAAGGAACAAAGCGGAAGAAAGGAATGAATGAAGAAAACAAAGACAAGGGAGACAATTAAGGAAAGAAATGAACAAAGTTTGTAAAGAATAGTACAAGGAATAAAACACAAGGAAAGAAGGACATGAAACAAAGAAAGATCAAAGACGGTTTGAACAACGAATGATAGAAGATGACAATTAATTACAGAGTTCACAGTTGAGTCAAAGATTTGCAGGTAACTGGAACCGAAAATATCTCTGGACTAGAGATTGTTGAAATTTAAGAAGTTAAAAAAACAAACTGTCTCCTCTCAAAATAATTGTATTTCTTGCCAGTGATTAAGTCAACCAGCTCCTCTCTTAAGACTGTAATAAGTATACCAACACAACCTTGTATTGTTAATTCTAAGTCTATTTATGAATTTATCTGAACCATCAGATTTGTTGTTTTCATTGCTACTTGATGATGTGTATTCAAATGGCTTGAACATGATGCATAACAGATGGCAGAAAAGCATCAGAAATATATTCATGTGTGAGGGTTGGCAGGGACTTTGCAGGACAAATATTGTGGACAACTTGTCTAGTCTTTGCTCCAAAACCTGCTGACACTTGCCTCATATATCATTAATTTTACGTGCAACCTCAAATATATTTTGAATGAATTTCTCCTTCTGTCTCACACAGACATATTTTCAAATAAAATCATTTGCCAACCTGTTCTATTTTGAATCACAAAAGGTTTTGCTACATGCGTTTTTTAAATTCTTTGCTCATTTGTGTATTCCTTTTGTTCTTCTAATGTGTGATTTTTTTTTTTTTTTTTTTTTTTTTTTGCAGTGTAAATCATCTTGCTGAGGCACTTGTGTTGAATTGCAGACCTTCATTGGAACATGAAGGAAGAAGCAATGAGTCAGCCGGTAACACGAGAACATTCGCTACTTTACTGTCAAGCGCCTTTATTCCAAACCTTGACCACATGACGAAAAGCTGGCAGTTGTATAATAATTCCTCAGAACTGCCAACCCACTCAGACACACGCGTACTCGCAAATGTTCCCATTCGTCTTATTGTTTGTTGAGTCCTTTGCCTTAATTTCCCTTACACTAAATACAACACTGAGATGAAAAGGTTGTGGTGCTTTCTTCATTGTTACATAATTTGGAAATGAAATATGCAATGCCTTAAGTCAGACACAGGTTAATTTTAGACTACAGAATGAAACCACACATAATTTAAACCCAAACTCACAACGGTGAATCTTTGATGTCCTATCATCTCATAGATGTAATTCAGAATGTGTTACCAAAACGTAAGGGCACAAATGTTTGTGGTAATATGATATGACATACAGACATGGTGAGGGAACACAGTTGCAAACGACTGAGCAACTAGGCTACATCTAGTTCTCCACACCGAAGCCTGGGCCATGTAAAGAATAGTACAAGAGCCATGAATATACAGGCTAGTTAACATGGGGCTACCGATGACGGTGGAAAAACACTTGTCTTGTTATGGTAAGTCGTTTCCCGGTCTTCAGGATATTGAGCAGCTTGAACACCAACATGATTAATGGCACTAAGATAGCTGGATTAACTTTGATAAATAAATTACCCTGTTCTCATTTGCAAACTGCCTGAAACGCACCTTAAAACATTTTTTAACTTGACCCGGCTTCCTGGAGGACAACAGCACCAAACACTAAAGTCAATGGCAAAACTTGGAAATCATTGTGACTGAAATGTTTTGTTTTGTTTATCTAAAGGTTTTTCATAGCACTAGAGGCCTTTATTTACAGTATTTAGACAGAAAAACAGAGAGAAAAGCAAAGATATGCAATAAAGGTCCCACGTCTGGGAATTGAATCTAGGAAGGCTTTGTTGAAGTCTAATAGCCTTCATAGAAACCCAATATACCTTGGCGCATCACTCGATGCACTAACTACTAATCATGCCACTCCCTGAGACTTATCTGGCTTTAGTTTTTGCATTCTGGATTTGATTTGTTGATGGACTAAATGACTCTGGAAATAAGCATCAAAGAGTTTTGACCGGTCCTCTAACAATGCCCATCAAGTTTTATCTCTTGAAATTCATGAGAATTCATTAGAAAACTGCTGCACTGTGGAGGCATAGGTGCTCATGTCTGACAATTAAGAGAAAAAAAAAAAAAAACTAAAAAAAACTGTCATCCAGGAGGAATAAACCCACTGCCTCATACTGAATGCAAGACAACCAAACAACCCACCTCTGGGATTCTGCCTGCCCTCTGATTTCTCTTGAAGCCACGTGATTCCATTAAAAGTCTGAACAGATCTGGACGCCTTATCTTCCATCCGTTCTTCCTCGTCCCCAAAACTACCACACGTTCGTCTCGCCTCGGGTTGGATTTGTTGGCAAAGAAAAAAAAAAACAAAAAAAAAACATCCCCATTTCAAACATTGTACTTACCTGTCTCCTTAAATGTAACCACCTGTGTGTGAGTAAACAGGTGCATTACAGCCCAGGTAAGTGGATATTGATAGTCCTCCAGGCTTTGTGCAAAGTGGCTGGATTGACATGTGGTATTAAAAGTGTCAGCACGGGAAGACATGGCTGTGATAAGGAGCCGGTGAGAATCATCCTCATTAAACATCAATCCCGCTTTGCTTTCAGCCTTGTTGCCCCAAGCAACACCCTGCACTGTGACACTAATGCAGCAGAATGGAAAGGGGGTTTGTGGGAGGTGGTCCAAGATTTGCTCCTTTTCTGTCACTGGAGGTAATTTGATGCCATGCTGATATAAGCAGAAATTTATTTGTTTTAAACTGTTTTTTTACAGATAGCAATAAATCATTCTGTACTCCAAGGTGCACGTGCTTGGTTATTGCAAGCACTATATTCAAGTCCAGTCATCTGTTAAGCATTAAAAGATTAAAATATTTGTGTTACCAACAGCAGATGGAGCTGAAAGGGATTTGTTTGGGTCTTGCCTCCCTTACTGTCGCCACAAACCACACATACAGTACAGCACTCGCACACACACTAATATTGCTTGGATAAAGCACCGCACAATCACTCAGTCTAGTTTTAATGTGTCTGTATCAGATGTCCATTGAGCACCTTGTACAAGAAGAAAGCCTGGGGACCAGTGACTGACGATGCTGACTGGAGTCACAAATTTGGTTCAAAAAAGCTGCACGGAGTTAGTAGCTTGACTGCCTACCCAGCGCCATGCAAACTATTTACACAGCCCTATTCATCCACATTATGTCATGTGGCAGTCCATAATTAAGTGCAGGAAAATGACACATGGGTTTTAAAGTGTGGCTTCTGTTCGTTTTTGCTCAGGGGTGCATGCTTGAGGTTGAACTTCTGGCCCAGTTTTTTGTCTTGAGCTGCCAGTGAAAGATCGTCCTCCAGGACCTCTTACCTTATATGTTCACCTTCATTCATTCATCCCATCGTCTCTGACAAGTGCCCCCTGGCCCTGCTGAAAGAAAATGACACCAACATGTTTCATCATTGCTGTGGTGTGTTCAGGTGGATGCAATGCGATAGTTTTCCACCAGTTCAGTTCAAAATGCCCTTTAAGTCAGCTGTTTGGAGCACCTACAACACAACAGCTTCATTCTGGTTTATTACAAAAACTTCAATTACATATATTGAAGCTTGGAAATTATTTAAAGGTGGTGCAAAATGAAATATGATACAAGGGGAAAAAAGATGGAAAAGTGTTGAAGTATCTTCTAACATATTCTTAATTATGTATGCAACTTGAACAAGTTGAGGAAAACTTTTATAGTCTGAAGCTTTTAATGGAGGATGCTTTGTAATTTAAAACTATATGCAAATATTACCTGGAAATAAATCTCAGCATTTTACTGCCATTTGACTGCCATGTTCTAAAACACTTTATTCCAAGTGCTACTGGCTTAATAAATAATGTACAGTGATCAAACTGTGATGTATATCAGACTGTTTCATAAATCATAGAGGCTCAGTTACTTAAACTGGAATAAGAGAAAAGGCATGGAAAACTGAAGCAAGAAGAAATGACATATTGACGAGCCGGTAACAAAAGGAGGTCCCAATTCAAAGTCTACAACCCACTTTTATCCACCCCCTGCTCCTGCACACAGGTCTAGTGCATGTAAATGTAAAGCATTAAGCTACCAATTCAAGATATGTTGGAACAATAAAAGGGTTCACGCTGAGGAACACTGAATAAGAGTGGGTTACTCGTGCATCTCACATTTATCAGTATGAGATGAGCACTGAGACATGTTGTGCTTTGCAGTCTGTGGGTTGCAGCCGCACAAAGCGCTTTTTACCGTCTTTTTTTTTTAGGGTAAGGATTGAAGTGCATGGAGGGGCATCTATGCATTCTGGATAAGGGAAATGTAGTTTCAAAAACTAGTGGTAAAAGGCTGATTGAAATTCATGCCACTCCTGCTGAAATTTATGCGTCCCACTCCTAAAATGATTTTTTTTCTTTTTATTTTTTCTTTTGCTTTGCACACACATAGAATACATAAGTTGGGTATTTTACCAGAAGCCTCTGCTAATCTGCTCTTTTTATTTATAGTTGAAAACAAAAAGTTGTTTTGGTATACATAATGCGTAACATGAACGCTGTGATGGCGTAAAATGCAAGGCTGCAAACGTATGTTTCTCAGCTACAGTACTTTGTATTCAGCCCATTTTTGTTTTGTTTTTTTATAGTGTTTTACTGCCTCACGACCTGGAATTAAAACACATCATTTTAAGATTCGCATCATTCCATTTACAGAACCTGCCTACAACTTCTGTCATTTCATTTTCTTGTTTTATTGTTAAACAATTGCACAAACAGTAATTGGCAAATTGGGGTGCGGGGCCTTGCTCAGGGACTCATAAACTATGTGGCAACGGGAAGCTGGAACTGAATCCACAACTTTCAGCTTGTAAGAAAACTTCACTTCCCTCTGAGTCACAGTTGCTCAGAGGGAAGAAAGAAAGACTGTTAGTGGACAAGGATCATGGTGCAGGAATATTGTGTCTAAATACTCCGAGCACAGAAAAGTTACGCCAATAGATGAAACTGTCCAAAGCAAATATCCTCTATAGACAGTGGGAGGACAGAGGTGAGCTGTGTCGTACTTTACTTGTTTTTAACATCCATATTTTGCATGGGAACACAATCATGTTCTGTACCGTGTGTGTTGTGGAAACAAGTGCTGCACAGCAGAAGCCATAATGTAATGCTATTTCGATAGTTTCGACAGACATTTTATGTGCTTATCATAAGGCTCCCTGGGTCACGATGCGAGTGGAGGCGGATCTAGAAAGTTTTACCCTCCTGTCAAAAAGTTAAGATGGCATTTTATGAAACAATATTATACTTCTTTAGGTGTATGGGCAGCAAAAAAATGAATATTAGATCTTAAAAGTTAATATGAGACATCTTGACAGCCTGTTAGATGTGTAAATTGTTTGACTGGGTCACCAATAAACACACTGATAAATAAATTTGTCATTCAGTTTGAGAATTACTGAGAAATCAATATATTTGAGGCATCACCACACAGCGTAAACAAACAAAGTAATCATACTTAGCTCGAATATGATCTGTGCTCATTTTATTTAAGGAAGTGCCTCCATTGAGGCATTTCGACATTCATCCATGCCTGCATGCACCAGAGATTAAAGTTGAGCTATGCAGCTGTAACTCCTCTGAATTCTGGAAATAGCCTCATGAGCCAGGGGAGTGATGGGGTGGCCTGAATCCCCAAGGATGACTTGTGGCACATCTACTCCCTCATATTTTTTATTTTCTGCCCACGGTCAAAACAATCTCTTTTTTTTTTTTTTTCTAGCCTTGATCGTAGTAATGAAATGAACTTGCAATGAATAGGCATTGTGGTTCACAAAATGTACATCACTGTCCACCACAAGCTGCAAAATGATGGAATATTTCCTTTTCTGATTGTTAGTAGTCTAGGGCTTTGCTTTGTGCTCTGATGTTGACGTGTACCAACGTTGTCACCAGCAACTTGCGGAAATCTTCACCTATCATAAAAGGATTGCACAGTTGAGCTAAAATCATCTGAAGAGGACACTTTGAGGCAACGTGGTTTTATAATTACAATAATTTCTGAGATACCCTTCCTGCGTAGTGCTGCAACAAGTGAACAGGCCTATACAGGACATTTGAGATAAAGAGCATTGCTGGTTGTTTGTTTGCTTGTACAAGCAGGGTTGTTCTGCACTTTGTGGTTGAACAAATAAAACAGGACTCAGGAAATGGTAAATAGAAACCACAAATGGATCAATGTGTCTCTTCTCACTGTAAAGTTTGGCAATCATTCTGTCAGTCCAAGACATTATAGACTTATACACCATGCTTAGGTGTATAAGTGAACCCTGATCGTACAATCTTGCATGAAAATCTATTTGAGTTGATGTAAAACTATTAAATTATGACAAAATTTTCTTTTCCCATATGTGGCAGTATGCCCTGGGGGCTTTGAACGCACCACACAAGTGCTGGCATTTAATTGGTTGTGGCGCTGTTTGTATATAAAGGGCCCTCCCTCACCTGGTCAACATGTGTTTCCGGTTTAGACCTCTGCTGTCTAAACACTAATGTGCGCTTGACTGATGCACACTGATCGCTCCTTCTGGTAAGATGCCTCTGATATACTTGCTGTTTGTTAGCCTAGCCTTTGCTTAGTTTGAACTGTACACCTAGGCGGCCCGTGCAAACTGCCTGATCCTCCTCCCAGCCAGAGGCACTACATATAGAGCTTGTGGTAAGTGAAAAGCTCGTTATCTGCATGCTTTTAGATTCGATGTTTGACATTTATGTTTGCTAGACGCTGCTGTTTGTCCTTGGCCGGCTATTTGCCTGTTGCCCTGTGGTTCCTGGTTGATGGTCCGCTGTATTTTGGTTGTCCGTCGTCGGCAGCCCATCTGTCGCCCTGGTTGCTGGCTTTCTGCCAGCCGTCGTGGTCAGCGCGAACCTGACTCCTGCCCTTTGTCCAGCTTGGCTGGTTCGGACTGCTGACCAGCTTGGACGGACTCTGTTTGTGCCACTCTTGAGTGGCGTCCGTGGCGTGGCATCCCAGAACATTTCCCTAATTGACAATTGCTGCTGATTGATTGTGGACTGAACGATAACTATGAAATGACTCATGTAATTTGAATGTCTTTTATCTTGACAGGAAAGGCCAGTTTGTGGTGTTGGTGGTGGACTTTCCGGGTGGTGGTACTCTTTTGATTTGTTGCACAATTTTCTTTAGTTTTGCTGTTTTGTTTGCTGTGTTTCTTTTTATTTAGGTCACTACCCTGAACTGCACTGCCACCCTTGACTTGAGCCATCACTGTTATTTAAATATGTGAGTGGTTTTAATATAGTATTTTATTGATTAGAATGAAATGGTGTAATAAATAAAATTATTGAAATTGGTGAGATTGTCTCAAGCCTCATCTGTAGCGGGCCTGTGTGCCTTGAAGGTAATTTTTTAGGAAGAATTATTACAATTTTATCTTAAATGCAGTTCTTTTGAATCACACCGGTACCACCACACATAGATTAACACATCACACTGGTCTTTGCTTTACATGTGATGGACGTTAACATTGTATGTACTTGAACATCTCTTTTGATTTGTCTTCAAAAATCTGTATTATTTCATAAAACATAAAGCCATAAGGAACTTTTAGGACATCTCAAAATCGTTTTGGAGTTTTGTTCAGACAACTGTGTTTGAAATAGTATCAAGAAAAATGCTAATGTTATAACTACTTTTTTTTTTTTTTTTTTTTTTAAATGAACTAAGACACTGATTCATGTATTAATGCGCTGTGCCGTTTTAGATCTCGAAGAGGACAAGTTTTATCCATCGGATAATGGCACCGATTTCATAGGAGCAGAAAGAGATCTACGAGAAGCTCTAGCCTCTCTAAATAATAGAAAGATTGAGAAGACCATGGCACACAAGGGGATTAAATGGAGTTTTAACCCACTGTCTGGATCACATTGTGGTGGGGTTTGGGAGCGCCTCATTCGAATGATCAAAAGGGTTTTACACGTAGTGCTTCGACAACAGATAGTAGACGATGAAGGATTCCACACGGTACTTTCTGAAGCTGAGGCAATACTGAACGACCGTCCCATCACAAAGTTATCAGAGGATCCCAATAACCTTGAGGCTTTAACACCCAACCACTTGCTACTCATGAAGGGTAAACCAGCCTTTCCGCCAGGACACTTCGAGAAAAGGGAGCTCTATGTTAAAAGGAGGTGGAAACAAATCCAATACATTTCAGATGTCTTTTGGAAACGGTGGATTTGGGAATATCTACCGTTATTACAAGAACGACAAAAATGGATAAAGAAAAAAAGGTGCTTCATTCCTGGAGATGTGGTGGTAGTCATGGACTCCACAACACCTCGAGGGTCTTGGTTATTAGGGAAAGTTATTAAAATCTTTTCCAGATAAAAAGGGTCTGGGACGAGCGGTTCACCTTCAAACAAAAACAAGCATTATTGAAAAACCTGTAACAAAAATTTGTCTATTATGTGAAGCTACAAACTGAAAAACACAGGTTTATGAATGCATAAACCTGATTTAACTCTTATGTATATTTGTATAGAGAAATATGTTTATTTGTGGCTTGCTTTGTCTTCTGCCACACGCAATTAGGGGCTGGCGTGTAGGAGCCATTGACACTTGCTTGTGTTATCACCACCAGAGGGCGTGGTGGTTTTTTTTTTCTGGGTGTCTGAGGGGGGATGGGTCATTAAAGGTCAGTCGTAATTCTCTTCAGGTGTGGCAAATGGGAAGAGGACACAATAGAAAACTGTGTTTGGTTTTGGGTTGGATGTCGAATTTATGTGTATTTCAATGGCAATGGTAAACTACGGACAATGTTTCGGATAATAAAAGACTTTATTATAAATCAAACTAGAGGATCGGCATCCTGAATCAACAATGCACGTAAAACGAACTACCCCCAGAAGCAACCACCAGTAGCTTAAAATATAGGATTTTAGACGCTACAGCTAGACTCATTACCACATAATTATTTAATTTATCCTCTAATAATCAATTTGCCATAGGATTTTCTGGATGAAGTCAGTTTTCCCCTGAGTAAATTATTTTTACATGTATTTTTTATTCAAAGATGAAGCCAAAGCTAATTGTGCTTAAGGAATTTCAATGGGAGTCAGAGTTGAAACCGTGGATATTTTTGACTGATATAGAGTCATTCCTCTCAATAAAATTTGGATTTCATTTCCTTTGAAAACACATCTTAAATAAAGTTGTTTTATAGACTAAAGAGTTGTCTTAATTTGTTTTTGTTCATAAATCTTGTCACATAGATCAAACAACATCTAGGGTTATAAATGCTTCCGTTTCAAAATATCAGGTAGGAGACGAGCAGCACTGGTTTTGAATTTACAATGGAGAAAGTTTTAGTGACCGCGTTTATGCCTGCATATTTTGGTGCAGGTTATTTAATGACGACAGGAGTAAGGAAGTTTTTTAATAAATTCTTTCCACACATAGAATTTGATACTCGTGGGCATCGGGGTGACTGTGAATATGACGTTTTCGATGACTACCTGTTTAACCCTCCTCCGGCTGCAGAGCTAACCTCCCTGGCCGGTAATAATAGAAAAGACTCTCAAGAAAGGCCCGACATCGCGTTTAAGACTATTCAGACTGCTTCCACTTCAACATTAAAGGGATCAGAAGAAGAAACTTCCCCGGCTGGGGAAGTTAGCCAAGAGTGCACGGACCATGCTAATTTAAAATCCAGCGATAAGAAAAGGTCCGTGCACTTCGCTGAGCTCTCGTTGACAGAGAGCTGTCAACGAGCATTTGAAACAGTAATACACAAACTAACTACTGCCCCAGTGTTGGGTTTTGCCGATCCCAAGTTGCAGTATGTATTACATACAGACGCTAGTACAACCGGACTAGGGGCAGCTCTGCATCAGGAGCAAGAGGGAGAGATGCGTGTCATCGCATACGCGAGCAGGGGTTTATCGAAAAGCGAAAGCCGGTACCCCGCTCACAAACTTGAGTTTCTTGCCCTCAAGTGGGCGGTAACGGAAAAATTTTGTGACTACTTGTATGGCAGTCCCTTTACAGTGATAACTGACAGCAATCCTCTAACTTACATTTTGACCACCGCTAAGTTAGATGCAACAAGTTACCGCTGGTTGTCTGCTTTATCGTCATTTGAGTTCCAGCTTCGGTATAGAGCTGGAAAACAGAATATGGATGCGGACGGCTTGTCTCGCCGTCCACACCCTGAACCAGTAAACGATCTTGTCTCCCTGAAAGAACAAGAGAGAATCCGCCAATTTTCTGAGGGGTTTCTAGACTTGAAAGTAAATATCTGTCCAAAAATTTTTAATCTGACAAAAAATTTGTGAAAGCTTTTGCCTGCTTGTGAAGTTTGTTGAACTAAAAAAAACCTTAAGAACAGATGTCAATTCTTCAAAAAAGCTAGATAACACTTTCTTAGACAGGTTGTGAATAAGACTGTCATGACACAGTCATAAACATGACATAACGCCTGTCATGAACATGAGTATGTCTCCATGAATATTTATGACTGTTGTCATACAGTGTCATTTGGTAAATCATGACATTTTTAATACACAGTTGATATTATTCAAACTGTCTTTGTTATAACAACTTGTCATAAACCATGAAATCATGATCTACCATTAATTTGTTCTAAAAGTATTACTGATTAAAGTTTAGCTTGAATAACTTAAAGCTACATCATTTTTAAAGTTTAAGGTTACTAACGGAGATCAGCATTATGGGCTATTGTGGATTTAGGTTTAATTGTGAGCCAAATATCTGACATCTGAGTGGCTTGTGTTCTATATTTCAACCATCTGAGTGAGTCGACCCAACTGTGCTCAGCCCTAACAAATCCTGGTCAGTGGAACAACAGAGAGATCCTCTATTCTCTATAATGAATGTAGTGTGCCGTGCCCAGTGCCATTCTGTTCTGAAAGCGTTATTAGGAGCTCTTTGCTTTATGTACTTATGTGCTGCACATTTTCGCTGACAATAAGCAGTATTGGATCAGAGCTGGAAACAGTCTGCCTTATCTTGCCCAATATTACCAACAGCAAATCCTTCTGTTGCTTTTGTCAAGCGTACTCTTTCATTCATTTCACAGCTACTATTATGATTAAAAAATAAATAAATAAATAAATCAGCAATTAATTGAATTATAATTCATTTGTAAGCTATTTCCATTTGCCTCAGGGCTAACCTCCACTCTGATATAACATCCCCGTGAGTCGTTATCGTTGTTCTCCAGTCTACTCCAATCTAGAAAAGATTAGAAGAGACCAACGTATTACAGCAAAAATAAGTAATGTTGAAAGGGAATACTTCTTATTCTGCACACAGTCTTTGAACAACATGTCACCTGACAAATGCCTGTCTGGGTAAAATTCCATTTACAACATGCAGGTTGTGTCATGTAATCCCAGAAATTCAGACAAATAGTGGTATCACATTTTCTTCTAGTTTCTCTCTACGTGTCTTTCTGCACTGTTCAGTTTTATTGGCAAAGCAGATATTCATAGCAGTGGTGAGCTGAGCGTTGTTTAATGCAACACTCTTTCGTGATTGCATTATACTGGAAAATGTGTTTCAGAGCCCAGCATCTCCATCGTCGCACACCGTAAGGAAGAGCAACAAAGATGTTTATTTATTTATTTATTTTTCAGCTTTTCCTGCTACCCATTGTAACTCACAGGTGCATTGCCAAAAAAAAAAAAAAAAAAGTTCTAAAAACAAAAGTATACTTTCACGAGTTATTGTACTACATCACACATTTTACTTTTACTTGAGTAATATTTCTATAACATGTCACTACTTTTACTTGAGTAAAACTTCTGGTTATTTAGTAATTATTATTGATATGTATTTGTTTTATTTTAGTCTTTAAAAAACCTAAACATGTGAATAACTGTAATTTTGTCAGTCTGAAATAATTTTTAAACATCAAATGAGACGTTCTGCTCAGCTACTCTGTGCTTCAGGAGCCTTTTTACCAAATACATTTTCAGTCTTTGTGTGTTAATATCTTGAATGGATACTTATTACTTTTGAGTTAAAACATGTTTTGTAGTTTTTTAATACACTTAACAAAATAATTTACTGTATTGTATGATGATTGTTTCTTTTGTTTTTCTTCACATTTTACATTTTTTACATTTACGAGAATCCACATTTATATAAAAATCTATTATCTACAATTTACAAAATAGTTGGAAAAAGAAATAACGTTTTTAAAATGCTACCTCAGTTAAGCGTGGTGATCTGCCCTGAAGGTTTTAGGGGATATTGAAATTTTGCAGGATTCTGTGTTAATGTGCTTTTACAAGCACATGGCCCCTCCACTTCTCTTTTGATGGTCTCTGCAGTCTGCTACACCGGGACAGTGTAGTCTCAGGATTGATTTTAATCAGTGCTGTCATCAGATCAATGGAAGTTTATTACCCCCAGAAGGAGCAGTGGCAGTGAAGCTCTGCCCTCTAGGAGGTAGACTTTCAACAGTCATCATCATCTGAGGTTGCAATAGCCCAAAGGGAGCGTCTCTATGTGGGCATTGAGGATTAATTTGTTTTTATTGTGCGCTCTAAATCTCATTGTTATGTCTCTGAAATGCGACGTTTTTTTGAACGGCGCCGGCGTCGCGGTGGAGCATTACAAACACATTACTTCAGAGCATTTTTTTGTTGTTTGCCAAGTGCAAGGAGATGTGGTCAGGAGTGGCAAGACACCAAAACAAAACAAAAAAAAAAAAAAACTAAAAAGGGGGGAACTGCATGACATAGCGCGTTTTTTTTATTTTCACTTACAGTCCAGTCGACCTGATAGTAAAGTCTGTTTCTCACACGACGTCTGGCTTGTGCGTGCTCTGGGGGTTCTTTTGATAAACAACCAACGCAGAGGTGCTTACTACGCAGTGCGGTACATTATAACCGTTTAGAGAGACCCTTGGAGCCCACTCCCCTGCTGCTCCCGTTGCTCACTGGTTTTCGGTTGCCCAGGTGACCAGGGCATGGATGTGATTAATTGCACTTTGTTAATAAGCAATTCCTCCCAACAACTAGAACAGGAGAGCGCGCCGTGCATTTGTTGGCAGCCGAGCTACACTCGCGTGGTCAGCGTTGCCAAGCCTTTAGGCCTCTATGCTGTTGTACGTTGCAATATTCACCTGAGGGTTAAACAATTACAAATAAGAGAGGTTTTCCCCTAATACTGTTTTCATCTTTCACTGTCTCTTACGCTAGCTAGTATTTGTTCAGTGATGAATGAGGAGAATGCAATATTGTTCTCACTAACCCAATGTCCTGATTACAAACAATTATTCATCGTTATTTATAGTAATAAAAGGTTAATGGGTCCTCATAAATCTACTTAGTTATACTTTCATTCACTCCCACAGGGAGAATTGCCACTGGGCCCACTGGGGGAGGCAGGCAAGACTACACTGCCATGAAAAAGTAGAACTTTTTTCTCCACTTTTTATCTTCATATAAGCACAAAAATGCAAGATACAAATATTTAAATATTTATCATTGGACCATTAACTTGCAACAGAGAGAAAAAAATAAAACTAGATAGAATTGATTGGATGATGTGTGGAAATAAAATCAGGGTTGCACTGCAAATACTTCACACTGTAAATACAGTACATTTCACCTTTAAGTATAATGAATATAAACATACAAACATAATGAATAGTTTTGATTAAATGAGAATCAGGCAACAAGTTTGAAAAAATTGCTCTTTGTAGATGCTGTCCATCCAATCTGATTGAGATTGACGTATTTACCATACCATACTATACCATACTTTATTTATAAAGCACTTTAAGACAACCACAGCTGATACAAAGTGATGTACACAATAAAAACAAATAAAAACTCTTAGTGTTTAAAACAAAAAAAACACACAATGTAAAACTAGATCTCGCTGGAGTTGAAAGCCAAGTAAAACAAATGTGTTTTAAGACGAGCTTTAAAAGTGGACAGTGAAGGGGCCTCTCTAACCTGCAAAGGCAGGTCATTCCATAACTTAGGACCCACGACAGAGAATTTAGCAAAGAAGAATGAGTGGTAAACTCACTGTGTTTCAGTCACTTGTCTGATTTTTATTTCTACAACATTGCGAAGACCCTTTTTCGCTTTTCTTCCATTAAATGACCATGCCTGAATTTTTGTGATGGCTGATGAATCCAGAATAAAATGCATGTTTACTTGAATTCATTCCTAAACGTTCAAGTGGTTACAAATGAACAAGTTGGTCAGTAATCAAGTTCAGCAAGTATAACTAGCTGCATGCAGCTTGCGCCGTCGTATTATGAGAATCCAATTATTCTTCATTAAATAGTGCCGATGATAAGTCTTTTAATGTGATTAGCGTGTTGCGGACGTAAGAATCCAAACATTAAGTCGGAAAATCTTTTGAGTTTATCGGTAAACACAAGCGGATCTATAGTGCGAGCCCAACAGGTTCTGATTGGAGGAGCCGGATGGCTTTGATGAGATTAAAGGAGTGTGTGCTATCAGATTATGAAGGATAATTAACAAGATAATGTTAAGTCATCTGTAGCAAGACTGATGCTTTCAATTACATCCAAGCACTGGTGAAACATATGATTACCATATAGTAGAAGAAAACCCCTTTCAGCTGCAATGTCACAAGATTGGAAAATGCAGAAATGAAGTGCTCTATGAAGGACCTTCGAACGGATGTGCTCAGCGGGGGGTATCTTGATCAGATGCCAGAATTATCTAAAAATTTATGGGGTCTGAAAAATAATTGGTATAGATTCTATGCAGATGGTCTTGCTCTTGATTACCTGAGATGTGAAAACGGAAGGTTACATTGAAATTTATTTAGGAGTCTCAGAGTAAAAAGTACCTAAAAGAAAATTTTTCTGATTATTTACATTTTAAAAACCATATATCATCCTTCCACTTCACAATACTTTAAAACAAGACAGTAACCATTCCCAAATAAAAAAAAAAAAAAAAACTATCCTTGAACCTGGAGATGGGATTTTTGTCAGCAGTCAAAGACAACTTGTGATTCCGTGTATCTCGTTTTTTTTTTTTTTTTTTTTTTTTTTTTTTTGTGTTTTTTTCCCCCTTCTTCTCCCCTTCATCCTCTGAGCTTTCTCGACTTCCAAGACTGGAACAAAGCCACTCGCTTTTTTTTTTTTGTTAAGCAACATTACATAAGCGTCTGAAGGAACAGCGGGAGAGATAGAAGACATGAAGACAAAAAAAGGGCCAATGCTTTCTGCAATGGGGGGAGAGAAAAAAAATCATGAATATATTATAATCCTTTGTAAATGACTTATTATATGTCTTTGCAAAACAGGGACAAAATGATTAGTGGGGCATTTAAACTGTCTCCCTCTCTATCCAGCTCGCACACTGATGCTCAAGCTCACTAACGCACAAACATTCCTCTGTAAGCCCAGACATGACTGCCAGGAAACACTCAACATTGGATGGACCTGAGTGTTTATTATAAGTACGACGTAGGGGGAAGGGGTCGTTTGAGGAGAAACATATAAATTTGAGTGCAGATGAAGGAGAATGTTGGTATTGAGAGCAAAAGGATGGAGGATGGCGGTAGTAATTTGTGTGGAGTCAGATGATGCACTGCGTGTCTAGTCTGCAAGGACAGGTTGACATAAAAAAAATAAAAATGTGGGTGTGACTAGGTGGGGGGCGGGTGCAGAAGAAGGTGAGGTTATGATGAGGGGGGTCACCAGTCGTGTCGGTGCCATAATACGGTAAGTGAGCCGCTTGGTTGAACCGCACACTGTGTCAAACACACATTTTGTTCTGCTTCATCTATCATTGTCGATTCGGTAACTTTCACAGATTCTCAAACGCAACGCCGGGCTTCTTCTCCACTGGGGCAGGGCTTGCTCAAGCGTTCACATGAATACACTAATAGGCGTCAATGACATAAATCCATCAATATCATGAAACAGGCCTGCACTGATTTCTCTCTGACACCCAGGAAGATACATACTGTACACGCACACATGCACACACACACACCTTGCTGCACCTGCCTTTGGCTGGCCCATTAACCATGTTGAGAGGGAGGAAAGTCAGGGGCAGTGGAGTGTCTCTTACTTCAACAATCAATCATACATTAGCCAGACAGCATATCCAACTGAGCAAGCTGCCAAACAGACAGGAGGAAGTGAGGAGGAAATTACTGCCTAACACCAGGGGGCACATGCAGAAATGTGTTTAGGTTTGAAACTGCTATGTGTCTGCGACTGGAAAAAAAAAAAAAAAAAAAAGTGTGTCTGCTCTTTGCGGCTCTGCATGGAGCTTTCTTTCATACGTCCCACTTATAGCTATAGTCATAATCCGATTCAGTCGGATTATGACTGTTTTTAAATGTTAGAATAATAGTCTCTGGTAATTCCCGTTAGATTTTTAAAATTAAAACATAAACTTAGAAAAAAACTAAATAAACTGTTGACCTAGAGACAAATCAGGAAAGTTAAACAGGATTTTCCAGCTTTCGCTGCCACTTGCAGGTGGTAATATGGCTTACATTAAGCACTACAATTGCTTCAAAAAACGTTGCATGTATTAAAAGTCTCAACACGTTGCCTCATGACAGCACCCTGGAACTTACCGAAACAAGTCTTTTTTTTTTTTTTCTTTTTACATCAGCGTTACATTAAATCCTAGCATTGTCTAGAGTAAAGTCTGAAAATTTCAGTTTGACAGAAGAGAACGATGGGAGTTTTAAGACAGCGTCAAACCCAGTTTCATAGCTCAATATTGATGTTTTTTTCCCCCATATCTTATCCTGCATAGTGATGATACAGTAACAAGGTAATGATTCTGATTTGCTGAAATCTCAGCATAAAATGCTATGGACCGAACAAAAAAAGTACATTTTGTATCTTCATTTTAAGTTCCCAAGAGTGAACTGGCAAAGCATACTGCTGAAGGACTGCTGAGAAGATATGTCCTAATCCTTCACAGTTGTAAAGTAAAAAAAAAAAAAAAAAAAAGTGTGTTTTCTGTCATTAAAGTTAAGCTTTAAAAGGTTAAGTGGACCTGGAGGAGACCACGTCAGGAAAAAGTATATGCTTTCACGTGTCTTTTTATCTTACACCTTTTGTTTGCTCAGCGGTTTCTTTTACTTTGCCTGCGAGTCCATACCAGCAAAAACACTGCAGTCAGCGCCACATGGCAATTTATGCGGCAAGAAAACATTCAGGACTCATGTTTAATGCTCTGTTTCCTGAAGTTTGGAAGTATTAATAAAACATAAATAAATAGACTTTTTCTCTAAAATATAAGCAGAATTTCAGAAGGACAGCTAAAACAAATGTGTAACAAATAGTGGGGACAAGCAAAAGAGGAAAAGCTCAGACAGTCATAAAAGTGTTTGGAAAAGATAGACGACAACGTCTGAAAGCCAATCTGAAGAAGTTAGCAGCAAACTTGGTAAGCCTGATGAATGGATAGAGTTATGACATGGCTGACTGGTTTAATGTGATTGGATTCTGCAGTGAAATAAAGAAATCTCATCTGGTTATAAAGAATTAACATAAGCATGCTACATATCTATTCCAGGGTCTGTGATGGCCTTTCTGTCAAACTCAAAACTTTTATCTCTACATTGATAAGGATAGGGGGCTGAAAGTAAATCGGGTCGTTTCCAACTGCTCTTGAAAACTTAAGTGGCCTACAAAAATATTTGTAGCACTTGAAACTGTTCGTATTTGTCAAACTTAAGTATACGTTTCTGAATTTTCTGTTGTGTAAAACCACATTGTGAAGCAAGACAGAAATAATGGGTAATGTCGGTTTTTCAATATTTTTTTTTAGAAATGACATTTTGAAAAGTTTGACTTGCTTATGCAACGCTTTGTACACTTTGTACGGCAACGCTTTCTGTAGCCATCCTTTGATGCACTTGAAGTGGTATCTGAGGTTTGAAAGTATTCCAAAAGTGAGCGAGACATTGACTCACTCACCGATCCACACCTCCAGGATCTACAGCAGGGACATCAGAATGTCACTAATACTGAAGAAAAGTGGACACACGATGACAAAAAGATGGAAGGTATTACACTCTGAGAAGGGAGAAGAGCAGATGTCAGGGGGAGCTATATGTATTTTGAAATACCACAGATCATTGGCAGCAGGAAAGGACTACATGGAAACCTATAACCAAGTAGCCCATAGAGTAATATATTAGGTGTGTGTGTGACAACAGGATGTTCATATGTGGACCTATTCGTGCAACATGTGTTTGCCAGAAAATGAAATCAGTGAAAGCTAATGACTTGTCAACCTCTTGAATCGATTCACTGTGACCCCAGAAAATGCAGTTCAATTAACGGATTGCTCAATACTTTTGGGTATGATTCCTCAAGAGTTTATTTTCTGAGCGAGAATTTAAAACAAAACAATGTAAGTTCACTGACCAGTCACTGTCAGCTCTAACAAGTACTGACATATTAGGAGATGCAAAATAGAGGCTTTTAAACAGAATGTGAAAAGAGGCTCTTTTGTTACATGCACTATCTAAAAATATATTGGAACATCTGAGCATGTGAACACACGGCATTGTAAAATGATGAAGATGCTAATGTCTCTGAATAGATATCATTGGCGACAGAGCTGTTCCCGCATATTTTTGAGACAACCTTTGACTATTATCTGATGTAACCCAGCCAGTTTCATGTTAATTAATTTAAATTTGTAAATGTCCTGTACTTGTATGAAAGTTTTAACTCGTCCAGAAAACTCCAAGGCTTTTTATACTACATTCAGTCATTCACGCACAAATGAATGAGTTTCAGTGATTTTTGTGCCAAAAAAATCAAAGTTTAATTAATTTAATGAATAAAAAATCCAATGAATCTGAATGCATAATCTTCTTTCGTTGGACTCCATACTGTCAGGACCCTGGGTTGTTTTCAGTTGGTTTTGGGGTTTAGATTATTTCATCCTAGCCCACTTATTATTATGTTCCTTATTTTTCATTTTAACTTAGTTCAGTCCTTTTTTAAGTTACTTTTGTTTTTTATGTTGTTTCTGTCTTGTGATTCTTTAGTGTTAGATTCGTCCCTTATCCCCCAGTGTCTGCTTTCTCCCCTCACACCTGCAATCAGTTATCCAATGAGTCCAGATCCATTGTTCCAGGATTCATTCTGTCAGTATTTAAACTCACCTCCTTCTTTCTCTCCTTGCTTGTTCCTGCCACTAAATCCTGTTACTTCCCCATTTCACCTGGCTAGATTTTTGTTCTTCAGTGCTTTGTTTTTTGTTCTGCTCTGGCTCTCTGTAATCCAAGTTTTATTTTTTTTCTTCTTAATTTTTTAGTAAGATTTCATCATCACCTCGCTCTCTCTGCCTCTCTGGATTTGGGTCCTCCACCATAACCTCCGTGGTGCCACATACTACCTCATTATATGTAAAATTGTACACAAAATAAATGAGTTGTGTTTCGCTTTGAAGCAGATGTTGGATGAAGCAGAGATGGTTCATGCATGTTTCACACGATCCTTGAAATGTCCGGAGCGTGCAAGATATTTGCAACCTTGGCTGCATTAACAATAAATATGGACTGAGGCAAATGTGCCACAATATTTATTTGTTATACATTTTAACTCGGCATGTATAAATCGTGCATGCATTCATCTGAAAAAAAAAAAAAACATGCATTCATCTGAAAAAAACCGTGTGCATTATTGGAGTTTGATAACATAAAAAGAAAAAAAAAAACCACACATTTGAAACACTATTTAAAACTGTCATCAACTGGAATAAAGATGAGTAAACTCCCAATAGTTCATTCTTCATGAAGTCGACTGCCATGTGACCATTATTTGAACTTTTCTTTTGTTTTTTGCATTTGTGTGGTGCAATCAAAGTTCTGAAAACTGCTACAGCAGAACCTTATCCACACTCTGGACACAAAAATATGCTACATTCTTATTTCACATACATATTCATGATGCAATGAACACAGCATGTCTTGCATTTTGTATGTTCAACGTGTTTTTTTTTTTGTTGTTTTTTTGTTTTTTTTGTAATTGTTTTCTGGATCACTGAAGTGCTGGCTGTGGTTCTTTTTAATCTCTGCTATTAACAGACTTAATATGTAATAGATTGACTTTATTACAGACTCAACTTGAGCCAAAGTAGCCATTTTCTTTGAGGAAAGGTTACATATTCAGAGAAGCGGGGGTTATTGTCTCAACATGCGCTCAAAATAAACCGCAGGTTTTACCATTTATGTAACACACTGAGCAACCAGCAGCTGAAGGCATGGTTCCAAGATTACATATTCATTCTCCCGAACCAGAATACGCTGAAAAGGATTTAAATGTACATTAGTAGCATTAATGATAATAGTGTCTGTTTACATTTCTCAGCTTTTCTTTTTTTTTTTTTGTCTTCCCTCCCCACTTTTCTTCTCGCACACAGCCACAGAAAGACCTGGGACTAAGGGCCTTGCCCTTTTACCTTTTAGTGTTTGCAGTGCTTATTGGAGCGTGCTGTCTTTACATTTGCAGAGCTCTTAACAATGGCCTCAGCAAAAATCCCATTTAGTTAAGAGCCCCTAGAAGACCTGTCTTGAGGCTAAAAACGGAGCAGCTGAGCGTCAAAGCAGAGTGAGCGCAGAGAAAAGAAGAGGAGCTGGAAAGCGGCATGCGGATGTTGCCTTCTTTGTATTTACTGATGAAACCTGGAACATGCTTTTCTGCACAGTCGTCTCAACTCGCACTAATTCCTGAAATCATTGCCTCTTTAACTGAACATTTTCCTAAGAGAATATTTTCTCAACAACTGAGTTTACTGCCTTCTTTCTCAAAAAGTCCCTGCCACCCCCTCCCAAAAAAACAACAAAAAAACCAAAACCCAAACAATAAATAATAAATTACTCACCACTCCAACTCCAGTCCAACTCTCTCCATCCCCTAAAGAACAGGCAATCTTCCCCTCATCTTGATTCCCCTGTTGGTATTGTCAAAATGATGGAAATAGCAGCAATTCCTCAGTGAGTGCAGCTCTCTAATGGTGATGTTTTTTTTTTTTTTTCTGCTGGCATGAAATCGCTAACTTATCTCCTGGAGGGTAAGATCAACCGTCATCACTACTGTCAGGCCAGGTTTTATTCATTGCCTCCATCTGCCCACCTTGTTGTGATGGAGTGCAACAAAGCCTCATATTTTATGTGCTGTAATGAAGATCAAATATGACAAACTTGTTTATATGTTTATGCCTCAGCCATGCTGCAAACACGTAGGATCAACTTTTTTTTTTTTTTCCCAGTGTTCTTCTTGCACTAAGAGAAAGTATTGCTCTTCAAAAGGTCACCCTGTGAGTTTTTATTTTGTTAGAAATCTTCTTAAGTCTTCTTTTAAATTTAGGACTTGATGGAGGGCTCAGATTTTGTATTCATGACCTGAAATTGCTTGTTTCTTCACAGATACCACGATCTAATACAAATAACTAATACCTGTCAGAAGATAACAGGAAATAATAGCCAGGATGGATAAAATCCTCGGTGAAGCTTCTGGCTTTAGTCTGTACTGTGATGGTTTTGGGGTGCTTTGCTAATGCAGTACGTGGACAACATGCCTGAATAAATGGAACCATGAAATTCTGCTTTCTACAAGAAAATCTAGAAAGAGAATGACAAGTCTTCAGGTGACCTCAGGCTTTGGCGTACGGCAGCCAAACCAGCGTCTGAATAGCTAAAACAAAAGACAAAATGATGTCTTTTGCCAAAAGCAAACATTTTATTTATTTTATTTTTTATTTTTTTGTCGTCAGTGCATGCGGTCCTGCAGGGGGTCACAAAAAATGCTTATGACTAAATAGATAACATAAAAACATATGGAAAAAGCAACAACCTACAAGAGCTGCAGTCCTCTACCTGTCAATGTGTTTCCCCTGTCAAACCTGTCAAGTCCTTCCTCAACTATGTTTCAACTTTGACCATAAAATGTTTGCTTGCTGCCTACTATCTCACCCACCTCCATGTGGCAAGGTAATGGATAATCACAGTCCATCCCTTTACCTGTCAGCAATCATAATGTTATATTGTACTGGTGTTTGCAAAGTTTCTATTATGGCTGCTTAATGTATCATCTCATTTTAAAGAATTCATTTGTGAACAGCAGAGTTTGAAAATGGTAAACCAAAGGATGTTGGCACTTGTACATACTAACATGATTTAAGAGACAATTTCTGAAATTCCAATGACTCTGGCTGTTTTGAAGGCAGAAAGGAATGGGTGGATTTTTTTTTTTCTGCAAATAACAATATATTCTTGGGCACCACAAGGCAGCCTTCCTTGCCAAGGGCAAGGTGGGGTTAAATCATAGCTTTTTTTTCTTCTTTCTTTTTCTTGAACCTGTTTAGCCTACAGTCAGTCATGATGGATGGGCCAACAAAGTGTGGTCTGCTGTGGGCTTCAGCTACTCTTAAATGTATGGGCAAATGGGAGGGAGGTGGAGAGCAGACAGAGAGATGGGATTGAGGGACTGGGGCAGATTTATGAGAAGAGGGCTGAATGTAGCTGATAGATGCCCATGAAGAGGGGCCACACTGAAGTCATACACCAGCTGAAGATGGCCAGAAAGAATTTTCACAGTAGGTGGGCTAAGAGCAGGGCAGTCGTCATCTGGCAATTTATCACTGTCAGTCGGGAGGAAAGGAGTGCCTACCGTTGATGATGCGGGCGCAAAGGTAAAGATGCCTCGAACACAAAGACTAGAAAACGTCACTTGTGATGGCAGTAAGTTATTGCACATACGGAACATGGCTGCTCTGTGATGGCTTTGTTGAGTGAACATCAGCTGTATCCAATATGACTGAAAAAAAAAAAAAAAAAAAAACATGAGTGGGAACTGGCATATAATTAAAAGCAGACCAAGATCACACTGCATTAAGACAAATATAAGTTTATTCTCCTGTTCTTTCACTTTATTCATGTAGACTTGGTGTTAGGATCCTGAGTTGTTTAAGGTTTGCTTTTTTAATTTTCTGTTCCTTTGTCTCTTTCTCTGATCAGACGTCTTTGTTTCTGTTTTATTTTAGTTCAGTCCGTTTTGGTGATTCTAGTTTATTTCCTGTCTCTAGTTATTTTTTGTTACTCTACTTTAACTGTTTCCTTAGATCTAGTTTTTCTTTGGTATTTTCTAGCTGTCTGTGTACTCTCTCTGTGCCACTTTTTCACTCTCTCCCTCTCCTCAATCTGCCTTCTGTTCTCTCCACTCACACCTGCAGGGCTGTGCAGAGACCTTTGGAGGGGCAGGGGCTCAAAGTTAAAAAAGGGCACACAGCGGGAGAAGACATGTCTGAAAATGTCAGAGCAACATTGCAATTAGGTGACATATTGATGAACCAAGCAGATATTTGAGACTCGCACACTCCTACATTCTCGCCTAAAAACATCGTACCAAATCACGTTGTGTCATTTAAAATGTAAAATAACAAAATCATTTGTCTCTCTTCACCGCCATTGACGCTCTGCCTGAACGCCTGGTTGGGACCCGCAATGAATTCTGGGATATGGTGGGCCGTGAAGAATACACCGGACCCATCCTTCAAATTTGGGGAAAAGAAAGACACATTTGAAGCTTACTTAGACCAGTTGGATGCTTTTCTGTGTAAAGTCCATGATATAGTAAAGGATTTTAGATTAAAATAAAGACATTATGAAGAAAAAGAAGTAGTCAGGATAAATTCAACCTTCATGATAACTACGGAATAATGACATTTTCAGCACTACTCTCTTGAAAGTGTCCTTGACTTTAACTATATTTTGACCTCGTCAATGCATCGTTGTCAATAAACTGTCACGTCGTGTCAGTATGTCAGTTCAGCTGGTCCCTTTCAAGCGCTACTCCACCATCCTGACAACACAACCCATTATTCTCACCCTTATGGGCATTTAAGATCAAAGCATAAGACCTTGACCATCAATAATTCAGTTGGATACTGTAGAGTGTTGTTCCCCTAAACCTGACCTTCAAACACAGTGAGGCACTCATGGAAGATGTTTGGCAAGCACTACATTTTATATTTAAATATATGTTTATTTCACAATCGGTCCTTCTCTTGTGAATGTCACTGGATAATGTATGGGTGGTAAATGTTTCAGTTCTCTACAGAGAGTCTAAGAAAATCTTTTTTTTTTTTTTAACATAGAAAAATTTCTCTTGATATCTAAACTGACTTTGATCTGTTTTCTTTGATCCCTTGGTCCAACAAGTGTCTTTGTAGATTCCCAGTCATTCTATAAGCTTGGGTAGAAACCAATTGATTTTTTTTTTTTTTCAGCTCTTGAAGACATTTCCTATGCCTCCTCTTCCTCAGATCGAAGTGACTGGAATGGTGGCCTAGATAATATGAGACTTGAGAGCAGTGAGATGCTGCTGTGAGGTTGGAGACTGTTAAGACACTGAATCCTTTGGAATCAGCTATGTAGGCACCCTGACTGGTGCAGAAATTGGGTGAATTTCAATTTTGACCATAAAAATCTAAATCATGCAGAAAGCAATAGAAAAGTCAAGTGGTTAATTTTGTCATTTTTGTATTTTACTTGCGATGATGTCTCCCCTTGATGGCACAGCACTGTTTGGGAGACTTTTTAAGCCTCTTATGCCCCTTTAAAATCTTATGAACTAAAATATATTCTTGCACATATCCCCTTACTTATTGTATGAATTGAAAAAGCAAAAAAGACCAAATGTTACCCGTCTACTCTGATGTTTGATTTAATTTAATAGAGTCAATTTGCCAAATAGGATCCTAACTCCAGTTAACGTTTTTGTGGAGAAAAGTTGGTCTGGAAAATATTCCCAGCCAGCCTGGCCACAAGGGAAACCTGAAATGCAGAAAAAAACACGGCTATGCTGTTGTATCAGTTTGACTTGGTCAAAGTCAGGACTTGCTGACTTGCTGTAGATCTGACTGAAATGTTGTGGCATGAACATGAAACTGGCCTTCATGCTCAAAAACATGAAACAGAAGAATTCTGCAAACATAAGTTGCATAAAATGAGTTCAGGCCAATATAGTGGACTCCTCGTCAATTATCACAAATGCATGATGTGAGTTTGAATCCGCCATGCACACTAAGGACATTTTTTGATGTTTGTTTTTAATGAAAGTTATTTTACACTTACAAGAAAATTGTATTAAGTAAGTAAATGTAAGTAGAAGAAAACAACAATCCATTAAAGATGGGAAAAGGATAGAGGAGAGGCCATGCTGGAGTTTTGTAGATGGTAACAGTGTCATGATTGTCACATTTGATCCCGGAGGAAGTCTGATAGGCTTTGCAGGCCACTCCTATTTTCATGTTCCTGCCCCTTAGTGAATATAACAGACTGGGAAATATATACAGGTAAATATATCCCCAAATATATATTTTCCTATATAGTTGGAAAATATACATGTAATCATACTTCAGGCAAATGCAAAGGAATTATTTTATGCTCAGATGTGTTTGTGCTTAGGTTTGCCTCAGAATGGCATCTGCACAGAAAAACACATTGTTCTGCCTTGATCTGAAATCTAGGCTCTCGAAAACATGGATGAGAAGTAGCATGAAAGCATTACAGTTTCCATGTTATTTCTGATCAAATCTGGCGCACAAGCAAGATTCGATCATAGCCAGAGAATAAACCCCCGAGGCAACTAATAAATGCGGGCATTCAAACAGCTGATGCATCACAGACTGCAAGTTAATCCTCAGGGGCTGAAAGAAAAAAAAAAATACAACTCAAGCGAAATACCAGTTTGAGAAGATAAAAAATAATAATAATACATATGGCAGGCCGAATTTAAATGGACTTCCAGGTTTACCCCATCATGTCAATGGGAAGAAAAACAAAGTTCAGTCCGGCTCACATGTTCCTTGATTCGCAGGAAGCAAATCAAACTTGCCATTGTTCTGCCATTTAGCAGAGGCTAAATTAATCAAACACGGGCAATACAATTTTCTGACAAGACGCACATTTTAAATTACAGAGAAGGCAAACAGGAAAATTACAGTTGCTCTGATTAGGAAGCTAGCGGTGGAGATGTAGGAATACATAGGAACTTTGGACCTTTTCTTTCATTGACGATTAGTAGAGACAAATGCGAAGAGTGAGACATGCAGGTCTCCTGAGTAAACTAAATTTTCTAACCTTTCATTAAGATTTGGGAGTTTTGACGGTGATTATGTCATTCTAACATTTGAAAAATCGTAACCCTATTTTTTGCCGCCCCAGATAAATGTTTATCTGCGTTGCCTTACTGGAAGACAAAGTTTTTGACACCATTCCCAAGTCTTTTGCAACCTAACATGTTTTCCTCCACGCTTACCCTTAATCTAGGTCCATACATTTTCCCCATCAATTGTGCAGTAAGATATCTCTCATGACAAAGTGGTTTTGATTATTTGATCCTCGTGCACTATTTGATCCTTGTGCTCTTTCTGTATTTCTTTCTCTTTCTCTGGTCCTTCTCAGGTGAAGCTGTTCATCTCAAACCCGAGTCGAGTCCTGGCAGCTTAGCGTTCCTTCAAACGGTCTTTGGTGCATCGATCACACCATGACCGCCATCTGCTGCTTATCAACGATCGCTGTGTCCGGCTGTGGGACATTACCATTTTGTCGGTTTGTGACTTTAAGCCCCACAGGAGCTTAGCTCAGTTATTTTCCACAACCTTGAGGTTGAGGTGATTTCTACTTTGAACCTACGGGTCTCCAGTTTGTATTCCGCAGAAATATTTAAATCGCTGTACTGGCTACTTTGTTATAGTGTTTCTTGCATTCCTTTGTTTTGCCCTGTTGCTGTAAGATGCTGGATTGTTTCATGGGCCCAAACTGTACCTGGAGTCTTGCCTGTTGTGGTACAGTCTCAACCCCAGAACAAAAGCAACAGACCTTATGGAGATACTATCTGGAGCTGATGAGAACGAGCCATTATTCAGAATGTCACAAGTCCTGTACTGATATTTTGTGAAAGGCAACTCAAAGAGGAACATTTGATTCCCTGAACAGCAGCACAGCAGATTTCAGCTTACATAGACACTCATGGGCAAAGAAATGCGTTTTTGTAGGCATATCCTGTGGTCCGATGAAACGAATACCAAAGTGTTTGGCAATAAAGACTATTGGTATATTCCTAAGAAAAATGGGGAATCATGCAAGCATTAGAACCCCTTCCCAGGGTAAAGTGCAGGGGGGCAACATCATCCAAATAGATAATGACCCTAAGCATAAAATTTGTGACATTTTCCGCATTCTTATGAGGCTTATGAGAGAATATCCAAAATGTTTAATGTAAGTCATACAGTTTACCATTCTATCAAAAACATAAGGTAAACTTCCAAATTTAGAACAATAAAAAAAATCATCAACATCATTCTCTTATACTGTATTTAGCAAGCAGAAATGATATTGATCATCATACTTGACATAAAATAGTAGTCTGAGGTTCTGTATTTTTATACAGTGTAAAAAAATCACATTTTTCTGGATGTTAAATTATGAATGGTCTACTTTCATTTCAATGGCTTCTGTTTTCATGCTTCGGTCTGGCATCTTGCCCTAAAACTGAAAACAATGATCCCCATTGCTTCTCCTGCACATGGATGCACATATTTGTGTTTGATTTCTTGAAAGAAAAAAAAAAATATAACAATGTGCTCAAGTGTTCATTAAACTGAAGCAAAAGATTTTTCAAATGTTTCTTTTTATTTTGCTCTCTATTTTTTCTCATTTGGCCAGCTTAATTTCTTGCCTCATGAAATAGCTCGGTTTCCAAGAGATGTTTTCCTGTTTGCAAACACCCACACACAAAAAAAATTACAAGTATCTACAACTATTACGCACAAAAGTAATGGTATGATCTTAAAACTTTTGCACCACCGCTAACCTTTTAAGACTGTTTTCAGACAAACAATGTCTTTATGGAGGAGAGAAAAAAATCGAAAATTGTTGACTGTCATATTTGTACTTCTTTTTTTGAATAGTCAAATGAAAAAAAACGTTATGACACTGTTATCACCCTGGTGAAACAGTGTCATAACTGACAATGCCACAGTTTTAATTTGTGCTCATACTGAAGTGCCATTCACTGTCAAAATAATAGCCAAGTCTGGAAATCTAAAGCACTGCAAAAGTTACCATTAACAAGTGTCACCACCTTTGTTAAAATCAAGAATGATGGTGTGGGGATTGAGAAATGTATGAGAAATGTTCTTTCCTCATTATTACATAAAATAACTTAAACTGTCCTCAGTGTAGTTGTCAGTGTTTGGGGTTTCTTTATTTTACAGAAATCCATGTTTGAAGCATGTGCTTGAAAACAATTAGAAACTTAGCTAAGCAAATACCTTTGTTTGCAGCATTTGTTTGCAACACAATCTCTGGTTGGGATAGTGCTGCAAAATAATTGGTTGTAATTCAGGACAAATGTTGCCTTTAAGTGATGACGCTATCCTGAGAGATTGTCTTGCCAAAAAGGCAGTGCTGACGTTTGCATACCACCTTGCACATTTGCTATGTAGAGGAGATGAAAGTCTGGGTTTTATCTGTTATGTGCCTTTCACTTCTGGAGTTAACCTTATCAGAATAACATTAAATTATTCATAAGAAATGATGTATTGTAAAGAGAGATTTATATCAGTCACTAAGTGAATTAAAGGTGAAGGATTTTTCGCTTGTATCAACGTTACATTTTTTTTTTCCCAGATTCTTTTTTTTTTTTTTTTTTTTTACATTGTCATGTTTTAAAGCTAATAAGTGAAAATGAATATCACAGTCACAGATGGTCCTACTTTTCGATCAGCTTTGTGCTTTCATTTAGTTCAGATTTGGAAATCACAAATTTGATTCCGAGTAGAGTTCTTTCAGGCAAATCTGTCACAAAAAGCCTCCTGGGAGAGATATAGAAGGAGGAAAAATGGACCCTGACAGATTATATGAGGATACCACATGAAAAAAACAAAAAACGTATCGACTTGAAATTACTGTATTTTATATTTGCTCATGTACATCAAGAATATTTCACATCTTTGATGTTTTACTGTTTTAAATCGTGCATTTATTTTGAAATTAAGTGTGTGGAAGTCTCCACAGTGTGCAAATGGCTTTCGTTACTTCTGCTGTTTTTTTTAATAAACTGTTTCATTTTATGTTTTTTGTCTAAAATAACCGTTGTCTTCCTACGCATGCTCGATTCTGCTCGATTCGCTGCACAGCTCAGCCTGGGCTTTCTCCCATTGACATGGATTCCTCTGGTCGAACGTCAACCGGGCCAATCAGCGAACAGAAGGAGAAGTTGTG
Source organism: Poeciliopsis turrubarensis (assembly GCA_010277015.1). Classification (NCBI taxonomy): domain Eukaryota; kingdom Metazoa; phylum Chordata; class Actinopteri; order Cyprinodontiformes; family Poeciliidae; genus Poeciliopsis; species Poeciliopsis turrubarensis. The sequence goes on along the minus strand of VMRN01000036.1, from coordinate 3,441,423 downwards.
AAGAATGACCTTGATTTTCTGCGCTATCTTAGTATCGAAGTCTGCCATTCAGTCGGTGTAGGCCACGCTTCCAAATATTGAATAAATATTTGGCACTTCTCGCTCAGAAGTGGAGGATGGTTGTTTACAGCACAGGCACTTTTTCCAGTAGGCTACGCAGTCCTGAACTGGTCCATGACAAACATTAGTAAGAGTATGGAAAGTTAGCAAACGTTATCAATTGGATGTAGTTTCAAACTTCAACAGAATCCACGCCTAACGCAAGCAATTGTTTGTCAACAGCGGATGGCCCAGACATTCTGCACAAAGCAAAGCATAGAGTAAGGGATTGGCTTGTACCAGATTAGTTTTAGTCTATAATTATGGAAAACCCCAAAGTGGTAGTAGGACAATTACAAACTTACTTACTCAGAAAGTAGGTTGTGCTGGCAGTTTCAGTTTTTGTTTCAAGCATCCCTCAAAGGGAGTGAATCTTTATACACCCAGACAGAGACATACTAGTGATGCATCAGGAATGTTGTTATTACTGTCACAATATATGTCTAAAAATAGCTTGGGAAAGCTGGCATGGCTGGTGATCAAATAGTGATACAGCGTCTGTGAATGTATGGCACAGTGTCAACGTAACTGCAATGGAACGACGCTACCGACCTAAAGCAGCACATCTTCCCATGAAATGAAACAAAAAGGCAGATAAACAACATTGTGATGGGGGAACAGTGTAATATCGAATAATAAATAAAAGAATTGGAACTTCGTTCGAGCAATATCATTACAATTTCAAACAAGAGTAGGTGGAGGAATCTATAAAACTCAAACTTCAATTTACATATAAATAAAAGTGCAGACCCAGACATAACACAGCGGCATTCTGCATCACAAAATATTGCTGCTGTCACACAGGAGTCTTGTATCTCCAAAAGCAAAACTTTTCAGGAAATGGGATGGAGGAGGAAATATTGCCACTAAACATAAATTCATACTGACTGGTTTAAGTTACATTTTCTTTAAAAAAATAAAAATGTCAGTGAAAGCCCAGAGATATGTGAAGGTGATCGTTAGAGTTGACTTTCGTAAAACAAATTAAACTAAAAATGAAATGCAAGGTTTTTGCCCGAAAGCAACAATGAGCTGCGCAATTAAGAGCAGCGCAGCTTCATTTTAAAAGAAACGTATGGACTCGCCGTATGTGTCGGTTTGATGATTAAGATCCAGACTCTGACATGCTGTAATCTGACAGACGCACAGCTTCTATTTTCGCTCTATCATTTGCAACTGTGCTCACTGGTGAAGCAATTTTCAAATTTAGGCTGTTAAAGTAATACGGTCCACTTTTGTCTTCACAAGATGTGCACTTGAATTTCAAACAGCGATATTCAAGTGCACATGTTGAATTAGGTAAGATGTTTTCCACATCTTACCGAGAGAAACACCTCCTCCCCCCCAAAAAATAAAAAAAATGAAAATAAAACCAAATACAAACATCTTATTTTGAAGCAGTCACATTAGATTCTTTAAAGAAATAAGTACACTGGAAGCTTAGGCTGGATTATTACCGCCGAAGCAGAGAGGAGTTGGAAATTTATTATAGCTGAATATATGGCCGCTTAGCAATCTGTCAACACTTGTGGAGCTGGGCTGCGCTGCTGTGGCTCCTCCTTCACACCCGAGCCGTCAAAAGAACCACTTGAGTTGACTAATGTACCATCACTTCTTCTCATCCTCATGCAAATATATGCAGCTAAGGCGCCCCAAAGTCTAATCAGATCATCCACTGTGTAGAGAATGCAAAGGGAGAAAAAAGACAACAAAAAGAAATGGCGGTGTGAGAATTTTGAATCTTTGAATAAGGGGGTTCATTCCCAAAAGAGAAAAAAGTGTCACTCCTAGCAAAAGTTTGATACCTTGATCATTTTCAGATTTTGTCTCACTACAACCACAAGTTTCAGTGGATTTTCTGAGACACGACATCACTGCAATTAAAGCAGCTGTTCTTTTGTGTAGATCTCAAAAGAATAGCTTTTGAGATATACTCATGTGGAATACAGCTTTCCACATGTATTCTATGTAATGTGGAATCTGCACTTTGACTGGGTCATTCTAGCATTAAAATAAAAATATTTTGATCTATGTCATTTGTCTGTAGCTTTAAGACTCTGGGGGAAAAAAAAAACATTTCAGCAGCACGATGCTCCCATCCCTATATTTCTGTGTGAGGATTATGTATTCAGGGTTATTCCATTCAATTTTACTGAAATGGTTCCACTTCACCACACACGCCTCAAAACAGAGTTTAGTTCAGTTGCATATGTCTTGTTAATGTGTGTCTATATTTCAATGCAGTCAATTTAAGTTTGTTATGCCAACAGTTGAAAAAGTTGGCATAACTTTGAAAATGTCTCAGTTCAAAAACAGTTCGGGGTGACAATGGAAAGCAACATCTATTTAGCACAACAACACCCGCAGCTTATCTGCCACAAGTCGTGTTTTGCATGTAAGCAAAAAAAAAAAAACAACAAACAAACAAAAAAAACTTTTAATTCTGCTCTCATGATCTTCAGATCTTCAGCAACATGTTTGCTTTGCCCATTTTGACAAACTACACACAGAACATTTTTTTTTTTTTAACTTTTATTAAAAATTTGCTTTCATCTCGTCTCTGTTGCACAAAAGTCATATTTTTGGACGGTACCTCTTCTCTTTGTTTTGACATCCCCACAGCATGAGAACAGTCCTGCCAACAGGTTCTCCCACTTGAAATGTGTTTCGCAGTAATTTGGGCAAAAGGCCCAACTTACTTTTCGCCTCTCATTTTTCCTCTGATTAATATTCTTTTTCTCCAGTCTTTCAGTTTAGGTTGGCCATTATGCCACTTTCCATTTTGAGTCATGTGGGGTTTTTTTGGTTACTTTATTGCCTAACCTTTGCATTATCCTTCTTCATAACTTTCTCCATGATCTGCCTGGTGTGCTCCTTGGTCATTAGGACCGAGGAACATCAATGAATGCTTATTCATTATTGTTGTCTAATAACTCCCCCTCAGCACGTCACATACTAGGTATATTTATATTAAAACCAGATTACAAACAGGTGGGACTGTAGTTACTTCTTTTTAGGCCAGTTGATCATGTTGATTTTTGACGTTGTGATATCAAAGTAAATTATTCTTACTTTGTGTGTGATTAGATGAGTCAGAGCTTCAGACCTTTATGGCCATGGTCAGTGACCCTCAGTCATGTTGGGGTCATCAAACAATTAAACCCAGGAGTTTTTTTTTTTTTTTTTTTGTTTATAGCATGAATATAGCACGCCCCCGAAAAATTTAAATATTTTTAAGATTTTAATTTTTCAAAAGAATTTCAAAAATCATATTCTGCTTTCCCACGATTTTTGTACTGTGTTGCAACTTTCGGATGACTCAATATCTGAAAGTTCAATAAACATGGTAGGTTGTCTTTATTTTTAATCACGTTAATTGTTTGCAGAAATGTTGGCGTTTTGAATCACGTATCAGTGTCCAAATAAGGAAAATCAAGCATGATATTACAAAAAAAAAAAGCGGAATTGTCCTTTTGAGAGCTTGTGGAATTTGACATCATGTAGCTATACTTTGCTGGCTGACGTCAGTAGAGGTACAATATGTGTGCGCGTGTTTGTGTGTTTGCGTGAGCGGGCGGGCCCACGCGCGCGCGCGCGTGAGAGAGAGAGATGGAGAGAGAGAGAGAGGGGGTGAGAAAGATGGAGGATGGAGTAGGAGGAGGAGGAGGAGGAGGAAGAGGGGATGGGGAGTTCCGACGTGAACGCGCCTGACGGATCCCCGGCGGAGAGGGCAGCGAGAGCGCGCATCTCCGTCCTCCGCTCATGAAGACACTGCAGGGGAGCCAGATGCCCGACTGCGAGACGCTGCCTGTGGATCCTCATCCCGAATGCCAGAGCAGGCGACACATCTCATCCCACCGCACAGAGGAGGAGGAGGAGGAAGAAGAGGAAGAAATGGAGGAGTGAGATATAATGCTTGTTTTTTTTTTTTTTTCTCTCTCTCTGTGTGTGATTTCATCTTTCGCTTCCAACTCGCTCCCTGTCTGTTGTTTCGGCGTCTGCTTTAAATGAAGAGCCTCTTTGGACTTGGAGTACCGGGCATCGTTAGAAAAAAGAGAAAAAACCACCCAGTTATTCCACTGCTGCTGCTTCTGCTGCTGCGGTGCCGCTTACTGTGAATTTGGAATATGTCGTGCGGCTCCCTGCACCAAACCATGGAGATTATATCACGTGGATTTACGCTTTTTTTAAACAAAACTGGACATCTACAGTAACATCGTTTTTTTTTTGTTTTTTTGTTTTTTTGGTAGAATTTTTTTTTTTTTTTTGGATTGCGTTGTCCCTCGTTCTTTTTGTTTGTTTTTCTGTTCTGTTCTTTCATTTGATCTGTGCCTACTTTTCTTTTCCTTTTCTTTTTTTTATGATTTCATGAATTTAGATTTTCCTTTTACCTTTTGTTCAGATTGTGTTTATTTCCATTTATACTTTCTTCCTTTTCCCTTTCCTTCTTCTCTTTGGACTCGATGAAGTGGGATGCCTCACGGAGAACATTAGTGGGGCGCAGCAGCAAAACGTGAATGAATAATAATCCCCTTCTCCGTCTGAGACGTGCCATGGATGGGAAACTTAACTTATGTCCACGGAACCGATCGGGGAATAGCCTCCTCCTCAAATAACTGCTGCTGACAGCGACCAGGTAACGTGAGCCTATCGGCAAAAAGAGAGAGAGAGAGAGATAAAAAAAACAAAAAAAAACCTCAACTTTGTCTAGCTGGTGTGTGTTTATTTACTCTGGTCTGGACGTGCCTATTTTTGATGTCGCATCCAGCTAATAGCTTCAGCCTATTTGGATAGGATTGTCACAAGGAATGAATCAAAGCGTCTGTTTATTTATTTATTTTCTTTTTTTAGTATGTGATGTGGAAGATGGATCACAGGTGGGACAGCTGACAGCTCAAATATTCTCAATCTCCGAAGGAGATAGCAAGGATTGAGCTTTAGGATTCTCGCCTCTAAAACCGACCTGGAACTTTGCGCAGTGGCCACACAGACGCATGCACGCACGCACATACACACACACACACACACGCACACACACACACACACGCACACCCACACACACACACACACACACGCACCCACACACGCACACTGTTTCCACTTTCCGTTCTAGTGTTTCTAGACGCAGTGGCACGCTCACTTTCCCCCCCATCCGCCATCCGCTTGGAAGACAGAGGAAGGGTTGTTTCAACCTACCTTTTTTTTTTTTTTTTTAAAGTTTTCTATATTAATCATATATTTTACTTTTAGTTGGTGACAACTAATTGTTGGCAGAAGGATACATCGTCCGCGGTCTGATTACAGCGATTTTTTTTTTTTTTTTGCGTGCGCAACTGTGCGCCCGTATGTGTGAGCGGGCGCCTTCCGCCGTTGAATGTTAAGAGGATGCGCGCAAGAGCATGCATGGGGAGAAAAGAGGAGATGGGGCAGTGGGAGGGGTGTGGGGGGCAGTTCACTGGCAGCGGATCGTGCAACAGAAAGCCCTTTGAAAGCTGCAACATCGCGGCTGGTTCAGTCTGCGCCTGCCGCAGTGCCGCGTCGTGCAGCGCCAAAGCGCCGCTCTGCCTGCGAGCACGTCGGGGCAAAACTCTCCTCTCCAGAACCGCTCGCCTTCAGGAAAGCGAGCAGGTGGCTCCCGCGTGACGCTGAGCGAGAATGACAACCTGGGACGCGACGGAAAAGGGAGTGCAAAGCAGCCTCCGAGCGTCCTCTCCCTCTGTCTGTTCCTCTCCATGCCATCTGTTGAGCGTGCGGAGCGTGCGCTCCTTTCTTCACGCACCTTTTAATTCAAACTCCCATCCCCGACCACCGTCGAATCGCTGCTAAATGTTCATTTTTAAAAGAAAAAGGTGGGGAGGTGGTGGGGGGGAGTTGCTCAGACGGCAGCGAGGAGCTGGATTGTGTTGTTCCTTTAAAAAATGCCATCTGTGATATGTTAAACTTTCTGCCTAAACTCGTTGTGCGGGAGGCTGTGCAGGACGCACTGATTCGTGTGCAGCGTCTGTGCGACTCGTTTAGTTCAGATGAACAGGTCATCAGAGTCCAGGTTTTTTTGCTCAAGTACCCACGTATTGTGAACTACTTTGTGACACCACAATCACGTGGCTGCGATGTGAAAAGAGGCACGATTGTCAACATCCAACAACTAAAAATATGTTGCGAGTAGATAAGTGTTCTGCCAGGGGCGCCTCCAGGAGGTTTTTCAAGGGGCAGTTCAAAGAAAACTATGAATGTTTTTGGAAGGCAGACCAAAAACAACGGCCATTTTTGGAGATTCATTTAGATTTTGTGACAAAGCCAGGATTTTCAACTTTGTCTCATGGTGAATGACACAAGCCTCGTTGAGGAACTGCTACCAGTGCAGCAGATGTGCAACGTTCCTTTGATATTGTTCATCAAATGAACTGATCAAGAGCCCATATAAAGCAAGTTTTGCTTATTTTCTGCAACAATTCACTTAAAAAGTCTTTACCCACAAATCATCACAGGAAGCTTCAGTAAACATGAAGAATCAATCTTCAGTTGGCTTGAAGAACCTTTTCATAGAAAAATGCTTAATATGGCATAATATGAATGATATATATATAAAAAAAACATTCCTATGTATTTATTTTTTCCAGAACTGCACATGAACCTTTTTGCAAAGTAAGGAAAATGTCCTTTTGTGCAAGGCGCCCCTTTGAGGCAGGATTCTGAGCTCACTAAAGCTCCAGCATTCTCTGAAAATGATTAACAAGCAGAACTTCCAAGGCTCCTTCAAACACCAAAAAGACTAGAGATTAACAACCTTTGACGATGCAGGGATTTCCAGATCCAGCTTTGTTTAAAGTGATGGAGCCTGCAAGATCACATTTGCTCACTTCTGATTCTATAAATGCAATGGCACAAGCACAATCCTGGGGCTTTGGCTGCAGGGAAACAGTTACAAGTTCAGCACCACGGACAAAGGCCCAAGAAGCATACAAACACTTCTATCTCTGCTCTTTATTATTAGAGAGTTTGAGTTATATTATAGGTGGATGAGGGTGGGATTTGATTATTCTTTACACCAGAGAAAGTTAGAAATCCACAGTGTAATCATAGACAAAGTTTGCTTTTTATCAATCAAAGCATGACATGCAGATGATAAAGCATATCTTTCAGCTCCTGTGGATGTTGGTCCATATGGGAGGACGAGCTCACAAAGATGTAGTGTTTTTATTTTTACAGCAAAAAATTGACTTTTTTGTCCCCCACATCTCATCAAAGCTGTAATCAGATTGATGTCTGGGGAAAACTGGAAGCCAACAAGTCACGGGATCAACAGCTGGTTGCCACTACTGGCAAAATCCCATGAAGAAGGCAGCAAGAAGTAGTTTTCCTTGTTGTTTGTAATTTGTTCTTGTCCTTTTAGGACAAAGTGCAGGTGACTCCACCAGCGTTCTCACAACATGGGACAGTTCATAAAAAGTCTTGTTGTCATTTGAACGTGTTGAATCTGCAGCTGTTCCATAAAGTCGCCAACTACAATTTGAACCAAATGCTGCCCATGTAGCCACAACCCAATCACAGTGGGCTTGTCGCTCCAACGCTAACATTTCCTCTGATGGCTGATGGATAATGAGCGTCACGCCTAAATTATGAATATAAACATTTCAGTCTAGCAATTGTAACGTCTCACAAGCAATTTTATACCTTCTACCCACATAATTAGTTATTATACTGAATGAATGAAGAAAACAAACATGAAACTTGAGCAGAAAAAGCCTCTTTGGGTGTAAATCCCCATTTAAGTAGTAGGAATTATTGGATAGTTCTTTAGCATGAATTACACCATGTGCCATCTTGGCAGGTACAAAGCCTTTCATGAGAGCAGTGTTTCCCTCGGCTGAATTTGTGTATCTAATGCCAAACTGGTTGCCGACGTTGCCCACAGTGATCTCCAGAGAGTTCTTCATTTCATTTCCTTTTTTTTTTTTGTAGAAGAGCAGTTTTATGCATTCTAATTTTCTTCTTCAAGTTTCTACCAAGGTCCAAAATGAACGTGAAGCAATTCCAGCTAGTGTCTTGAAGGCTTGCAACGTGAGCCACTTCAACTTGTTGTGAGGAATAGCCTGTGCAGGCTCAACGTTGCATACGGCCATAAGCAGAAATTAATTAAACCATGAAAACATGATTATTTGTAATCTGCGTATTTGTAAAACTCTTGAAAAAGCATCGCCTATAAACCCAAGTCCTCAAACGGGGAATAGTTTCAACTTTTAAGCTCGGTGGAGTTCAGGCAAAAGAAGTTATGAAGTTAGTTGAGCATCTAGAGCACAGGACTAATAATAGACAGATGAGTGTGGCGACTCCTGAAGGGAAAAGCTAAAACTGTAGTAGAAGATGTAAAAAGAAAAAGCTGTAGCACTTGTTGCACATAAATTTCTGCTTATTCCTTAATTACATTATTATTATTCTAATTATTATTATTATTAGTTTCATTTTAAATGTAAAAACAGAGAGAAGTACTTCAAAAACAATATTTACAATACAAATGGCAAATATTAACTTTACGTTCTTGAATTTTAAGTGTCATGCATCACTGTAAAAATATCACAGAAGCTTGGCAAAAGAAATGAAATGAGCTGTGGACTAAAACACAGCAGGAGGGTCAAAGAGGGCTGCGAAATGCCTGTGTTTTCACTGCGCCATCATTTCAGCAGCTGCTGGAAGTGCAACACACATGACAGTGTGGCACATATCAGCCGAGGATATATTAAAATGAGCCAGCTCTGTGGCAGTTTTATAAAGCCCGCAAATGTGATACTAATAACATCTTCAATATCCACCCACATGTCACAGACCAATGCTGGCACTGAATTTATTTTTTTTCCTTTTCTTCATCCCTCCTCCTCCATTGCATCTCCCACTGACTTTTACCCCATAACCTCTTCCTCACCTGCATTTTTTCCTTTTTTTTTTTTCTTTTCTTCCACGTCTCTATTTGGCTCGAGTATTTTGTATGAAGTGCACTCATCAGCACACACACATGGCAGGAGGGAGGAATCCCAGTACAAAAAAAAAAAAAGTGTCAGTGGGGAGTCAAGCTGTGTGTGTGCGGGCTGTTTAACTAGTGCATATGTACTAAGAGCCAGGCGACAGCTTGGTCCTGCCTGGATCACTGCACGCTCGCTGTGCCATTGTTCCTCTGACACCCCTCTCTTACATGTGCAAAAACACATTTCCTCCCTAACAAGCTCATCTGCCCTCCATTTTCTCCTCCTTATTTTTAAGGCCCATAAACCAACTGTGTCCGTCCTTTCAATAAATTCGGAATGGATGCTTATTGTCGGGATTGGCTGGAAAAAGTCATCATGCTCACTCAAACTTTCCCAACATTTGGTTGCTTTGGGACCACAAACGTCCATGCATATTGGTGTTTTATGTGGCAAGTTATCCAAGAAAAAGTGCAGAATAATTGTCAAGTGGAAAAGAAATGTTTTCAAATTGCTTAACAATTGAAAAATTGGTAGCTAGTGAGAGTTGGGAGATTTTTTATTTATTTATTTTTATCTGAACAACAAAGCGAACCAAACAACCTCAGCCACAGTTTTGTTGTCAGGCTATATGTAACCCTAACCGTAATGCAAATGCAGATGTTATTTGAAATGAAAATGTGTTTTCCAAAGTAACAATTTTTCAGAATTTTTTCAATAGATGTTCAAAAAACATTTCATATTATTGGCTGTTTTTTATTTGTTAAGAAGGGCCACTGAGCTTTGGTGAAATTTTTGAAGAACACAGATGAAAATGCAAATTACAGCTAAAGATGATTTCCATTGTGTGTTTCCCTGCCAGCTGGTACAATTTGAATGATCAAAAAATTTTAACTAAAACAAAACAAGAAGCATAAAATATGATCAAAAAGGGAATTAAATATTAAGATTAAATATACCAAAGAAGAAGAAATAGAGAATAAGCAACATTCCGGGCTGCTTGTCAAATTTCATTTAAATACTTAAATACACAATGTAGCAATTTCATATGGAAACCGAGGATCCGATATGAACATAAACTTACACATTAACAGTGTGTGTGTCTGCAAATGAGATTTTCATACACGTGTACTCGTGTCACATGCAACAAATTCAGACATCGGAGCATCTCCGATATTGCAAATAATTTTATTCAGAAATAGTTTTACTAACTGTCTTGCTGCCACTTCACAACTATATACTGCATTTTGGTGGTTTATAACATAAAATATCAAGAAAACACACTGGTGTGTGTGGCCATCATATGAAGAAATATGGAAACATTCCAGTGGCGTCTATACTTCTGCAAAGCTTTGCAGGTTTTCTTTTAATTCCATGAATGTACTGGCTTTGATATACAGCCATAGCTGGGATTTGTGTATTATTATTATTATTATTATTAACCAGGGCAAAAGTATCTCGTTCTATTATTGTGGTTGACTGCATTGGTTCAAGTAACATGCACTGACAGATACTCTTAGGATTTCTACTCACCACATCCAGATGATCTGCTGTCAACTTTCTGCAAATCAGCGATCACAGACCCAGGTCACTAGACAGCAACAGAGCAAGGGGAAGTCGGGGAAAAATTTGGGTTACACAGGGTTGAAGAAGAGGTCAGAGATGAAGTGAATGAGTGAATTCTTATCTCTCTGTTTGGTTTCATATGTTGTCCCCCCCTTATTCATATGCTGTGCCATGCTCCATTTGGAGCCACAGATGCCTCTATCACTGGGGCGGTATTCATTTGGCATGCCCCCGGGTGACTGTGTCAATATTTGCAATGAGTACCATTTTGGTTCCGGTCGGCTCTATAAGCATGACTGGGCACGGTTCAACACTAGCCATGAAGAAAAGTTAACATGAAACAAGAAAAACACTTCTCAAAAGCCCCGTAGACCTGCTTTGTGCAATGATGAAGTCTTTTTGGCAAGAAAAATAAAAGGGACAGGGGCTTCTTGGGAGTGCATAGGTCGAGGCTGGCAGTGGGGCGGTGGGTGCGGGGAGTGGAAGTACACAAAACAAATTAATTGTCTTGAATTGCTGAGATAATTCAAATCTCTGATTAGTATTGACCGCGCGCAGGATAAAAAACTGCCACAATACAAGCGCGGAGAACAGTTAATTCATTGAGTTTTTTTTTTTTTCCCCCTCTGTTAATAAGTCTCTTTGTGCAAAGATAAACGAGAAGACTTAGCTGGGCAATGACTGTGCAATTTGAGATTGTTACTTCATGTGCTGCAAGCCGTGCAGCCTTGCGAACGGGGGAGCTCCTAGTCGGTGACTGACTGCGTCCCAGCAGTCATATTTGCTTTTTTTATGTAATGTTTTTCATAATGTGTGGCCCTTCGGGGTTGAAAAAGAGCAGGAGCTGGCAGATTGTATTGATTCAGAGCATCTAAAGCCGTTGTTTTATGGGGCCATACAGAAGGGGCCTGAGAGGATTCTTGAAGTTAACGTGTTTTCATGATTGCTTTTTCTCAGCAACCGATAGGACAAGCGTTTCCTCTTCATCCACGGCCTACCTTTATGACGTTCCTAAAGCTCTCGTTCATTTCCCACCTTTGCCTTTTTCAATACAATACGTTACACCTTGTTCTTCTCCTTTTTGATTATTCCTGTTATCTACTCTGAAACATCCACAGTCTCTCTCTCTCTCTCTCTCTGTCTCTCTCTCTCTCTGTCTTTTTGTACATGAACGCACACAGCATACCCATTTCGCTTGAGAGAAAGGCAAGCAGCAAGCTCCACTATTTAATGTAGGGAGGCTGAAAACTCATCTGCTTTAGCAGTCTGCCCTCATTCGTCAGCAAAGTGCCCCTATTGTCACATTCATTTGGCCCCTATTTCTGTGCTTTATGTGGAAGGAAGCTTTGAGTTTGCAGGTCAAAAAGCAAAAGGTGGTTCTCAGCCAAAGCAGATGGAAGGAGTTGAAAGTCCTTCATTGTGTGATTACATATGTGCAAGAGTATTCCGTTTTGGATGCTAAGACGGCCGCAGGATTCTCACTGCCTGTTCAACTGTAGGTTCAAATTGGGGATCTTGGGTGGGGGTTAGGGTGGGGGTGTGTGTGCTTGTTTAAGTTGTGTGTTTTGTAAAAGTGCCAGACATTTCAGTTGTAACTAATATGCATTCTTACAACCTAAAATAATAGTCTGAAGTTGAGAAAAACAAAAGGAAAAATAAAGAAGTTTTTCAACAAAAAACTTTACATTTTTAACAAATCCTGGCACATACACACTTATTAAGGAAAAACATTGATGGCAAAAGAAAGAAGTGGAGTTTCTCATCTCTCCAAGCTGTTGCTGTGAATAAACTGTGTTAGAATGTGCTCAGCTTGCCTGGTTGAATAAAAGTTGAGAGAAAAGTAATATCACTGACAATTGGAGGTAAGAAACCAATGAAAGGTTTTCTCCTTTCATCGGTTCACTGCAAAGCCATTGGCAGAATGTGGTGCATGTGTAGTTACCCATGCCGGATATGTGTTTATGTGTGTGTGAGTAGTGTGTGGTTGTCAGGGGGGTTTGAGGGGGAATGCTCTGCAGATCTAGAGGCTTGTCAGGACTGCTGCTTGTGTATTTATGGAATAAGAAAAGGGGGACAGGTGGAAATCCATCCCAGAGAGATGCTGGAGTGTCTTGCAACCCGACAGGCCTACAGTACATTATGTCTCTGCCGTAAATACCTGCTGCCATGCTTTACCTTGTGTTTCTGAATGACATGACATGAAGCTAATCAAGATGGATTTTGTGTCTTCTGGCTCTTTTTGCCAGCTTGAAAGCTGCATTCACCTTTTTTTTTTTTTAAAAACTTGTATCTAATACAAGCCATTTAGCGATTTGCACAAATGGTATCAGTGAACCCTCGTCTTTCGCAGGGGTTACGTTCCAAAAAGAACCCGTGATAGGCGAAATCCGTGAAGTAGTAACCTCTATTTCTTTTTTACAATTATCATACAATGAAATACTTCATAATACATTGAAAACAAAGAACAAAACCTTTTTACAGGCCCAAGCATTTTTTTTTAACAAATAAAAGTACTGTATAAATATTTTTTTTGGTTTGTTTGTTTGTTTGTTTGTTTGTTTGTTTGTTTTTTTTTTTACAAATACTGTAAAATAATAATTTTAATCATCAAAACGAACTGAAGGCTTCAAATTGCGGAGATCAGCACGGCCCCACCGCGACCCGAGTCACTGGATTAGAACGGGAGAAAATGAAAGATGATTATGAAAAAAAAAAACAAAGTACAGTAGAACAAACAGTGTCTCAAGTGTATTTCACTGCTCTTTTGACTGAGCTGCTGCATCCTGACTCCGTTCTGTAGCAGTTTTTTTTCTTCTAAAGCCCGCGGTGTAGGTGTGTTTTTTCGAGAGAAGAACATAGTTATAGGTAGTTTTCTTCTGGGCAAAAAGATTCTTAGAAACCAACATGCCGCCATCGATTTGGTTTGAGTATCATGTCCGGAAGTTTAACTTTTTCCGCGACAGGAAGCATCTGGCCCGACCGCAAGTGCCTTTGTCGGTGCGGAACGTTTTGTCGACATTGTGGGTTTTAGAGAGACTTGAAATTGCAAGAGAATTTGCAAACTTAAATTTGGCAAGCTGTTTTACCTACGTGTGCATATTAAACCGCAGCATCATTGACACACAGGTAGAGAAGAAGCGGAGAGACTGTTTAGCCAATCAGAATGCAGAACACAATGCACGATGCAAATTCGTGCACCGTGAAAGGTGAACCACGTTATAGCGAGGGTTCACTGTACCGTAACCCATGCTGTGTTGTCCAAGCGCTATTGCGGTGGGTGTTTGATAAATTGCACTTTGAAAATGTTAACATTGTATTGGACCAACTACTTCTTTTAGTTGCAAGAGCTATAAAAAGCTCTTAACCACATACTTGGAAACTTTTAGAACGCCATGTTATCCAACCTGAATAAAACTTTCATCGCTCTGACACATTTAATTGGTGGGCTGATTATTACACAAAGCAGCGGAGGGCTGTTTTGGAAGTAGGGTGGAGATCAAACTTACAGAAAACAAATTGTCCTCCTCATAACAAGCTCTGTGTTCGTCACTTCAAAACTTATTCATGAGTCAAACATGGATCTGAAACTTAAGTAAAGTTTATGGCTTGTCTTTGTGATTCCTAAAGTAAACACTAATGCTGTGCTTTCGCTGTTTCTACGAGTCATCTGGAGCTTGATGACTTTTTCTTTTTATTTTCAGAAAGGGATTTAGTTTGTACTCTTTCATAAAGAAAACACTTAGGTATAAGTGAGTGAATACTTGTCAAGCACAGCCCATAGAAAGTGATGTTCTCCTCGCAGATGGACTAAAACTCAAGGCATCTAATTACCTTTTATTTAATACCCCTTGATAACTCTGTTGGTGGATGAGTCAACTGGGGTTGCTATTAGATTTTGCAACCACATTGACGTGTTAGGGTGGCAGATAGTAATTCTTAAAAACAACAACAATAAAAGGGGAAAGTAGCTTTAGCTGTGCAGCTTTTAATGTTCTAAAACTAAATTACTGCACTTACAGGCAGGACTCCAATTTTTATGGGTTCACACTGAGAAAAAAAAGGTCTTTCAGAGCTCGACTGTCATCCTATCATGGATACATTGTCTAATTAGTTTCCCCAATAAACACCCTGACCGGAGGTAGCCCTCGGCCTGCATTTGCAGCAATTAGACTGAAACATGAAATGAGAAGGTTGCATAGGCCAGCCATGTAATTAAACTTGGAATGAGAGGCCATGCTGCTCCTGTGATGTAATGCTCCACTCACCCCCACACTGTTTCCAGGCACTGGTTCAGTGGTCAAAGAATATGCTCTCCGTCATTGGTTTACCTTTGCTGTTGGCGTGTTCAATACATACTAATAGGCTCATACAAACACATATTCATTGTTAAGTTGTTTTAAATCAATATAAATTAGTCGGAATAGAACAGCGAGGTTCCATCGGAGCAAGCTATAAAAACGAGTCGATGTACTGAAAGTCTATAAATATTGGAGACGTCACAGTTTCGAGAAGGGAAATCTTAACATACCTCACCTGAGCAACTCTTTCTAGCTCCCAGTGATCCGTTTGAGACTATACAACATATTCCCAAGCCAGATGGGCTATATATGCAGTCCCTTAAGGGAATTTAGGTCTCCCCCAGTTTCTGCTTCCAGTGGGATGCACCTGGAAAGCTTCCAAAGGAAATTATCCTGATCATTTGCTAAACCACATCAGCGAAGTAACATTTCTACTTCTGGCTCACATGGAGGATGACTATGGTCACCTTATCCTGATAAGACTTAAACTTTGTCACTTTCAAGAGGAATCCACATATCCATAAACCGTAGCTATAGGTAAGGATTGCAACTTCCAGCAAACAAGATTCATCTTCCGCATTCAGCTCACATAGCATCTTGTTGCTAACTTGTGCTGCCCCTTGACCACCAACCTTCCTTCTTGTGGCTTTTGTGTGACTTTTCAAACATAAGACTCAGGAGAATATAGTCTTGGATCCCTTTCGCATTTGAACATTTTATGCTAACGGGGCAAAACTTCTATTCAAGTCAAGGGCAAAAGTGCCTAACCTAGTGAAACTACACAAAGCGTTGCGAGCGAGAATCCTTTTCATCCTGTCGGACTCTCTGCCGGATCAACAGGATCAGAGGCGTTAGGCAGAAGAAGGCCCTTAGGGATATGAGAGTGCAAGCAGAGCGATGACTCTTACGGTTTTGACTCTGAAAACTCATGAAGACAGAGACACTTAAGACTTTTGAGTCTGACTCATCGCACTGCTTGTGGTACACAAACGTCTAATGAACACTTAAGAAATAAGTAACACAAATAACATAAGGAAACTGTACTTTAGTATTTGTGTAGAAAGTTAATAATTTAGACATCTGTCAAGCTCTGCTTTGTTTGCCTTCAGTCAAATGAATGGGTTATTTGTTGGTCGTATCATGTTTGAGTTGTCCTGAACAAATTCAGTCATGCGTGCAGCTTCAGTTTCTGTGGCTCAGTTTGCAGAAAATATAGAAAGGACAGAAAGAAAACTGCGGCTTATTGATCAAGTACAAAAGTTTTTCCTTTTTGATATATTTATTCGCCTAACGTGTATTAGGGATGCTGGAAAAGACCACGATGGCGCAATTTGCAGGCAGAAATTATGAGACATCACAAGTTGCTGCGGAAGCCTTTATCATTGGAAGATATTTTTTTTTCAATGCACTTCCCTTAAAGCACAGCATTTTTTACATGTTTTATCCCCCATAAAGCAACAGTACTGGATTATAAAAATGTGTTCTTGCAGAGCAGATGGTACAATTAGAGATAAAAGCTTTCCATGTGTGCCGAGGATTAAAACGTTGTTTTATCCATTTAAAAACAAAACCCTAATGCATCTGTATGAAACATGATATTGGTTCTCTGAGTATACAACATTAGGGGTTTATCACAAATTCTACTCCAGACATTTGTTTGTACATTTCGTCCCACGCAAAGTTAAATGTGGACTTTTTTTGTTTTTGTTGTTACTCAACTTCCCTACAGTCTAGTGTGTCTACACAGTAAATATATACTAACTCCCCTCATTGGAATCCAGAATATGCAGATAAATAATTGACAATGTTCTGGGAATGTGGTGCTCCTGATTTCAGCAGATAGAAAATTACGTTAGAAACGTGAAGCATGTTTATAAACCATCAATCTCAGCAGACACTTGTGTGTGTGCTTGTGTGAATCTTGTGCATTTATGGTTAACGTTAGTCTGGTGAAATAAAATCACTCCTATGCTGTAGCCAATTCTTTAGATGTACTATGCATTAAGAGATTGCAGTTTCTTTTTTCTGTTTTGACGTGAGAAACACAAATATATGCAAGAGTCCAGAATGGCATCTTGAATATTCCTTTGTACTGACCGTGACTACATGAAGTTAGACGATGTCACAATTAAGTAATTTGATTTCTTAGTTAGTTAGTTAGTGTGCAATGCACATTCATATTCAATAAGTCAGAACTATTGAAAAGTCATAAATGACTGATATTGGTTATTCACACACATAAATATGTGTTTGAGCCTTTATTCGTGTTCATTATGATGATTTTCCACCTTCGTCATTTAACATCAGAATATTACATCAGACCAATATCAGGAAAATGCTAAGCGTTTTCAGCACAAAAACATGCGCTTCATCAAAAGTATGTTTGATACCTGCTTAGAGCGTATTTTTGAAAGGTAGATTTAATCTGACAAGTGAGGCTTATTGAAAAACTTTCTAATTTATTGAATATGACCATTGATGCCATCTTAGAGCTCTGAGCCTCATTCCCTCAGATTTCTGGATGTGTCTAACAAGTGTGTTTCAGTTTGTTTTTTTCTAAAGGTAACATTTCTTTGACTTTAGTGTCAGTTACTGTATCCAATTTACCTTAAACTTCGGGCCTCGCCTTTATCAGCCGTAGTATCATGGCACATATATGGGATATCATGGCTGGTTATTGATGGCCAAGGATTTTCATCAAAGCCTTTGCTTGTTGCCAATGATGCAACACCTCATAGTTGTGTAATATGCTTACCATAACACAACTATTCCCAGCTTCTTGCTTTCCAAAATTCAGAAACTAAATTCTTTATCCATCTTATTTATGCAGATTTATATTCAGTGCATTAATATACCAATTTGTCTGGAAAGCATAACGTTTTTAAACAAGAAGCTATAAAGAACATAAAGGTTACTTCCACACATGTTGCTAAGAGCTTGATTTAAAATATATTACCAATTTCTAACTTGACAGTGTGACGCTGTAATCCTATTTATTGGACGTAGCTGACTTCCCAGCATGATCTCTAACTTAATCTCCTGTCTAATGCATATAGAGCTTTTTAGCAAGCTTGCATGTGGTTACCGCACAGATATTAAAATCAGCTGTTAGCGCCTTTCAGCTTATTTTTCGTGTGCTCTGGTAAAGGAAATCCCTGGTGATGCTTAGATAGGTTTTATATCTCGCAGTCTGACAGTGTTTTAATTCCCCCCGCGATTCTGGTATCATAGCAGCCAAATCTCCTCTCTCCACACCATCAGCACCTTTTTCCCGAAACCAATTTAGCCGGTGATCCTAAAACTAGCACACTTGAAACCGCCGGGATTCGGGAAAGGGATCTCTTTGTGGAATAGCACCCTTCTACCTTCAAGGAATAGACCGTCTCAGAAAGAAATTAAGTGCTGTCAATCTTTCTCAATCACCAGGGGAATGGAGCATGAGCGAGCCTCCAAATGGAGATGTGTTTTTTTTTTTCTCTCTCTCTCTCTCTGTCTGCAAGGATGTATTCTTTGGAAATGGAGTAGAAATTTTTCATTCATTTCATGCATGTTAAACATGAAAGTGGACTGGCAAGATTCCTATCCCATTGGATTTGTTGACATTTTTTAAGACATTTGAAAACGTAATTTCATGTTTTCTCTTTGTTTCGAGAGACTATTACTTAAAAAGGATGGTCATCACTCATTTGCCATTTTCTCAAAAAACACTTTCAGGATTTGCAATTTTTTAGGACCCCTATAATTGTCTGTACTGCTGCTGATCATTTCTGAAGCGTCAACATAATTATTGTTTAAATCTAGTGGAGATATATAAAACTGTAGCTTTTCAGATTCTTTCCTCAACTTAGTCTAATGCACAGGTAATTTAGTCCCTTTGCACCTTTAAAATGCTTTTAAAGCCCCAAACCATTAAAAAAAGTATTTGTAAGGCTGTCAAAAGAAGAATGTGAAACTTATCTTTGTTCTTTCAGGCTTTAAGCTTCTCATCCAAATAGTGTATTCAGTTCAGCGCTTAAGAAGAACCCCAAAACTTTTGGATGAAAGGTAAAATATCTTCAAGAGTAAAGAAAAGTTCACTTTCATTCACCATTGCCTTGGTTACACAGAATCTAGATCAACCAGTATGAGGAGAAAATAGACAAAGTTTGCTGATGTATAGCTGTAGTACTGACCTGAGCTGATTACACAACCGAAGAGCTTCACAGGCGAGACTTTAGCGCTTATTTTAGGGAACGGTTTGACGACTTTTGTCTGCGTTGATGAGCGTTGGTTTACTGGAAAACCAGTGGGCCCGACTGTGAGCTGTTAGACTTTGGACAGGAGAAGTTGATGTGATGAGAAGAAGGCCAGTGGCATTATTAACCCCTCACTAAGCCGAGAGGACGAGGCAATTATGACTAGTCATATAGTTCTCAAGCTGCCCAAGGGAAATGGCTCCATTGCACAGAAACGGGGTGTCAGACGCAGGAGATCTTTTACTTGAGGGGTAATTACAACTTATCAACTTATAGTTGTCAGAGTAATTGCTGATAGCAGAAACCCAAGTGTCACTGCTAAAACAGCAGTCACACCCCAGTTAATGAACCTTTCACACATCATAATCTGTTGATTTAGTTTCATCTGTGTCCGTAATAGAAAAATAATTAATTGCACAGAGGAACATCACTTTGTGACATTTGATGGTACCATCATAGACTAAGACAAAAAACGGATGGGCTATGCAGCCACTGCGTAAACCATAGTTTTACTTGAGGTTTTGATTTGTCTCGAATCGAACGCCACATTAAATTTTCTGATTGAGAGCGATTAAAGATTAAATTTGTTGTCACTGAAAGTTGAAAATTGCCAAATTTGTGCGTTTAAAAGGTGTCTTTTAAATTCACAAAGTAATTTTTAAGCAGCCACGATACCTTGTTCAGCCACGTCAGCGTTCCATCGTCGCCCTTTGAGTATTTTGGTCAAGTCCAAAATGAGGTAGCGCTTCCCAAGAAAACACTGCCAAGCAGGACTCAAGCACATTGAGGCCGAGGTGGTGGCGGTCTCAGAACCCTCCGATTTTAAAGAGGTTAGTGAGTGTTTAACACTCAAGGTTGTGACGGCAGATAATCTGTGCGGCTGGTTGGCTGGAGGATGTGTGACAAACACACCAGAATTGCCTTGATGTATTGATTCTTGCCATTAACCTTCACTGAACAGATCTGTTCTGAGGTGCATCAACACAGAACAGATCACTGAACTTGAGGAATGGGTGCTTTGTTCAGCAAAAAAAAAAAAAAAAAAAAAAAAAGGAGACAAGCCATTAGGAGCTGTGAGTTGTGCAGTCCTTAACTGTGCATTTGTGCAACCAATGTGCTTAAAGGGCGACACGCAAAACGCAACATTAATCCAATTTATTTTGTGTTACATAATAAAACATGAAACACCAATCAACCACAAGAGTAACCACACAAAATAAATTTAAACCTTTATAAAGTATATATTAAAAAGTAGAAATCATTTAAAAAATGTGGAATATGTGAAACAATTACTCAACCTCACTTTGCGGTTTAAAAACGGAAACTTCCACCATTTTCAGAGTGTAAAGGTTTTCATTCAGGTTCCAACTGATGTTTACATCGAGATCAGGGTGCTGTAAAAATCTCGGCTGTGTGCATTTGATTCAAATATTACTATTATCATCCCTTTTATGTATCCTGTCTTTTCCGCAACATCCTTTGCAGCAGCCACGGCTGCTGCTTCCCCTCTTCATCGCTGCTCCTGTCTCGCAGTCCACCCACGCCACCTCTCTTCTCCTTTTCTTCTTCTATTCCAGAGTGTTAAGGCACTGAACATGGCCCAACTTGCTCACTATATCTGATCTAATCGATACCTATTTCTCTCTCAAACACTTTTTCCATTCTTTCCTCTCGTTCCTAACTGGAGTTAGCCATGGTAGGATGATTGGAAAGTGATACATCCACTGGGTCTGTCTTATCTGGGTAAGACAGATAGATTAGCAAGGGAGAGGTGTAAGATCAGTGGAAGGACTTAGCTTTACTGCTCTGCAATAAGACGGAAGCACATCCGTCGGTGGAGCACACTTGGTGGAAGCCAACCTGACGCTTATACTGGATTCACTTATGATGCAACGTAACGACTAATTTTTTTGTTATTTTTTCTAAATTTACATCCTGTGTTAAATGTTCAGATGAACAATCATAATGTTTAAGGCTGCAACAAGCCATAACCAATCAGTGACGTCTTTCATGTTAATTCCTTTGCTGACCTTAAAAACGTTCATCTTCTAATTTATTTCAAAGCTCAGTGAGAGCTTGATCTCTCCCTTATCCTGTTAATTGTGCCTTTTGTCTCTCTCGGTGAATAAACATTCAACCTTGAGTGTGGAAAAATGTGGTTACATAAGAATGAGGGATACAGAGGCAAGCTTTTTTTTTTTTTGCTCGAGCAAAAAAAAAAACAGTGTCAAACTTTTTGTCTTTCAAATGAACCTTGTGATATGTGCTAAACAAAAAAAACTTGTACATTTTTAATCTCATTCTTGCTCTCATCAATCATCAATGGTCACAAGGTTTGTGAAGTGACTGAAAGCACAAGCCGATAAATTTTTTTTTTCGTTTCTGCTGGGTTTCCTGGCTTCTCCTTTAGAAAAGCAGAAAGCAAATGCAAAGTTTTAGTGGCATTCAAAATCATTGCTATTTGTAGGTACGCTGATGTGCTTTATTACTTTCTTGCTACCCAAACCTTCCCACCTAGTAAACTGAAGTACTGATTAAAAATTTGTGATTTCTAAAATATAGTTTAAAACCACATTATTTTTCACTGGGTTAAGATTTCATACAGTTATTTGCTAATATGCCAGATTTTAGTGCATATTTTAACTTACTCCGACCGTCATAAATAATTCTGTCACTTTGTATTTCCTATGCATTTTCGCTGCGGTTCCTGGCTTGGCAGATTCAGTCATCACATATTTATTAGAAGCGGCTAAAAGTTCTAAAGACTGAAAAAAAAAAACAACAAAAAAAAACCAATTTATTTCTTTATCCCACTTGTCCTTTTTATGGATTTCATCTTTGTTGGCACTCATGCTCCCCATTTGAGGAGCCCTTTTCAAAGAGCTAATGATATCAGTGAGGCATCCACTCAATCAAGGCTGATCCTTGGTAACTAAGCAGAACCAACAAATCCCCTTTGCTTGATCTGGATCTTTATTGACACCCTTTTACATGCTGTTTTTTTAAACGGATTTGTAGCCTTTCAGGAACGCAGACTTGTGCTATTTTCCCCGGTATGTAATGAATCATGAATGTCAGCTGTGGTTGTGACTTTAAATGAAGAGCAATGTTCTTTTTTCTGTGGATTTTTTGTTCATCTGTTACTAAACCGCATAACTTTCTGTAGTTCTGATGGCCTTCTGGGGTCTGTCGTAAACCCGCAAAAGCAAAAAAAAAAAAAAGGGGGGGGGAAAAGGAGTTTAATGAGACATATATCCTATATTAATGCAGTTGCTAACCTCTAAAGGTCTGTGTCCATCAAAATCAAGCCAGTGAGGAAGTGTTCGTTCTCTGTA
>VMRN01000036.1:3379917-3418533 GCA_010277015.1 Poeciliopsis turrubarensis | reverse complement strand
ACTAGATTCAATGACTTTTATGTGATTTTATGAGAGCTTGAGGTCAGCGTCTAGGAAGGAGCAAACTACAATTAGTTGCGTTTCATTTAATCCACTTTGTGTCATCAAGAAATTCTCGCGGCTGACGTTAACGCTATAAAACCAAGACAAACTCAAACGCACTTTGCAACGAGATCCTCTCCGAAATCAAAGGATTTCTCACGCAGTGTGTAACTATATTGTGCGTGGTTCTTGTTTTTTGGCAGATCTTTTGAAATAAATAAACCTTTACGGGAGGCATAAAGGCCAATCTGATCCTGCGTAGAGAGAGTCATTTGGAGTCTTTCATTTGCCATTTCATTTACTGATGCAAACAGTAAATGCAAACGGCGTTTGCATTTATTCATCCTCTTGGGAACGCAAGAAAAATCTAAACGTTTTTCTTGCTTCCTAACTGAAGATTTCAACTGAATCTTAGTTATGTAAACTTAGAATGAAGAAACAAATGATAAAAATAACTACAGCTTAAGATGATCTATGATGTGAGATGTGGTTCACTATTCTGCTGGAAGTAGCCATTGTAAGAGGGGTATGCTGTGGTTATAAATGGAGGTACGTGGTCAGCAACAATGGGCTGTGGCATTTAAAAGAGTCTCTCTTGGTAGTCAAGGGACCCAAAATGTGTCAAGATAATATTCCCCAAATCGTTTCACAACCTTCACCAGCAGCCTGAACCATTCATACGGGGCAGCATGAATATATTTCAGGTTGTTTATGCCAAATTCTGACCCTGCCGTCTGAATGTTGCAGCTGCAATTGAGACTCCTCGGACACGCGACATTTTTCCCATCTGTTATTGTTCATTTTTAGTCTGTGTGGGTTACAGCCTCGGTTTCAGGTCCTTAGCTGTCAGTTTGTGCAATCGGTGTGATCTCCTGCTGCTGTCGTCCACCCGCTTCTAGGTTCAGTGTGTTGTGCGTTCAGAGATGGTATCCCACCTTGGATTTGTCAAGGGGGTGTGTTGAACTTATCTGTCCGTTCTCCTCTGAATTCAACAAGGCCTTTCTGTCCACAGATTTTGTTTCTTTCTTTTTCTGACCTTTCTCTGTACTTCCAAGAGCTGAGTGTTAGGAAATGACACCAATCACGCCCCATTCAAAGTTTTCTCAAAATCCCTTCTTTCTGTGTTCTGCCCGGTTTGAGCTTGTCTTTACCTGGGTCGATAGCATTTGAGTTGCTGCATTGTTTGACTGACTTTTATTGTTGTCACAAACAGGAGCTGGTGTGCATAATAAAGTGGCTGATGAATCAATACGTCTCCGACTGTCACAACATCGGTTTTGTGCATCGATCAATAGCAATCATTTTGCCCTTATTTATTTATGTTTTCCTCCTGCGTCCACATCGGATCCACCGGTAACAATCAGATTCAGATGTCTTTGACAGTCAGACAGACATATGGCACTGATAGTGTGAGGCTAGTTGCATATCCAGCCTTCATTAAATGGCAGCATATTTTTTTATGAAACGCAAAGCGCAGAGTGTAGGAAGAAGAGCTGCGATTTCAGTTCTTTCTTCTGTCTGATCTTCAGCTAAAAAGGCCTTAACTCCTACAACAGGCTTATAGCCCTTTGCTAATCCCCCCCCACCGCCACCTCCACTGCCACCGCCGCCACAGTGCGACTCATCTTACTGCAGTTTGAAGCTTTCTCTTTAAATCTCTCGTTCAGTCGCCGGCCTGCCTTTGCGCGGACACACACATGCTAAGACTCTCTACATGACAAAACCCTTCAGTTAAAAATGGAAATGTCTCGCTGGACCAGTAAATTGCACTGTGAGGAATATCTTTGCCCAAATGATCAGACACAAGGACGGCTATAAGTACACGCCGTGTGACTTTTTGTTTAATTAAAAGCACGCGAATGCTAGCCAGTTGTGCCCTCCATTACTGATAGTTGCCTTTTTTTTTTTTTTTTTAGCTTGCGTTTAAAACACCCACGGAGGGAATTAAAAAAAGGCATCAACACACAAAACCAAGTAAGTCCATTATGCGTGTCACATTCAGTCTGAAATTGATTTCTTTTTTTGTCTGAGCCAATTTAAAAATAGCGAGCTCCCTAGTAAGGGAGGCTGTCAGAGGGGCTTGGATGGAACAGGAAGTAACCCCTCCCCTCGACAGAAGGGCCTTTGTCATTATTAAAGATTAATGTTTGCACGAGTGTGGCAGGAATTAGCATTAGTGATGGTTTTAGTGTCAAATGCTTGTTTAAGAGCTGTCACTCCTCCCGGAATGAGACAACTTAATATCACAGCACTAATAATACCAACTAATCGCGGTGCCAAAACAGGAGATCAAAGCTGAGGGTTTGGTGTTGGGTAGGGGGGGGCGGCAGAAATACAGGGGATGCAGCGAAACGACAGGATTCTGTCACAGCCTGTTGGTGCTCGCAGGATCCTGGAAGCCATTTCTATTTCGGTCCGCTTCCAGTTTTATTACCACAGTTGTCTCATGATTACTTTGTCGGCTGGAATGAAAACAGATCCTCCTCGTGCCGTCACCATTTCAAGGTAACGATAAAAAGGCAGCTGCATTTAAAGCTTTAATCTAAACAACTTACCTTTAATATTTTTGCAGCAGTTTTAAGCTTTGGCTCTGCGTCTTTATTTATTTTTTATTTATTTATTTTTTTTTTTCTTTTACGAGGGTCTGCATTAGGATTTATTCAAAAATATCCCTTCACAGTTGCGCATGAAAACACATTGTTATCAGCTCCGACTGATGGATTGTTCTGCCTTTTAGAGTGGTGCTCCAGCTGCACTCTCCATCTTCATCCCTCTATGGAATTGCATTGGATTGTTGCATGAGAATGGAATGAGAATATGGCCATGGAGCGACGGATATTTACCATGCAGAGCGTATCACCATCTCCACCATCAAGAGCCATTAGCTTCTGATAGCAGACAGCATTCTTCCTGTTTGAGCCCACACTATTTAGAGATTGTTTTTCGGTATTATCCGATTTGTTTTGTTGGCTAGATAGGAGTTAAATACCAGAAACTATGAGTGAAATTCGCATATTTCCAGTTGCTATTTTTGTGGTATTAAAAGCAATATTTTAAAAAAGAGGCGCATGATAGGATTGCTTTTGTTTTGCTTTGTATCCCTGTACTTGCTGCTGTAAGGTTTAAAGATTATCACATTTATAGCAATGTTATTGATAACATTTATTTAACAATGTTTTGATTACTCTGCACACATCCACTTAAACAATAGAATAACCCCAATCGAATTTGACTTCTGGTTTGAAGATGGTGTGTCAACTGCATAAAAAAATACTATACACATTTCACACCTAGAGAAATGTTGAAAGTCTTAAGTTAAAAGTATAAAGTTAATTAGTTCTAATTTATGTCTGGATGGGATGTGCTGTCAGTTACTTTGCATGCTCTACATGATGGGGCTCCTGCTTGCATCTTACCACCTGCAGTTGTATTATGTCTTCTGTCAGGAGCTGAGGTGGGTGGCTTTTGTATGGTTTCCACTTTAATTTTCAGTTTTACAAATTTGTCTTCACTGTGAGCAAGGGGGACAAAAAAAAATGTAAATTTTAATCAGCTGACAAGCAGTGCCCAGCAAGAGTTGTTGATGGGGCATCATTACATTTTCTCTGCGTTTAGAACACAGAGAGTTTTTGTCACCCTGAGACTTTCTCTGTTGCTTTGAAGAGTTCAAATCAGTGACACTGTATGATGGAATATTTTTGTTTTGTTTGTTTTGTGGTGAGGATTGAAAACCTGAAATTGGCCAGTGCCTTTTGTCAGCCTAACAACATGCATGTTTTGATCAGCCCCACAAAATAGGGGACCGCCTTACAACGCTCCCCCCCCCAAACACAGAAAGCACACAAAAAATCTGAAGTGAATTTTGTGTGCGCTGTAGCTGTTTCGTAGCTGTATATTTGTGTAATGCATAACACACAGGAAAGATTATAAAAATGCAATGAAGCATATCTTTTTTTCCAGAATATAAATTAAAATGGTGCTTATTAAAGTCATTCCACAGAATCTGTGGATTAAAATGCAAAGCTATGTCTTTTTAAATACGAGAGATTTCACACTTTAAGCCACTGTTAATGTGGCTCATTGCAACAACTAATCTATAGATTTCAGACGACACGACAAGGAAACAAATTTATTCTATTTTTACATCTCGGAAATTTACACAACACTGCAAACGTCCTTAAACGCGTCAACTCGGTGGCTCTTTATATCTACATAAATGCAAAATTATAGCTAGTTATAATTGTAGCTACCAAGCTGAAATGTATTTCAGTTCAGTTTTTGGGGAACAACAAATGACTTTCAAACATTTTTAAGGTATAACTGTTAGGCTATGAATTATAAATTACCATTTTGAAGCTTCAAATTTTGCATGCTACCTAAACATTAGCTTTTATTTCACAAGCTAACCTTTTTACATGGTTGGGCAGAATGTTGAATCAAAGCACAGGTACAGTTGAAAAGTGTTCTCTTTTACAACATGGAAACAGGATGATGGACATTTTTGTGGTGTTGAATCTTACGTTTGTTTTTAAAACCTTGATTTACCTTGGCACTGGGAACCACAGTTTCCCTAAAGTCAGCCATTGAATAAAGCAACGTAGTATTCTGTAGATGTGCATCAGGTAAATTAAATGTCACTTCTTAAAAATAAAATAAAGTAAAAAAAATACAAATAAAAACAGTAGGAAGCAGTTCTTTGTCCATGAGGGACTCAATGCCCATATGAATTGACTGCTAATTAAAATTATAGGGTGTTTCTTTAATATCTAAGAAATTCCACACATTAAGCCTCTAGCATAACTCAGCTAGAGGCTTAGTTATGGCGATCTGTAACAGCTAAGATAAATCTTATTAATATTACCAGGTTTCATCCTAACTGTAATAAAAAGGAATCTGGGTCATTTTTAGATTATCATTCTACTTCCACAGCTCTAATATTTACACTACTTTGCAAATTAGCCTAAGCAGATTAACCAGATCTTTCTGATGCATATAATCCTTCTAGCTAAATATAAATAACAGCTAGCTAGTAATCCATCCATCCAGTGGTTATTGGGCGATCCCTGGAGACCGGACAGATAGTCATGGACGTACAGACCTAAGGGCAATTTGGAGAGATTAACTAACCTGTTTTTGGACTGTGGAAAGAACTAATAGGAACCAAAGCATGGTCAGTGAGAACATGCAAACTCTGACCAGAAAACCCCCAGGCCGAGATTCCAAGCCAGGGCCTTCTTGCTTCAAGGCAGCTAACAACTGTGCCGCCATCCAGGCGGATTTCTGCAGACATAAACGCGAGAAGTTTTAGTTCGGTCGGGGAGAAACAAAATCCACAGTTGGAGGAAGTGGAGAATTGCACTGTAAAACAGCATGATTTTAATACTTTTTGTTTTTCATTAATGACTTAGTTGAACTGCAATTCGAAAGCAGTGCTTGGTTTTGATTGACAAAAGTAGTAATAAACAAAACTTTGTTGAAAATTAACCAGTTTCAATTTATCTTAGTGACGATTGTGTGGTTTTGGTTTAACACCAGGGCATCAACGTTTCTGTCCAGCTGTTTCGACAAAACAGTTGGACTGAAGCAATACTTCAAATCTTAACTTGTGAAGCTACTTCTCTCTTTAGCTAGAAAAATTCCCAAAAGAACCGTTATGAGTGGACCTGCAAAACAATTTTTGATGCTCAATAAATTTTCACCAACTCTTGCTGCAAACTACAGTTTTTCTCTGCCGTGGGGTCTGGGATTTACTGGCCTTTGGTATCATAAATTCACAAATATTTATATCTTGTTTGTACCTACGTGGTTCAGTTTTAGAAACAGACTTGTCGTGAAAGTGTGCATCTCGTTCTTTGACACTTGCTCTAGTTAGTTATGTCTAAGAAGCAAGTCATTACATGGCTTAGAGCCTTTAAAAGACATTAATAGGTGACTTTCAATATCATGCATCTTGTTGAATATTTTATGATTGCTTGGTAATAGATTTCTCTCTTGTGCTTTTTTGTGAGAAATCTCCTTAACAAAGCAATGTCTTTACACAAGCGGAGAACTAAATTGAGCTTTACACCAAGCCTCATGTTATGCTCACAACCTTTGCATCCCACTGTTTGCTTTCTGTCAACATCCTGTGTTTAAACTTTGCATTAGGTTTCCAGGGAAAATACCCCTTGTAAAAGACTTTGCAGCTTTATCACACAGTGAGCACCCTAACAGGCTTAGAGATAAGCAGATTCCCGTGCTGTTAATTACATCAACAACAGCAAAGTGTTTTGTTTTAATAGCCCACCATATTGCTCTTGTTGATGCACTTTAACTATACCAAAGGGCTCTAATTGTTTCTTTTTTTCTTTTTGTTTTTTAAAGCTCTGAAAGTTGGCATTATGCTAAGCAGCTCAAAAAGTTCGTGCCATGGCAGCCAAGTTCACATGGGGGTGCCATGGCACATCGAGGTGGTTTAACCAGTTGGAGTGTGTTAGCTAACAGCTTGCGCTGATTGGATAAACACAGCTGAGACCGAGGATGGAGGGATGAGACAGTTGAGACGAAACATGTTTGATTAGCCACTGAAAGGAGGGACGTGCCTTTAATCCCTCTTTTAACTTATTCCTCTCCTTACTGCCTGAGGGCTAAAGCGTGATGTAAGTGTGGAGCCAGGGGTCGTACTGTAGGTTTCCGTGACTCCTTTAATTTGTTGTATTTCTTGTGATTTGATGTTTCATTGTTTTTTTTTGAAAGTTGTCCTCGTGTTCACAGGCTTCAGGTCGGTCCACTCCTGGATTCGGCTCTTGAAGTATCTTTCACTTGCATTGTTCAATGTTGCCCACTGCTAAGTAAGGGAAGCAGCAACTGGCTGTCCTAACAGTCGCTAGATTATGTCATCAGCTAATTTGCATAGTTAGCCATCTGCATGTAATGTGGGAGAGATGAATATTGCTGTGGGAGGGAGAATAAGTGAGCACAAAGAATTCCAAATATGCATAAAGCTTTGAAGGAACTTTCTCTTCCTTGGTTTTTGGATTTTTTTTGTTGTTGTTTTTTTCACTAGACGGTCTCAGTCCTTCTCCGTTTCTGTCTATTTTTTTTATTTTATATTATTAAGTCTGGTATGGATTGTGGTCCACTCGACAACCAAAACCAGTCACAATTGGATTGAATCATTCCACCTATATTCATAGATTTATTTGAGATTAAGATATGGATCTTTATACCAAGATCCGTCCTGATACAAATTAAAATTCAGTTCACAGTTCAGAGACCTCTGGACCACCTGTGAGTGCTTTGGGATGCTGTTTGCGAATAGTGGAAACGATACTTGCTTTCTCTAATAACATTAGAAAAAAATGTCTAGGTTTGTTGCAAGTTACCTTTTTGAAAAAGAGATGCATCCACCCACAAGAACAAACTTGTTCAATTGAGAATGGGAATTTTGTACAGGGAGCAACATGCAGTTTTTAACATCTTGTTTAGTATTTATGCAAAACATGTGAGTTTACATGAGATATCACAACAACAGAGGAGGCATTTAAGATTTCAGAGTGACCTTAATGCTGAAAAAAGAAAGAAAAGGAAGTGTTTAATAACATCATCTCCTGTCAAGCCACCAGTGCGTTGTCTTCAGTCTTCAGGATCCACCAATCACCGATGGGCACCTGCAAAATCAAATTTACATCCCGTCTGAGCAGCAAAACGCCTTATCACACCAGATGTAAGAGTTTTTGAATCATGGTGTTATTTGACAACTATCGCTGGCCTCATGCATGTACATGACAGATGTCCAGCTTGTCAAAGGGCCAACACTGAAACATGCAAGACAAACGGGTGTCTACACACACGCAAACACACAGTTTGAATATATTGGTATCGCCAGGTCCTATGGGAAGATACAACTCAACTGTTTAATGTAAGCATTGTAAATTGGGTGGTGCTGACATATAAATACTTGTATTTAATTCTAGAAGGCTTAAAAAATGACAGGAAAGATGTTTGACTTGTTTTAGAATGCATAGCTTTACTTACAAAGGCACAATATCATTTCGGAAACAATGGTCGCAGACTCCTATGTGCACCTTTTATGAAAAAGTCTTTCTTCTGCTTCGTAAAGACAGTTTAATGACAAAAAGTTCCCAAAGTGAGAGAATAAATGAGGTTATAGGAGCAGCAGATGTTGAGCTCATTTTATACTAAAGCAAAAACGAACGTAAAAGAAAACGAGAAAACCGACATCTGCGCTGTGAGCAATTCCCAAAAGCAGGAGTAGAACTGGAAGGCTTGACTTGTCCCATCATCCCGAATGCTGACTTTACAGCTGCCTGTACCCATTATAGGCTAACATGTCAAACCGTATCCGGTGCCGTGCAACTCAATTTAGCCAAATGAATATCTAGGCTTTGAGCGAACGTCCGGGCCGACAGCAGCTGTCATAAAGAACCACTTGCTGCATAATGTATACCGAGTGCTTTGCCGGTGGTATCAGTGTGTGATCAATATGCAATAAAAACTCATTAAGGGGGTCTATGTTCTGTCATGGAAATTAATTCCAGAGGATGAATCTGCGATGTGTCACCCAGGATGAGCCAATCCGAGCAGAAAAAAAAGTTTTTTTATTGAAAGCTAGGAATTGGAAACTGAAATGTGTGCATAGAAAAGATGAGACAGGAAAGGAAGAGTGGAAGTCATCGTTGCAGAGTCAGATTTGCTAGACTTTGTAGTTTTCTGCTCGCCAGAGAGAAATCAGCTAATTATCTCGAGCCTTTATTCTTCCATATCTATCAATCCTTTTTAATTCCGTGGAACTCGGGGAGACCAACAGCAATGTGAGCAATGCCGTCAAGCTAACCCTACGTTTCGCTCCGAATGTGCAATCTGCCCAACTCAGCAGGACGTTGTTGAATGTGGGTTTTTTTTTTTTTTTTACCTCTTTTGAATAATTCTGCACTGACAGACAGTGGAGTCATTGTACTGCTGTGAACTGAAAACGGGAATGCGCCGCATGAGTTTTAGTTTAGCGCAGTCTGTATCTGCATTCCCCTGTCCTGTCAAATCCACTAAATTTACGACTTTCCAAGAGCAGCCAAGTTTATGTGACAAACAAGAAAGGATGCAGCTCCAGTTGGAAAGCGGTGTTCCCCCACCCTTCCCCTCTCTGCACGCACTTCTACTTTAATGGATTATTCCAGGTTCACCCTTTTTGACAGCCTTTTTTTAATGTTCTGCTTTACCTTTAGGGGAGAGGAAGGTAAATGCAATCAAGCAAGCATGCCTGCTTGCACACGGAGACATCTGCAACAACCTCGACTGGCACCTTTTTCGCCGATTCAATTTTCTTGATAATCCCGCATATTACACCCAAGCATTAACAGCAAAATCAAATATTGATTGCTTCACCTTCATGCTTTACAACGAGCTGCAAGGACCACGGATGGCCTGTGTGGTTCAAATAGGGAACGGAGGAGCATTAATCAGGTCTTGCTTTGGCTTTTATCGGATCACAGCTGAAATCAGCAAGACTTCCACACGTGAAATTGCCGAAGCTTCTTTGATACCCATATGGTGAATTTAGTGCAGGGATTGGGCGCCTTATATGCCTGCGATGGTGTGTTCAGATGATATATATGCTTTTTCTCATTTTCTCCAGTGATTATCTCCTATGCAGGAACACTGTATGGATTCATATTTAATTATCTCTCTCACTCAATAAGCTGCCATCGAGACCAAAAGCTCATACTGGTCTCTCGTACTATAGCTTTTGATCAATAATGTTACTCATTGCAATTAAAGGGTTGTAATTTATTTAACTCATACGTGCTCCTTATATATTAGTTTGAGAAATAAATAACTGATCACACACACACTAATATTTCGCCAGACTGACGTTGGCTTTCATTATCCATTTCCATCCAGTGTTGCAAGAATCTCTTTTCAACAAAATGTGTTGCTGATGATGACATTGTCCATCCCTTACGCCAAGACGTCTTTGGCACGTCCCAAAGATTTTCAATAGGTTCAAGTTCCAGGCTCTTTACTGGCCAAGTCAGGTGTGAAAAATGACGTCTCATGCTCCCTAAGCCACTCTTGCAGTTTGAGGCACGATGAAACACGGCGTGGTCATCTTGGAACATTCCGGTGACATCTGAGAAGAATACATGGAATAAACTCTTCATTCATCATGTTTAGGCATTTAGACAATGTTTCCCTACTTTTACTTTTTTATTTTTTTGAATTCATTGGACAATTCTTAACTTGATTTCAAAAGTTCATGCAACCTCCTTAGATGTTTCCCCTACTTGACTAATGCCATTGGTTTGACTGTTCTTATAAAGATAAACATCTGTTCCACAACCAGGAGATGTGTCTTCTGACATGTTTGTTTAAGAAATGAGAAACTACTATTTGCATCAGTTGGGAAGCAATTTGCTTTATTAAAACTGAGGTGGCAAAGTTTTATTTTTTTTTTTTTTTGGGGGGCAGACAGTGTAATTTTTACTTTCTCCATGCCATTGATTGCTTATATTTGGAGAAGAGCAAACATCTTACCATATCATTTTTTTTTTTTTTTTTAAGTAGCTGCAGATCATGATGAGGTCAAAATGACTATAGAGCAAGTATTTCACCAGTTTTTAACCTGCTGTGTGAGAAATGACCATGGTCAGTGTGGTTAGTCTTACTAAAACTACTAATTTCCTCATATACTCTAGAGCCAGACAAGATTCTGGGTAGATCAAATTGAATATCAGCTGATTTAGGTCAAATGGCATTTATTCAGTCCACCTCAAAATTTGGAATATTATCATCATTACAGTTATTTACACACTTTGCAGCATCTAGCCTTAACTGTTGGACGAGAAAGTTGATATCATCAGAGGCTTTGGTGAACGTGGAAATATGAGTGTGTATGTTCACTTTTTCTGTCCATGCCCTGAATGCTGTATTA
This sequence comes from Poeciliopsis turrubarensis, assembly GCA_010277015.1. Lineage (NCBI taxonomy): Eukaryota > Metazoa > Chordata > Actinopteri > Cyprinodontiformes > Poeciliidae > Poeciliopsis > Poeciliopsis turrubarensis. The sequence continues at coordinate 3,407,561 of VMRN01000036.1, read as the reverse complement.
TGTTCTGAGTCAGATCCTGTGAATAGCTCGGCTAATTTTTCCATTTATCCCTGACTCTGCGTTTACAAATCGGCCCTGTCGCATCTAATCCATCGGTTCCAAAGCCTTTAATTTATTCAACATCCAATTTTTTTTTTCCTTTCTCCACAGTTTCTTTGTTTGTACTTGATTATCCTTGAGGCAGAATGTTAAAGCACTTTCCAGAAGTAGTCATACTCCTTGAACATTTACACGTTTTGTCATCACAAAGTGTCATGACAAAACATCAGTGTTTCTTTTTTTTTTTTTTTTTAATAAAATTAATGTGACAGAACAGCACACAGGAGTGCATAGTAAAAAATAAAAAAAAAATCTAAAAATGATGCATTGTATTCAGCATCATGAGATAACACTTTGTGGAACTATATGTTGCAATTATCACTCTTTAATATTTTGGCCTGTTCTTTGCAAAATAGCTCAAGCTTAGTCAGATTGTGCTGAGAACATTCAATCTCTAAAAATCACTACATATTTGTTTTAGGTCGAGACTTTGACTACGCCCCTCTAAAGTGAATATTCCATGATCTAAGCAATTTCTGAACCCGAATGGATGCTGCATTTTTTTTACATTTTGATTTGTAAGAGATTTTGAAAACCATGTCTACACTATTCTGCTTTGGCAGAGCAAGTTAATTACGATAGTGGCTATTTTGTCCTTTCGTTGCTTCCATTCCTCTTACGGATGTTGTAACAGAATGGCAGACACTAGGAACGTTTGTAGCTCAGAAAGTGTGTGAAAGTGTTCAGCAGGTAATCGGCATTTAAAATCATCCATGAATATTTGTAATTCTCCCTTGTGCTTGATGAACATTAGAACTGATGTAATACAGCAGTCAATCCCATCCCACTTTGACTTTTTTTCTAGTAAAACCTTACTTTTCTCCCCCCTTCAGCAATAAAAGGACAAACGGAAGAAAGTAGGCCATTACCTTGCTGTGTCAGTTTTGTGCCAATATTCCTCCGTAACATCTTAAATGTGAATATTTCTCCTCTTGCGGCTGCACTGCCATGCACTTCGATACCATTTTTAGGAAAAACAAAAAAAAAAAAATCTTAACTGTGAGCCTCGAATTCATTGGTGCTGAATAAATCCCATCATGTTTGTCTTTTCCGTCCTTTCCGTCCTTCATCATTCTGGGCCGAGACACGGCTGATGAATGGGGAAAGTGGCTGGCAGGGGATTTTTCTAACTGGCCTTTTTATTTTATTTATTTTTTTTTTTGCTATTCTAAAACTGTTTCCAGCAGGTTGAGTTGTTTGCTGCTGCTGAAGAGCGGTCCTCTGTGGAAACATGCAGTCTGTAACACATGATAAATTTGTTGTGCTTGTTTTTGAGTGGATTTTCTGTAGTTGGGGGCTCGTTGCTGTTTTGAGCTGGAGATGCGTTTCTGTCTGTGAATGAGGAGCCTGCGTGGAAAAGCGGCTTTGTGCCACAGAAAATCCTGTGACAGCACAATGTATATGGCTTAGCTTCCGCTGCCCAGGGCTTCATTTGAATTGACTCATAGAGCGTTTGTTTACTCACATGTAACTGCAGCAGATAGCAGCGTCTGGTTGGTTTTTCTGTTCCATTCCACAGCCTCCGCTTGCAAAAAAAGAATAACTTAAGCTAACCTCATTAATCTTCAAAATTAATACTTAATAGATTCTTTGTTTATGGGGGTTGGGAAAGATAATCTCTTTCAGGTTTTATTAATTTGTGGGCTTGTTTGGCGTTTACACAATTTCCCCAAGGATCAAATTAAAATAATAATAATAATAATAATAATAATAATAATAAAAGCTCTTTGAAAAGAGAAAGTAAAATCGACTTTAAAGTCTCCAGTTATCAGTCTTCCTTACTATAATTAAAAGTGAGAAAACAAAAGTAGCTAGTTGTGGTGTCTGATGATGTGAAAAGCAAAAATTATATGCAAATCTACACTTTTTAAAATAAGCTGACGCACACTCAAACACGCGCATACACGCACGCTGGGTTATTTCATTAACCTCAATGCTGGATTGATGCGTTGTGGTTGTTGGGAAGTTTCAGCAAAACATTTTTCAATAAAAACATCCAGTTTGGTTGGTTTGAGGAAAAATCCTTCATGTCAAAAAGAAAGACTGTGTAATGATGTTGATGTGGCGCTACACTATCTTTGGTTCAGTTAGCTCAAATTGGACTAAATTTGTGCTCTTAACCTGCATCGTTTCTCTGCTAAGTAGTTAGCACAAGCCAGTCATTAATGCAAAACCAGAATAAACAAAAAAAAAATGTATTTTTATGAAGCCAAATACATCTTGTTCAGTAATCAGGTAATAAGTAATTATTGTCTAGTGTTGTAGAAGGGATTAACTGAAATCATGAGACAGTAGGGATCATATTTATTAGCAAAAAAAATGAAAAACAACTCAACATGACTCTGAAAGTGTCCCAAAAATGACATCAGGGGAAAAAACCTAGCAAGAGACATGGAGGAAAACAGGACAGTTTACTCCAGCTGAAAACAGGGAGATTAACATGGGGAGGATGACTACTAGAGTGGGAACAGGTGAGAGAGATTAACTGCTTGTCAAACAGGGGAGCATAAACTCGGGGAATTGAGTGGAGAAATGGCAAAGTATATGGACCACACAAGGATTAGATCAAAATTAACTACGCAGAACATGACCAAACACCAGACTAATAAGTACAAGGTGAAATACAACAACACAACTTGGCACCCAGTGTTACAAGAAAATAAGGCCATAAGTCACAGTGCTCAAGAACACCCAGCTAACAAATACAATAAAATGAAAATTTAAAAAATTGCAATTAAAAACACGGATGAACAATTTGAGCTTCCTCCAAGAATATTGTCCTTTGAGCGTTTTTCCCGCTCCGACGGATGGTCCCAAAAGTATGCAAACTTGACTAATGCGTTTTTGCTTCCATCTCATGACATAAACTCAGATTTTGCCCACTACCTGTGAAGGTGTTTTATAATCAGCATATGGTTAGACGGGCCTTGCGCATGCTTGAGTGTTTGAGCGTGTCCAAGTTGCAAAAATCCCGAGGGTAAACCCCAGCTGTGAGAGAATCTATTTATTTTTATTTTTTCTGTTGACTTCAGGCAGCTTGAAAGGTAGGTGAGATGAGGGTTATGTGTACACAAATACTCGCGTGTCTTCCAACGAGGATATTTACGGGGAGTTAGCGTTGCTATTAATATCACAGCTGGGGGTCCATCAGTGCAGCAAATGAAATCTGTATGCAAGTGCGCGTGTTTGTGTTTGGTTGTGCTCCGTCAGCGTGTGTTTTTCAGATGCCGGTTACGGCGACAAGAAGCAGGAGCTCTTGATGTGGCACGTGCAACCGCCCCTACCGAACCCCCCCCTGCAAACGCCGCCCGTTTTTAAGCCCTAAAAACATCTCCTGGGCATCCAGTCTGTTGTAAGTGGGAAATGAATGTTATGAGGAAACAAGGCTGGCCTTCATGGTTGCAGCACGAGCTAGAGAGTGTTGCGCTCGTGGGAACGTGGGTTCTGACGGCCAATCACTATTCCAGGTTTGAAGCATCCAATAAAGAAGAAAACAATAACAATTTCAACAGCATCTCCATTTGATGACTGAAAATAGTTGCGCGATTGGCGTTTATGTAACAGTAGGGTTTGAGAAAATTGAAATAAGCAAGAAAATAGGTCAGGCTGTGAACACATTCGCTGGAGGAACATGCTGGAAAGAATGGCGGATTGCACACAGACATGCATGGGAATGCATACATCACTCTTTAAACACACAGTCCAGCTGTTTCCTCAGTGGACGAACTGCCTTCTAACTCTCTTGCGATCTGAGCTAAAATACTTAAATGTCTGTCTTGTTTTTTTTAATGAGGTCATTTAACAGGCTTTGAGCATGTTAAGTGAGCTTGTGCATCCTTTTGCCTGGTTTTGCACAATAAAGTAGAAATACAGTGCACAGACTAAAATAGCTGAGAAACGGCTGCATCGGTAGTTCATCTGGAATCTTTGACCTCCTCTTCATTGGTAAATAGCGTGTCAGAATACAGTTGACTCTTTCGTGTGACTGGACATTTCCTTTGCAACTTTATCTTGACAGAAAGCAAATGTAACATTGCTGATGACTCTACCACAGAGGGATGGCAGCACTCCAACAGCTCCACCATTCACCACGTACACAGGGATAACCCAGACCCCAGCAAGTGATATTTATATGTCTTGATGTTGTAGACTTAGAAGGAAGCTGCGAGGCATCATCCAATATTCATCTCATTTGACATACTTTCTTTCTTTTTTTTTATTTTTCATGAAGAAGAAAAACAGAGTTTGCCTCATAGCATTGAATATAGGTAGTGGTGTCCGTGGAGAGGTGTGGCCAATCACTGACTACCCCTGCAGCCAGCCCTGCCAAGTGATTGGTTGTCCCCTTGAGGAGGTAATGCGCCAGCAGAGGGCGCCTCTGGACCAAGCAGTTCCCTTCCAAAACAGTTGGTGGCAGCAGTGATATATGCTGAGACAGCTTATATCTTTGAAAACAAATGTATGGACGTTGTTGGCCACCCCAGAGTGAACAACTGTCCCAGTCTGACACGTCCTACGCATTTCTCGGTCCACCAATTTTCACCAAGAAAGTGGCAAATTAAGCTACTACTGTGTGAAGCCTACAGAAGGTGAGCCACAGAGCGTTTTCTCCATCAGACATAAACAGAATACGGCTGAAACCGAGAAGGGAAAGCCTGACGAGAGGCAAGCGAACAGAGGATTCGACAGTCCAGTGCTCAGAAAGCTTTTTTTTTTTCTCTCATCATGTCCCACTCAGAGTCAAAAGAAAGAAGTGAGATAAAAGAAAAGAAATGGTAGAGGATATTAGCGATGTAGAATGCAGTAAAAGACAAACCAAGGACATAAAGGCCGCATTGCAAAAAAAAAAACGTATGTATAACGGCTTTATCAGGCACAGCAAAAAAAAAAAAAATAAAAAAATCTGTTTTTTACTTAAGAACAAGCCCGGGGAGAGAATAAATAAAAGTAATAATAACTCGGCTTGATCGTATCACTCTAAGCTGTTGGTGTTTCATTTTGTGCCGACTGATATCGCGTAGCCCCATCACAATGCGTTTTTTTTTTCTATTTGCTGGTGTGTTGTACGAGTAAGAGGTAATCCTCCCTCACAATAACGTATGTATTCTATCACCCAGCTAGTGGATAAGTTGATAATTTAGCTCCCATATGCCCTGTTGTTTTGCTTTTTCAAATCTCTTCCTCTGGATCTCTGTTCTTCACAAGAATTTCTATCCTCTAGCAGGCATAACATACAAACGCAATTTAGTTTGAGTCATGAGTTACTACATGTCCTTGGCTTTTGACTGTTGGGGGGGAGGGGAGGGTGATATTTACACTGCAAGCTCAGTAACTGTGTGTCACAGTGAATGGGAACAGGGGGATCAGCATTTACACAAGCGTGCCAAACAAAGCGACGAGGAGGAGATTAAAGGGTATGAGGCAAAATGAGAAGAGGAAAAAGCAGGAGAGTCGGGGTGAAAAAGAGACTAAGGAGAGAGCAGAGCCTTATCAGCATCTACTCATCCAGCAGTGGATGAAATTACTCCTCTCTGTTTTGCTACGTCTGCGGTCGGAGCTATCTGGCCATGCTGGGGATTTGCAGCAGTCATAAATCTGAGTGTTTAAGTATGTGTGTTTTGTATATATGCGCATGAGGGTGAGGCGGACGCGGATGAGCGGGCGCAGGTGGGTGCCTGTGTTTAGATGTCCTGTTGCTAAGATAGAATGACTTTGCGGAAGTTTAAAAAAAAAAAAAAAGACGGTATGGAAATCAGCCTGGAGTGTGAGAAATTAGCACTCCTAATTCACAGATATGTTGACAAAGGAAATGGAACAATGCAAGTGTCATGGTTGTCAGCAAGAAGCAAGCCATGCCCGCTGACAAAAGACCACAATTAGCTCACAGAGAAGCGAAACGGGAGAGTACGCAGGGTGCTAAAAGGCTAGGTCCGACATTAATTATGACTAAGGGAGTATCTTTAGGAATATGCCATCGCTTCTTTCATTTAGATCATGTTTTTCTTGTCAAATATGCTCTGATTTGGTTAATTAGTCTTGTTTTGTTTGCCAGGCTACTGCAAGTTAAAGTGAGAGTTTGACCCCATGTCAAAATCTGTGAATCCAGTTGGACATACTAATGGACCAAAAGTCCACATCTTTTGGCCTAAATAAAAAAAAAAAAAGCAAAACTTAATGCAATGTGTCTGCAGCAAAACTTACATTAAGCAGGAAAATAACCTTATGCATTATTTCTCTGTTTGCTGCTAATATAGAATTGACCCTTAAAGGCAGCTGTACAATAACCTCTTGAGGTGCAGCTGTCAAACTCAAGGCCAGAAGCCCAAATCAAGTCCTCCACAACCACTTACTGATTATTAAGTACGCTGAAATTAAATTTCTTAAATTTTTTAACAGTGGACTTATGTTAAAATGCATTCAAAGTCCGATTGCATTGATTGAAAATTGATCAAAATAGTAGAGTTGCACAAGCTGTAGCTTCCATTACCAGCTCAGATCGAGTGAGACGTTTTGAAATTGAACAAAACCAGCAAATAGGCCTTTCATGGAACCGAGATGCTATGAAACTGGGCTTTGTTTCTCAGATATGTATACCTGTTGTTGTCTTTTGACCTGCTCGCTTAATGCTCTAAGAAGATCTGGCAGCGCCGCTCGTTGAATCTTAACAGTTACGCTGATTTTGTGAGTGCGGATTAGCCTGTAATGAGACACAAGTTAAAAGAAGCCTCCGGTTGATGAATTCTCTTTAGTGAAAATGCCTATTTAATTGGGTTGCTCTGCAATGCTTTCACTGATGAGGATGCCTCAACAAAAGATAATTCCCCGTCTTTTTTTTTTTTTTATGCTCTCGCTTTCACTTTGTGCTTTATCTGCAACATCACTGGATTTCTGCTGCTTTCCCCCCCCCCCAGTTTCATCACATTTTCTTTTTTTGCTTTTCATTTTTCTTTTTTACCTGCTTCTCTGTGGCTACGGCACAGATATATTGTCTCACTTTCCAGCTCTCTCTCCCATCCTCTCGGCCGCCCCTCTAATTAATTTCCTCTGTGTGTGCTGTGTGTGAAATGCCAAATTAGAAGTTGGGTAAAAGGAGGGCCTTGCAGCTAGAGAGATCAATAGCTTCCTTTTAATTCTGAGAACTCCCTCTTTCTCCCATTTCCTCTTTTGTCTCTATCAACCCCCTTCTCCTTCCTCTCCCTCTTTTACCCTGCTAATAAAGCCAAATTGGCATGAAAGCCGGTGACCTCTTCCTTCGTCTGCTCTCCTCTCTGTGCTCAAAGAACCATGTCAGGGTGTGTGGGGGGGGGGGCAGGAGGGGGTGAAATGACATCGGCGAAAAGGGTGATATCATTCATTACCAAAATACATTTTCTCTCTCTCTTCTACTGACTTGCATCTAATGTGTTTCTTTTTAAGTGCCACTCGTGCATTTCTGAACTCTTGCATGTACATCTCTTCATTCGATTTTGTTCTTTTTGTCACTGTTTGGGAGCAAAAGGTTTGAACTTCTTCCTTTTCAGCGTCTTACCCACTTGGTGTGCTTTTAATAAGTCTCGCAGTCAGCCTTACCTGCCGCCACTCTTGACTGTCCCCCATTTGAAGGTGTTGGTGCACAGCGACCCCGGGCTTTGCCGCAACTCTTGCCGACTTCAGATTTAACAATCTCACCGCTTTCTTTTTCCCCACACATCTTCCTGACCTTGAGGGTTGTTTTTTTTTTTTTTTTTTTTTTTTTTCTTTTCATATTTGAATCCGTGACGCTTTCTCTGGCTTTGTGAGAAGAGATGTTTCTCCAGTGCCTAAACAGAGATGGGGCTATTTTTGAATTCCCAAGGAGCGGGTGAGAGTTGAGCCCACCTGTCATTCGCTTGTCCTCTCTTTTCACAACTTCAGCTATGAATTATAAATACGCCGTTTCACCGTCTTTATACTTCCCCGAGCATAGAGCCTCCTGACATATAAACACTTCAACCCTTTTGGGTTATTCATATAGCGCCCATATAGCGGCGCTTGATCCCTTTTATTTGAATTTGCTTTGTTCTGTTCAGACTTCTAATACCCTTCTATCGCCTTATGTTGTCACACCATCCGAGATCTTGGCATCGCGGCAAAGACTGACAGAGGTGGAAACTTTAAGAGCAGTGTAACCAACTTTTTTTACTTAAGCTCAGATAAAAAAAAAACAACAACAAACAAACAAAAAACTGTCAACAGTGACCCCTTCCTGTCTATGTTCTTCCTTGTGTGATTCAGCCATGTTCCGCCCACCTTCCCCCCCACCTGCACCATTTTGTGATGTTTGCGCTTACATCCTCTTGTCAGGACTTCGGTGTCTGTTTGAGCATGTTCTGTCCCTCCGGGATTATTTACACATTAGGTTTGAGCCTGTGATTATTTAGACTTGCTTGCCATGTTGTACTCAGAAGAGCTGGAGAGCTAATATAATTGCCAATTAAATTAAGGGAGCAAGTTTCCACACAAACACTCACACACGCATATGCCCCTCCCCCCCCGGTGAGTTTGCACAGTGCCTCCTGAAGTGCTCTGCACACACTCAGCACTCGGTGAGCACATTCCCTAAAGTAATAAGTTTCTAAATTTGTTAGAAGCTAAATTTGGCTTTAGCGGCCGTTTTACTGTCAGTGCCTTTTGCATTCAGGCTCGTGAACTGATTGTTTGATTTAGGGAAATGGGCATTTTGGAGTTTTAGCACACAGATTTTAGACTGAGTCCAGATTGGTATTGGAACAATATATTTCCTGTACCTATGCCAAAATTGCTTTTTCTGGTCTGCTGGGTGTGGAACAATATATAATAAATAGATAATGTACATATTTTGTGCCTTTTGAGGATTTATCACTGGTTTCAGGTTCATTCTTTAAGTATGTAAACATTTTCATTGAGTTCCTGATGACTGCACTTTCAGAGATTCACAGAGTGCTCTAGCATGTTGAAATGATGGTGGAGAATTTCACACTGAAATTAGGTTTTGCAAATTTTGCTGCGGAAATGCCTCAGATTGGTGTTTTTCATCTGCCGTAAAGGGGGATCTTGCTGAGAGAACTTTCAGTGTAAAGGTTTTATGTTATTTCATGCTTGACTCAAATTGATCACTTTGATTTAGCGACTTCAAAATATGGAAATCTTTCAGATTTAGTTAGGAAATTAGAAAAAAATTTAAATTAGAATAAATAAATAAATCTAGGTACCGATGCGAGAGAGAAAAATGTGTTTTGCCAAGTGTTGCTGGTGCAGGAATAAGTGCCTCTAAGTAAAGGACTTTGAGGTAAGTTTACTTTCAGAATAACTTCACATCCACTTGAGGCTGATTGCTGTGCACATGCATGGCTCTAAATGAGGCGGCCTGCATCAGCATGTGAACCCCCCTCCTTATCGGCTTCCTAAATTACACTCTGTTCTGCCCATTACTGTCAGTCCAATGGGATGGAAGTTTGTTTAGATCTGCTCCAATGGGAACACATGTTGTTTGAAGGCCTGCCATTTCAATCAGGCTTGTTGTTCTGCTGCTGTTGTCTTTTGGGGAACCTGGCCAGGCTTGTCGCCAGGGGCATACATGTGGTTCATCACACGAGTAATTGGATTTGATTTTGCTTCCCCCCCGCTTTTTTTCCCCCCCGTACGCTTAAATTGACAAGCAGGCCACTGAAGACAGAGAGCTGGAACATAGGAGGGATTGCACAGTGATGAGTGATGTGTTGGAAGTGGGTAGGAGTTTATTTGATATACACTCCATAATAACTCTGTGTGCAGTTTGATTGCCGTCTACTTGAGAGGCAGAAAGGACTAGTTTGCAGGCTTAAAGGGATGTTTTCAAAACCATGGGTACCTGCTTATGTTTGCGTGAATTTGCAGGTGTGTGTGCAAGAAAGATACTGAAGAGTGACTGAAGAATAAACAACGACCGACCATGAATAATTCCCCTTAATTACCCATGGTTCCTCCTTCAAAATGATTTAAGTCTTACACATTTATTCACTCCTCAAAACATAAGTTCAGGAATGTGAATCTACATAGATGTGACATTTTAGAAAGTCGCCAAAGTTTCTTTTTTTGAGGGAAACCTGACAAAATGTGGGTGGCATGCGATCAGTTATAGCTTCATTATTTATCTGAAAATGACTTAAGGAAAAAGAAATGGTGCTAAATAATAATAATAATAATAATAAAAAAATAAAATAAAATAATAATAATAATCTATCCAACTGTTGTACAAGTCAGCAACAGTTGGAGTAGGCACCATAAGTCAAATTGTTTGAATTCACAGAAAACTGCAGCTTCCTTCCTCTTTCCGAAGAGCCCGAGGCAAAAGGCAGGATTCAACTTCTGTCTCAACAATCACAGATCAATTTTGAGAGCTAATCCCGTTCCTTATTTGCACAAAATGTATTGCATACTTTGAAAACAGCCTTGCCATTTTCCTCCTTGTCAGTTTGACATCCCACTAGCCTCCTTGTTGCTGCCCACACAACTTGAGTGGCAGTGGTTCGCCCACAGAATTACACTGCAATCTAGTCTGCCACTGAATGACCGCTAGAACAAGATAATTATGTAGGCTTGGCACCTATCAGTGCTGACATACAACCGAGCATTCACTTGTACATATTTTGGTGAGTGGAGAGTCCTGCAGCTGTGCTTTGGGGATTTTGAATGATTGAATTGCCCCCACAGATTTTGAAAGAATTTGAAATTTTGATTTGTGCTACAATTCCCACAGACCTTTGGAAGCAATGTATCTACGATTTTAAGAAGGATGAGACGGGTGTTGTTTTAGCTTGATGGTGTGTAAAGTTGCCTTTTTGTGGAGGCGAAAAGAGCAGCAGAAAGGAGAAAGCAACGTGTTTCTTATCAGGCTCTAAGACAAGTTTTGCTTTGCCCCATTTCAGTTGTTAATGTTTCTTATTGCCCGCAGGCATAAAGCCAAAGAGATGAGTTCATGCGAAGCCCTGGGCACTCTGAACAACTGTCAGTAACAGAAGCGAGACTGATTTTTGTCCCCTGGGTATCAAGCGAGGTTCGAGCATGAACACAATCATTGCCGTTGCAATTTTTGAAAGTTCCAATCCCTGAGAAAGAGACGAATGTTGAATAAATCAGGTGGCCCCACTTGGAATAAATTGCTAGACACAAGAAAAAAAATTGTGTTTAAGAAATGAATTGCTGATTTCACAGTTTAAGACATGGCAGCCTCTTTCACAAAAAAAAAAAAAAAAAAAAAAAAAAAAAAAACATGTCACACCGAGACTGAAATTCCTTCTCGCAATCTATGAGATTCCTAAATTTACCGAAGGGATTTTAAGTCTAACCACTGTAACGGTTGGTTTCTGTAAGAGTCAGTAGGCTTCGGGGTTTGTGTGTGTGATGTAGTGGTGACAGTGTGCTGCCTGGGAAATACACACCGGGACCTTCCCAGAGTGGTGTGTTATGCATACCATTTATTGCCATTAACACATATTTGATAAGGTGCAATAAAAAGCACCAACAGGGAGCAGATCATTGGATTTCACTAAGCTGTATTTCCTATGATAGGGACATAGCACACTGGGCACAACAGACAAGATCATAAAATACGAGATGACTGCATGCACTTGTTATACAGCCTCCTCAGTTAGATATCCATAACTGGCTGGAAGCAACTAAAAGCAAGCAGGGCCAGCCTTTTAGGTTTGAGAACTAGCTGTTTTAAATGTGGAGAGGTCATTCATTGACCCTGTGCAAAAAAAGCTCTGAGTTTGAATTGAATCTCAGGTCTTTCACTATGGAGTCAGTGACAGTTTTTTTTTCCCCCTCTTTTTTGCAAGCTCGGTGGGATTGAGCGATTGTTGTTGACACGATGCAACGATTGACAATTGCTTGCATCATGTCGATGATTTTACAGCAGACAGGATGCAACAATTGTGTCTAATGACTGCAAGTCATTGACTTGCTACAATTTTTTAAAACAAATTTAAATAATGAGCAGAACTAGATTTTACCATGTTTTTTTTTTTTTTTTTTTTTTTCATATCTTGCAGTAGACTGGTGTCCTGTCCATGGACTTGCAAAGTTTTAATGAATAGAAAAAAAAAAAAGGTAGATCGGTGGAGTTAGTCTGTAAGGCCAAGCCATCAAAAATTTGTTTCATGCACAGACAATTGTGAAATGTGTTTTTGGAGCAAAAAATGGCTGAACAGTGGTGATGAGGCCTCGGATCTTTCTGTGTGGACCTTGTAAGATTTCCCTATGCATCTCTGTGTTGCTTGATTCCTCCTGCTTCTTCAAAGCTATTTAAAACAAACAAACATTTTATTGGCCACTTTGTAAAGTGTCCATAGATCCTTGTTTACCATGTGCATCCTACCTATTGGCCATTGCTCACTCATGATTGGTACAAACCTCCCTGCATGAAACACACAGTTACAGAAAATAGATCTGCATATTTTGAAAGAGATTCAAAAACTCACACTCCTGCATCTCCTTAACATCAGTGTTTTAGTGTTGCATGCTTTGGATGTCCACAGAACAGGCATAGACTGTTCTGTTCCTTCTAAGTTTGATAGGGCCTTGGATAAATAGGGAGACTTTGACATGGAAAAGTAATGAAATTTTTTTTTTTCCCCTCTGTGCTCAGAGTTTTCTCTTGCAGATAAGCTTGCGTCTGAGGTAATGAGCTTTTCTTGAAAGTGAAAGTTGTCTCTTTTGAAAGTTTTGAGAGACTTTTGAGAGACTCCTCAAACACGAGCAGTGCTTGCAAAACCTATTTTAAGTGTTGATCATTTTCTTATTTCGCTACACTTTCGACACCAAGCAGAAACAAAGGTGAGCAGAGGGACAGTAGTAAAATTTGAGTCTCATTGAATTTGTGTGTGCATTAGAGAACTTAGGTGTGTGTGTCTGAACTTCACTTTACAGCACTCTGTCATGGACTGGTCCACTCAGTCGTACTATAATATCAACTCATTCTCTTTCGATCCCTGCACTTTTTCTCCACACATACGCTCAGGCACACACGCACTCTCTCTCTATTTCGTTCCTCCTGCCACTGCTGACTCAGTATGTGTGAGACCAAAGAAACAGACAAAGAGCTGACAACACCAGGTCCTTTGGCTTGCAGCAAAAAGAGTTCCAGCAGTTGACAAAATGAGCACAGCTTTAGAGCACTTTGGGGAGCATTTTATTAATTCCATCTGCATCAAAAATAAGAAAACAAAACAACACAAAACAAAGGGCCATCGCCGGGGCTCCCCTCTGTCTTCACACCAAGAATCGGAAGTGACATTTTTACCTACCTGTCATTAGGCGGATTGCTACGTCGAGAGTGAAAGACAGATTACATGAAATGCAAGAATAACCTGTGATCTTTCTCTCGGCGACCCCAAAGAGTCAGAGCCTCCCTATCTCGTCATTGATTGGCCCGGTGGATTAGCCACCCGCTTTGACCAGTGTGTGTGATATCGACAGGCTGCCTGTCACAGTCAAAAGAACCCTGTGGCCCAGAGAACGGATCTGAATGCATGCAAAGAGGGATGGGAGGGAGGGGGTCCTGTCGATGCTGACCTGGCAAGCTGAGGGGTCTTTTGACTGCTGCTGCTGGGTGGCTTCCAGCTCTGAGGGGGTTGAGAACACGTCTTAAAAACAAGATTGTGTGGGGTAATTCCTCCTGCATTTCTAAAACGTGTTTGCTTCCTTTTTTTTTAAATTGGGAGTCTTATCTCAGATTGCTTTGGTTTAATTTTATTTCCCAGACATCGAACCCGCATTTGAATGTCAAGGGAGCATTCATGACGCGCTGTACTGGTCCCTCTGCTAATTTGTTTTCTTTTCTTCGTGGTAAACCGTGCTGTGAAGTAGCCAAACTGGATTCTATTTATCAAACGTTAAACACTGATGTAAAAGACGTGACAGATAAGAATATGATCCTTTGGGCTACGGTTGGGTTTCAAATAAAAACCCAGCAGCTGTTTAACGTCCTAGGTAAATTAAATTTTAAGCCTCGTTCATGTGAGTGGAATATGAAAGCTGATCAGTTGCTAATCTTTGCTGCAGCAGTGTTGAATTTCTAACTGAGACGACTCTTCTGGTTGGGATTTCCCAGAGATCATCAGCAAAGACGTGCATCCCACATTATTAACTCGTAATTGGACAATAACTAATCTATTTGAGCTCGGAATTGCTTGAATTAGCAACCATGGGCATGAAGACAAGGATGAAAATGAAGTATGTTTGCTTTTTTTAAACATTTGGTACTAAAACACCAAATGTCTGAATATATGTGGTAATTTAAGGAGTTAATAAACAATTATAATGGGAAACTTAATTTAAATATGCAGCTTTTATAGGTAACTATCAACCATTTATTGTCTTATTCAAGATGTGGAGGGGAACTTTAAATTAAATGACCACATCGAAATAATCTTGTTGTGTCACTCATGAAACTGCAAACCTTTCATTTATTGCATTGTAATCAGAAGAAGTGCTACGTTTAATCCAAATCTGGCCTGCAACGCATTGCGAGACTAGAACTGATGACCTCTGAGGGAAAGTGGACAGCATTACAGTAATTGCACAAAGTAGCAGTCAAATCTGTGAGTGCTAGTGCACATTATTCGCTTTTCCTTTTTAAAACAAGGTTCCACATGTGAAGCATATGAAGTTCAAGAAAAAAAGATATCCGGAGATGGTATCCTAATTGCTGGATTAACCTTATTAATTCAGGGTGGGATTAAATGGCAACATAACGGACAAGTCGCATAAATAAAATATGAACTTGTGCTCACATGACCTTCAGCCATTTGGGATATTTGTCTTGGTTCTTGCATGGGAACGCGCCTGTGTGTGTTTGTTGCTGCATTGTAAGATGTGTATATTTGCTCATGTGATTCTGTATCGATGTAAGTATTCACACCTGGAGCTGCTCACAATCAACACATTGTGCTAATATGATCTGCCTCGTTCCTAAAATTGTGCGTCACGTTGTTGAGGCTGTCTGGTGCTGGTCTGGAGTTGCTGATAAAGTTCAGACCCAAATGGGAGGCAGACCCCATCCACCGCCCTTCCGCTTAATTCTCCCTATTTTTCCTCCTCCATTTTCTCTCCCCATCTCACTATCTCTCCCTTTGCATACCACCTGTCAGGCCCCCGTCCTTTGATGCACCACATTCTTCTTTCATCATGTTTCCTCTATTTTTTTCCCCTCTTTTCTTCCTGTTGATACCCCCTTTAGCCCTGTCATTTTGCATTCTGTTTATATTATTCCTCCCACCACCAACCACTCCAAACGATCTCCGCAGCAGTTTCTCTTTTCCGTTTTAAATAGCTCTCTGCATCTCTGCAGCTGTATTCTAAAGTTGTTTTGATCATGTCAGATAATGAATCCTTAAGTAACGCAATAAATGGATTCTGGTTTAGTAAACAAGTTAAAGTCAAAAAGGACAATTTTCTGCTTTTCCATGTTGTTGTTTTTTTTATCGTGGAGAGCTCAAACCTAATAGGAATATATAAACAGGACTTATCAAATCACTAACTTGTTTACAGTAATGTTTTTTTTTATTTATTTATTTTTATTCAAGGCTAAATTACCTTTCTGGAGCTGTAATATTGAAAAAAAAAACAATAAATGTCATAATAGATTAATGGTTCATACTTATCTCACTTACTTAATCAATGGATCACAGGTGTGGTCCTGGCAGAGATGTGTGTGTCTTGGGAGCGGGAGGCGGTACCCATCTCCTGGAGTCCATGAACAAGAAGAAATCACACCTGGGAAAAATCACTGATACATTCATTGGCATCAGTGCCAAATATGGATGAAAAATGTGATGGTGCTAGGTAAGAAAGCATTAGTTTTGATGCCTTGGCAACTTGCCAAACCGTAGCGGTTGTAGGATTGAAAATGTTGCTGTTCTGCATTCATAATCAGATGCATCTTCCTTTTCCTTCAACTTCAAAAGTTAATATTTATTTTTCCGTAGGATTGAAGGCAACACTAGACTCAGTAATAATTATGGTTATTGTTAGTAATAAAATATTTGTTAGTATTACTGTTTTTTTAAACCAACATTTAAACTATTTCCCTTAATTGTCAACCAAAACCCCTCACATGCAAGTTAATGGGTCCCCATGACGGCTAAGGGGTTGAGCGTGCTGCAGGAGAGGCTTGTGAACTGTACGGTTGTGTCTTCACGCCCTGGTAGTTATAAGAGAGATTAATATAGATGATTATGCAGGCAGGCTTTCTTGCTGTTGCCGCTTCATGCCACACAACCACCTCTCTATCATCCCAGCTTTACACGGCATGTGCCTCCACTCCCCTGTGCACTTCCTTGCAGAGCAAAGCCCTTCCTGACCACCCTGATGTGCAGCATGGACATGGGTGCGTCAGAAACTGCCAGCAGACTTCCAAGTCAAAATGAACAGATCACATGAATTTGTGAAAAAGCAACTGGGAAAAAAAGATGCATCACTGGATCATATCATTAACTTGGACAAAGTCTGCCTCACCAATGATAATTTACAAATAGGTGCAACTTACCTTAGAGTGTGACTTATTTATATATTTCTCATCTAGATGACATGTTTTTTGACTGATGCAGAAAATATGCTGTGTTAATTTTTGATCCGAAATTTACTAAATCTATTAATTTTATTCACATTAAAAATAATAATAAAACAGATTTACCTGTCTCCTGTAGCATGTGTTTCCTATAACTTAATGGAGAATTGGGGTCTTAAATGGTGAACTTTGTTAGCTGCTGTGGGACAAAACAAAATCATCTATTTGCAGATTCACTAATGTAAATAGATCGATGACACAGAATGTCTACCAACAGGAACACAGACAGCAAAGCATCCAAACTCATAAAACTCAAGACAAAGAAGAGGAAAACACACTTCAAAACACAACACAAAGACTCAGACTTTCCATAATGCAGCACTTTTCAGACAATTTATGAGCAAAGAATATTTGCTGTGTAAATATACATATGTATATATGTGACTCTTCATTGGCCCAGTTCTTTTTGTTTCCTTTGAACAAGGTTTTGATTTGACACTGGAACAGATGTCAGAATGCAGTTTTAATAGAGACTTTGTTGCCTCTGACTTTCCTTAAGAACAGAGTTTTCCTTTAAAGCTCTTTTTTGCTTTTGACTTTGGCTTATCATTGAAAAACCTGTGGCGGATCCATGTGTGATTCGTATTTGACAGATGAACCTACATCTTACTTTACAATTTAGTTTTCTGGTATTTCATACACCAAGCCCCCATTTGGGATTAGACTATAGCCATATGTGTCCTATCTATCACATTAATCGATTGGCTGATTGAATTTATTTGGTGATAGCACAAATGAGATTAACTTCACCACTTTGTGACACCAGTCAAGTGTTCCCATCAAGACTAAAAACACAAAAGCCAAGCTTGTTTTCATTGTGGTCCTTCACATGCTCAACACGTCATACCTCTACAATCATAGACAACGTATAAATAATCTCAAGGGTAGAACGATATGAGTCTTTATGAATGCTTTCCATAAACTGGGAGAGAACAGAACAAATGATGTTACAATTTTGAGGCTAATCTGATACATGTTAGGGATAAATGACGATGTCAGATCTAGTTGGATCATTTAACTGAGGGACAAAATTATTGTGTCCCTTTGTGTCCAGATATTCCAACAAAGACTCGGAATGTGTCGGAGAGAGAATGATTTTCCACTTCCACTGTCATTAACATTTGCATTTCAATAGTTCCCTGCTTGATTGAACACCAATAGAAGCATAAAGTGGTTTGGCAAGGCAATTGACTTTTTTTCTCTTCTTCTTCTTCTTCAAAACAAACATGGATTCCTTTTTCGTGCTTCTTGTCATCAGGAGGGGAAGTCATGCATTCTCCAATGCTTTAATTTCGCCCATGGAGAACTTATGTCATCATTTTGTGCTTTTTTTTGTGTCTCTTATTTTTAAAAAATCAGTTGCTGATTCCTACAATCTAAATATATTTCTTAGACTTTCCTGTGAAACTTATGTCAAAACCTAAATGACTGGTAATTGCTGACTTTAAGAGCTGTGTGAAAATATCACTAAGGCATTGCATTAAATGCATTTTCACTAATATGATCCAACAATGCTTAGCTCTTAATTGTGGTCATATGGCAAAACATATTCTAAATTTAAATTGAGCAGACATTTGTCTTCTGTTCATGCAAATATTGTTGTGCTGAAATAAATCGGAACTCCTGAAGGACAGCAAAGATGTCAATTATGTAACACTGCATTTCCAGAAGGTTTAAATAATTGGATATCTAATGTAACGGTTGGTGATTGTCTTTACTTGATATCATTTTCAGACCAATCAGTTGCCTCGGACATGTTTTATTAGCTTATCTTCCATTGACTCTACGCTAAAGAGCTGTCCTCGTGTGTCAGAAGATGGTTTCTATGGTGATAATCTAGGTCACATCAGTGCGATGCACCTGCCCTTTCCTTATTGTCATTCAACCTGCACATTGCTGTGACCCTTCATTTAAATATATGCTATCCTCATTATCAAAACTCTCTCTGCCAAGTGCCAGAGCTCCTGTTGGAAGAGTTCAGCTTTCATGCAAGATGGGGATTTCTTTTTTTCCTCCGACCCTCTCCCCCAAGCCCCTCTTCCTTTTTCCCGCTCACTTTTCTTTACGTTTTGGGCTGTCTTCTCCATCAGTCTCTCTATATTTCTGTCAGAGCACAAGGCGAAGAAAAGAAGTGAAGCGGACAAGAAATATTTCCCCGGTGAAAGACAGGTCTGGATAAATAAAGAAGAAGTATACTCAGCCCTACCCGAGAGAGAAGGCTTGAGGGAGACATGGGATTTTTTTTTTTTCTTTTTTCCAGGCACCTGTCAGATTTTGAAAGGACAATGAACATGAGTAGAAGAAAGGTGGAAAGTTAAATAAAATAAAATAAAAAAAAGGTTGAGGTGAGAGGTTTTGCATGGATGGATGATAATGAGTCGGCCAATGGATTTACGGTTAGAGATGTAAATGGGTGCTATGTTGTATGTACAATTGAAACTAGACACCAGCAGCGTTGATATGATGTTCTGCAGGCTGGGATGATTAAAAAACAAAATTATTTATCCATTCAGAATAAATTACAGCACTCCTTGAGATAAATATGTCACAGTTACATTTTTTTTTGGGCGGGGGCTTTTTTCAGTTTTTTATTATTCAGAAGTTTACATACAGACTGGAGGAAGCAGCGTGAGGGCTTAGGACCATTGCCTTTGCAATTAAAACTGGTGTATTTTTATTATAAAGCAACTTTACAGGGCAAAACAATAGTAAGTGCTAAGAAAATACATCCACTGTTGTAAGAAATTAAATAGAAGTCATTTGAACTTCTAATCCTTGGACTCTAAATGATGGATTCAACTGTTTTCAGGAGGACAGACTTCAGTCAAACTAGTATAGGAGTATAGGAGTTTAAGCTCTGATGGTTCATCTTCTATTTTAACCATCAGATTAAAATAAGACGAAATTTAGCCACGTTTCCATCTGTGTTCCCCGTGGGCTGTTTAGGTCAGTGTTTTACAGTCAAACCCACCTTGAGATTTCTTTCAAGTATGTGTGAAAGACTTTGGAACCATGTGTTGCAAAATAGGCATAGAATAGTTTATGCCTTGGCCCATTCTTACCAATTAAAATGATTATTATTTTTTTTATTTTATATTTAAAAGATGGTTTCCCTGGGTTTTTTCTAGAGTTCTTGCTTAAAGGATTTTCTACTGGATAGTAGAAAAAAAAAAAAAAGAACAAACAACCTGTAAGATTGATTGCAAGACTTCTAATCTGACATTTAATCCCTAGCTAGAATGTCTGTGAAATTCTGTTAATCCATATTCAACTGGGATTGTACATATGCTACATGATATTACATAATAAATCTACAAGTCAGAAGAAAAAACATGAAATGAGCACTTTATAATCAGATTTTAATGTGACATGTTTTTACGGCTTATGCCTGAACTTTTTCTTTTAAAGTTCATAACGTTGAGATTTCAAGCTCAAACTCGGCTTTGCATTTGCAGTTCTTCTATAGCAGATTGCTGTCCTTGTTTATTTGAATGGAACTTCACTTGGCAAAAACGACATGTTCAACATTAAATCTTGGCAAATCCAGCATCACTTTTTCTAAAAAAAAAAAAAAAAGAAGCACACTGAGACGTCTGCTTATTTTTTTTTTCTTTCAACCCCTACAGCTTTTCTTCCTCTGATTGCGAATCATGTTTTATTGCTTACTGCCATATGTTAAAGGCATTTATGTGACGAGAATTCAGTTAGCATTCAATACATAAAAAAGTCATATGTGTCTTTTTTTTTTGTGAGAGACTAACTGGTGAGTAGCAGGTGCTCCATTTTATCCCTGAAATGGCCAGGGCTTTAATGTTAGTGTGTTTCTAAATTACAGTGTGGGGAAGTATTTTTATTCTGGCTTTGGGTGACTGAAGCCAGGAAACACGTTGCACAGATGTTAAGGGGGATCTACAGATTCTAGATTGAAGGACCGACAGACTGAGTCATAGGCTAACCTCCATTTTCAAATTTATGCACGCTGAGTTTTCATGGTATTTACTCAAAAAGCTCAAACACTAAAATGTAGGACAGGATCTCAAATATAATGTTTCAAACAGAGAAGTAATAGGCTAATTGAACCCATTTCTTCCAAATGTTATATAAAACAGTATTGCTGTTTGAATGACATCAAGAACATTCATAAACCTTCTTGTTCTGATAATGATACATATATTTAAGCCACTGTGTAAAACTCATTTCTAAATAGATTTAGTGATCATTTAAAAGTTGTTTATTAGTTTTATATTAGAGAAAACATGGCTGGATTAAGAAATAATCAATAGTAGTTAGCTTTGGATTCTATGTAGTTTACACCAATGGTGTGTGTGAATGACTGAATGTAGTGTGAAATAGTTTAGGGTCCTGTAGGAGAGCTAAAGCGCTAGATAAGTACAGGCAATTAACCATCTCCCGTGTACATTTTGGCGTCAACATTTTCCACTTTAAAAACAAATAAATAGCAAATGAAACATAATTTGGTTTCTGAGTTCGCACCTTCGCATTCCTTTTTTTGTTTTTCGGATTCTGTTGTTGTTGTTGTCGTCGCAAAGAGACGTGGCACACATAGACACACGAACGAGAGCTTGATGCAAACAAGCCGAGAGTTTCAGGCTCGCACCTGCCGAGTCAGCTTTCTTTATCAGGATTCCTGTCCTCGCCTTGATAACCAGCCCTAAAAATAAGAAGAGGAAATAGGGAGGAAGAAGAGATAATGAAATAAATACCCCAAGCCTGGCACGACTTCAAAGACGAAAGGAGAGAGTCTGATCTGCTGCACTGCTGCTCAAGAGGGAAAAGATGTTAAGAAAAAGGATAAAAAAAAAAAACACCAACAACAAAATCAGACCAAAATAAATGGATAAACTTTAAAAAAGCTTTAGCCTTTTGTTCCCGAAAAGAAAAAAAAAAAAACATCGTCTGCATTAATTTGAATAAGCATGATTGTTTTTTTTGTTTTGTTTTGTTTTGTTTTGTCTTGTATCACACTTTAATATAGCTCTGTGTAACATCACATGCCGTATTATGCAAGAACTGGCAAAACACTATGAGGAGAATTCAAAGCTTTGATATTAAGTATCTCACCAGTGTGAACCAGAATAAAATAGAATGCTAGACAGTGGTATGCAAAATGCGGTTACCTTATTGGTCACTTGTTAACATTTCATGTGATAGATTAGGAAAAATCAGTATGCAAATGTGATATAGAACACAAATTATGCAAGGTTTTCAGAAGATTTTATTAATAAAAATCCAAAACTTGTGACTCAAAGTGAATTTTTTGCAGGACAATGTTTTGGTTCAACTACCACTAATAATTTTCGTGGTATGTCTGAACTGATTTAGGTCTTGACTTTGCCTTTAGGTCTTTTGATCTAAATATTTTATTGTGCTGGTATTTGAACTTTCACCCCTGTCTAAAATCTTCAATATTCTTTGGCCGTGATCTACAAAGACTCCATATGATGAGCGCTGAATTGCACGAGCAGTAAAAGAAAATATTAATTCGTTTCCAACAGACGTCCTTTGTCTGCACAATTTGTGGCGATATAAGGAATCCGAGCAGCGTGATCCATAGTTCACCATGAATACGGCAAATAGGCTCAAAAGTATCATCTGCATGCTTGTTGTGTCTCCTTCAGGTTTCAAACTTGAAACAAAATGCCTTTTGGTTTTGTTTAAGCATTGACCTCCCTCTTGCTGTAAAGGACAGATTAGTGAATTGTTATTAGTTGTTCTGTCAGGAGATGCTCCATCAGAGATTCTGTCTGCTACTTCTCTGATCAATGCTTTTTTGGCAGCCATCTTCAGAAAAGTTTGCAAGTGTAGTAACAAAGGTCCTGGAGGGCGTTTAGATCTTGGGCTGTTTACAGATTATAAACATACATGTCTTGATTCTAAACTTCTACACAGATTTTTCCTGTCCTTTTCAGTGTGTTCCTTGATTTTTGCAAAGATTTTTGTTTGCTATTGTTCTGAAATGAAGCTGCACAGAGGTGGGTTCATATTTATAGATTTTCATTACATCCCAATGAAATACGCAGAAGTTGATTGTTGTAATGTGACAAAATATCGGTTTCATTTATCCAACACATCTGCACCAGGCTGCATCTCGTGAAAACGTAATGGTACAGAAAGTCGAGCGGAGATGATTTTTCTTTTATTGTTGTTTTGGAGGCCATGTGGTTGTAACTCAGGTTTTATTGTCCTTCAAACTCTTTAAGCTGTCGAAGGAATAGCGATCCACAGACATCAGCTGCGCCTGCCTTTTTTTCAAATGTACATTGTGCCTGTATACACAGCTCTGCACAAAGCTCGTCCTGTGCCTTGAGCCTTACAAAACAATGCACTGGAACTGTCGAGAGGTGATAAAAATTTTAAAAACCTTCTGTACATTGAGATCTGCACCATTGTGTCCTGTACACAGACAAAAAAACAACTATTTCCACAACCTCAGTGATCTGCTTCGCCCGAACAGAGCAAGCTGCTACAGTTACATAAACCAAGACGTGAATGTATTTCAGGTGTCACATGTCCACGATGATTTATTTAAGTTCAGTTTCTATGATGTGTGGGGGTAGGCAGATAATTAGCTTTTTGCATGCGTGGGACAACAAGTTGCATCAAACGCATCCTTGTACACTCCAGCCTTTGCATGTGCAGTAAGGACACTTTGTTTGTTAGCATAAACAGGTGACTCTGACTCTTATTCATAGATATTTTCAGATAAAAAATAAATAAATCTTGCATATTTAGCATGACTGCATTCCTAGAGCATACATAAACCGTCCAGCTAGCAGAAACTCTGGTCACACAAATACAAAATGTTGCCTGTTGCACTCAAATTCCAGTGCTTAACTCCCAACATTTGTTGACATAGGCAATAAATTTAGCTTTGCCCTGCTTTCTATTTCTCACCCTGAGGCCACAATTACATTGACTTTATTATTGCTTTGTGCGACTTTTTTATGCATGTCTCCCTGAGCTGCATCCTCCCCATTAAATCACTTAGTTTTTAGTACTTGAAAGCTTTTCTTTATTGCCTAATACATCCCAGCTTGAAGACCTAATATTTCATGGAAAGCATGTGTTTTTATACATTTCTGACTGAAATCAACCCAGCATTCAGTGATCACAGCAACAGCAACCACAATGTTTTTTTGCTTTTTTTGGGGGGGGGCATTGGTGTTTATTTGGAGATCAAGTCAACCCACCTTTGGCAAATGATCCGATGACCTAATGTAACAGATAATCAGGCACACACAGGCACAATCACATGTTCCCCTGGTCCTGTGCACACGTGACATTCACATCCGCTTACCCACAAGCCCTGATGTGAATTCTTCACACAGGGCCATTCTCAACCAGCAGCATGCGAACATTGAATAGATCTCCCAAAAACACAGGCACCATGAATCTCCCATTTACAGGAGATTGAACACGGAACAGCCCCACACAGAGCAAGCTCCGCTCACGGCCTCCGCTCCATGCAGCGTGGCGCAACAGCAGGCCGGCGTCCCTGCACGACAACATCCCAGCCCTCGCATACAAGCCCAACAGGACTTTGCCTGCTCCATTCAAACACAGGAATATGCTTTCATTAAAGACATTACATTCCAGCTCTGGCCTCATGTTTAGGGTCAAGAAGTTGCTGGATGAAATTCTTTCCCCAAAAGTCTTTTGCAGCATG
This sequence comes from Poeciliopsis turrubarensis, assembly GCA_010277015.1. Lineage (NCBI taxonomy): Eukaryota > Metazoa > Chordata > Actinopteri > Cyprinodontiformes > Poeciliidae > Poeciliopsis > Poeciliopsis turrubarensis. The sequence continues at coordinate 3,383,166 of VMRN01000036.1, read as the reverse complement.
TGACAGGTTCGGTGACGGCCCTGTAGGTAGATCTTTCCGTCTCCCTGTCCCTCTATTACATGATGCTACTGTTGTCCCGGTTTACGGTTAGGATGCGTTCAATATTATGTGCAATGTTAGTTTTCTGCCGCACACCTTCCTTTTCATGTTCGCTGTTTCCCCTCCTAATCTTATGGCAAACTACTAACAGAACTACTTTGTTGTGGCCAGCTTTCCATAAAAGCTTTTTTTGTTGCATAAAACTGCCTATAGTTTCCCTGCTGATGAAGTTCAAACAGTTTGTCTGGACTGTTTGGAAAGGATAATTTTGGCTCCAACCAGGTGCCACCAATAAGGATTGAAAATCATATTGGTGTCCATTTTTTCATGTGCATCAAATGAGCTTTTCCCTTTGGACCTTCCTCTAATTCACAGAACAACTTGGTCACCATACTCCGTTGGATGCACATGCAATATCTCAGGTTAAGAGCAAATACAGGATTTGGCCAAATAATGGCAGAGAGTCACGAGTTTCTGCAGCCCGTATATTGTTATTATGTATGCTTTTTGCTCCACCGTGCATCTTTGCTTTACTGAAGAGGAATACGAGAGAGAGAGAGAAAGCGAGAGAGAGGGAGAAAGAGAGAGAGAGGAAGAGAGAAAGAGAAAGACGCAGAAAGCCAGTTTGCTGGTAGGAACTCGTCCGGGGACGAGTACCTTGTTTTTCAGACTGGGATTCTCAAGGTCACAGTGAAACCCAGTTTCCCTCCAGGTCCACTGCTTCTTGATGGAAACCTTTCCGTATCTTTCTCCTCCTCTCTCTCTTGCACAAACACACATACTTGGGTGTATGTATGCCCACGTGCGCAGAAAAAGATTCAGTCTGCCTCACGTTGAATCCAGTTTAAAATGACTGTGTGTGCATGTATGGAAGATCAAATTCTGTCCCAACAGTCAACAGATGGTGACATTTAGTTTTTTTCCTGCCCTCCATGACAGAGGGGTTAAGGGTGTGAAGATGCATGAGTGAGCGTGTTGGGGTTTGTAAGGTCAGCTGGTGAGATATGCTTCAGCATCTGTTTATATCCAGCTGGTCGAAAGATAATGCAGCTGAAATCTTATTCGCTGAATTTTGTGGTGTTATTTAATGCTTTAATCTTACAAAGCATGACAGTTTTTTTTTTTTTCTGTATCTTTTGCTTGCAGTTTTTTTTTTTTTTTTTTTACTGAGACCAAGTTGAAACATGCGACAAGTCAAATTATCAGCAAATCATTTCAAAAGTGAACATGCGAGCATTAGCTTTCCACTTAGGCACACTTGTCCACATCAAGATCGTCTGCAGGAATAAAATATTGAAACATATTAAAAATATATTAAACTATTAAAGCATCATCATCTTAGTTATATTAATCGCTATATTGGACAAAACATATTCTGGATTGAGGCATCGTTAGGTATTTGTCTCATGCATCTCAGTGTTTTCCCTCTGATGGACTGACAACCTTTTAAGAATGTGCCCATGGACCCTGAAGACAAGCACCAGTCCTGCTGAGATTCTATGTCAAGGATTAAGAGGGAAAAAGAAAACGGATGGATTTCTGGCCTGCTCTAGCTAAAGGTGGAATTTGAAACCAAATCTCCGGCAAGTTTAGTGACCCCTGCTGTCCTGAGAACCAGGAGTTAAATGCAAAAAGGCCAGGGAAACCGTAGCCTGTTACCGCCGTGATTTTTAAAACTAACTTGATCATGTCTGCTGCTTGTGTCAGTGATTAGAATACATCAAAAGCATATTTTAGCTTTTTTTTTTGTTGTTTTTGTTTTCTTTTTGCAAAGACTGAGGATTAGCTTTTTGTGATCTCTCGTGAGCACAAAATTAAGGTCTAGCCATCCTTGCCAAAACAAATTGTCTTAGGGTAATTGCTGTAATGTGTGTTTCTTTTCAACTAAATGACTTGTTAAAATATTAAAACTACTTTAACACAGCTATTAAATATTCACTTCTCTCTTTGGCTTGATAGTAGAAGTCAAGACAGACTAAATGATCAGACCATCAAAAAAAAAAGCTTGAATTCACCACTAACACTAATGAACTTACCGTCTGCTTCACCAGCGGTGCCCCAGGTGCTTCTGCCGCCGAGCAAATGCTGTCCTGTAAAAGAAACAAGCTCTTTCGTCACCGCTCTACAACAGTTTACATCCTGGTGAAAACTACAACAGTTTTCACCAGGCCAAGGGATAATTTCACCAGGAAATTATCATTATTTCACCAGGAAATCGTCATTTCCTGGTGAAATAATAATGAATGGAGCACACCAGCCACGGTGTTCACACTGTATCATCACCTGTACTTGTGATCAACTTCTCTGCATTAGCACAGATCTTCTTTTTTTTTTTTATGTGCCTGAAAACACAAAATTGCATCATAAACCACAATTGTCTCATTTATGTGTGGTGACATGACATTTTTACACAGAAAAGTGTCCATTAGCTGCTAGTTTGGATTTATAGTTTAATCTGTTTTTTCTTTCTGTTTGTGAAGCTTAAACTCTGCAGAAGGTCTTTGATATAATCACCTCGAAGTGATATCCAAGCTCTTATCTACCACATTACGCAACTGTATACTTCTTTATGAACCCCTCTGCTCTTGTAAGTACTGAAGCTTCAGATAAATGGATCTTCTAAATCAATTTAAGAGGTTAATAAGCATGTCCACATGTGTGTGTGTGTGTGTGTGTGTGTGTGTGTATGTGTTTCATTTTAACTTCACACAATCTAGTTAATCAGCTGAAGCCACCCACATCAAGACTACACTTACTGCCAATTAGACGTGTTCCCCAAGAAATATTTAGATAATTCATGTTGGCAAAACTTTTTCAACTGAAGTTTTGCTTATTGAATGTTTCTATGATTTTCTGAGTAATTGTAAGGCCTAATATTTTTTTTAAGTTTTTATTCTCCTTTTTTCTAGTTGCTCAGCGAGGCTTTACTGGGCTCCTCCTCACTCTACTACACACAAATCCTTTTGTGTTTTTGTTCAGGAACAAACTAATGAAGTTTTGGCTTGAAGCCACTTTAAGTCGACAGAGTTGGCCGGTTTATAAACTTTGACCATATAAACTGTGACCATATAAACTGTGACGTGGTCACAGTGTTTTGCATGTTTTGGGGGAAATATATGTGATTCTGAACAGCTGATTTTGTTGTTACAGCAGTTAGTGAAATCATCCATCCATCCATCCATCCATCCATCCATCCATCCATCCATCCAT
>VMRN01000036.1:3310343-3379907 GCA_010277015.1 Poeciliopsis turrubarensis | reverse complement strand
CCATCCATCCATCCATCCATCCATCCATCCATCCATCCATCCATCCATGTAAAAGACACACTGCCGTGAAACTTGCAACTGATTGCCCTTAGCAGCTTTTCAAAATAGGAGGGACAAGAAGAGATGTGAAAGAAAAGATTTATTGAAATTGTTTAAATCCATGTAGATTCCATCTAGTTCAATCTAGACATTGTCAATACAATACTATTAAGATCAAGATCAAGATTGTCTGCTTTTCTTCCTTCACATCGCCGCAAGCCTTCACAGGATTCCAGCTTCATCTATTCATATGGGCAAAATTGCCACGCATCGTTCAGCGACAAGAGCAAGGCAGATGTGTGTTGATCTTAAGTCAAGAAATTATTTCAAGAAACATGCCATTTGTCCAATGTTGGTGTGAGGAAGAAGAGTCAATAGTCAGAGCAATTACAAAAAGTTTAAACTGGAACAGCAATAAACAAGGCAGGATGAGAATCCAAGTTAATCTTCTGACTACACAGACTGGGGGAGGAAGAAAAGGGAGAAAAATGCTTCACTTTCACATTCACTGTTGGATAACTGCAGCAATTCTTTTAGCATGAAGGTTTTCCCTCGCAATGGAAAAGGAATAAATTAAATTGTTTTACACATCTTTGCAAGCCAAAAACATTGCCTACACTATACAGAGAAAGAAAAGGGAAGAAAAAAAAAAGTGCCGATTTGCAGCAACAGAAAAAAGTTTCTACTCTGTTGGTTTGACTATGATTAGTTCCAACAACCGTTTCCCCATCCACGTGAAATAACCAATGACTTCTTTGCTGTAGCATTTTTTTTAATCCTTGAAAACCAGGTTTTGATTACATTAAATAAATGTTCAATTCCAGTACAGTTTAAAAACTATGCGTGCATGCAAATAATTCTATTAGATGTTACTTAATTAGTTTTTATTGGAAAAAACATTTTGCTTTGTGTAAGAAAATTATTGCATAAAGACTGCTAATTGTTTATTTTTTCTTTGTAAATTCGCTGCAATCATTTCATACATTGAAGTAGCTTGTCTTATGCAATTATTCCAGCACAAAACTAATGGAAATGGACAAAACCTGAAAACTTAATGCATCTAGAAAATTTCTCCACTTTTGCATTTGGCATTTAAAACTGATTCATTTTTACAGCGGCCAGTACAGTGATTTGTTGTTTGATTGAAGCGCACTACTTCAAAACTAAATCTAAGAAATAAACTTTTTATGTACCATTTTGATCATCATTGAGGTGAAATTTCAAAAACACGTAGCCCTGTGATATATGGAAAGTGCAATAGTCCTAAATTATTTGTTATCTCTGAGATTTAACTTGTTTTTTGCTTCCATCTCAATAGTCTTGCAGTACATCCACTTTTTCAGCAGTTGCCAGCATCGCCAACACATCTGTCTGGTGCAGTTAGTCTAAGAGGTATCTATGAAGCAGGTCAAAAACAAAAGCTGAGTATTGCAGTTATGTACACCTCTTGTGTATTTGTAGCTATAATTAACCTATCCAAAAGATAAGCAGGAAAAAGGGAGCAGTGGTGTAATTGTTTTAATCTGCACCTTGATAAGGGCTCTGCAACCATCTTTTATCTCTAACTGCACCACTTCAGGTCCATCCTGCTAGCCGGCTAGCACTTCTGCTGGTGTGACTCACCCGTTGAGGACATGATATACAGAATGTTTTGTGCAGCCCATGCACTGTGTCAAAGTGCATAGAGTTAAAATATACAAAACAGTGAAAAACTTTCTGCAGAGTTATTTGCCACAAACCTTCAAACTTCATCTGAACTTCAGATTAGCCGTCAGATTAGCAGTGTTTATATAGTGCTTTATGGAACTGGTTTCCATGGCTAAGCAACTGCATCCAACCTCTAAATCACCCAGTGGGATGCACTCCGGTTCTAGATGTTTCTGGGGAAATGATACTTCACTGACTGTGAAGTCTAATGTTTAGTGCAGAGGGGATTATGGTGTGATGCTGTTTTTCAGCAGTTGTGCTCAGCCTTTTGCAGCCAGTGAAAGGAACACATGATGGTTCAGCACACAAAAGCATTCTGGACAACTTGATGCTCTCCACTTTGGGATATTGTGATCGATTTCAAAATTGATTTGTGAGTAAAAACTCGTGTTGACTTAGATAAAAAAAAAATAAAATAAGATAAATAAAGAAAATGTTGTAAGAAAAGTAAGTCTTTTCAGGATCTTACTCTATAATATGTCCTGAAATTTGACAATATTATACTGTAGGTTCTCAGTATCACAGTTATTGATTTGCAATTTGCCTTGAAGGATGCCAGCTTCAGAAATACCAGTTCTGACCTCGCATGACCCTCATGAACAAATTTGTAATTTACTAAAAGAACCATAAATTCAATTATGTGCAAAAAAAAAGAAAACAAACAAAAAAAAACAATTGCAGCACTTATGAATTTACCAGTTATTAGTAACTTAGTGCTGCACATTGAAAGGTACTGAATAAACTTTTGACTATCTTCTAAAGTTTATCTAGTGAGAACTTCTGCTTTTTGAAACAATTTAAACATATTTGATTGATTTCAGATTTGTCTCCATTAGCAGATGTTACGTGGCTCTTCCTCGTTTTTCATACTCACCTTGAGGGTTGTGCAAGCCACGCCATGCTGCGTATTGTGCGGAAGAGATTTGATTGACAACAGACTATATTTGTTGACTGACTTGTGAATTATGTCAACCTCCAAAAGACATTTCGACAGTCGCTGTTTACTGGCGGACATGCCGTCTTCTGTCAGACAGCTGAGAGCGGCCGGGCCGGAGCAGCAAAACTCGCAAGTTTAATCTTGAGCTGTACCAGGAGCACAACTTTTGGAGCAGAATACCAGTGATCTCATAGTCCTGCAAGCAATCTAGCAACATTGACGAAGAAAAAACTCTACAGATTTGGGAAACTTTCTGTTGAAGCTATGGTTTTGTGCAGAATGGTGGGAAATTCCAGAACTACATAATATCAGCCTGCCGTGATGTGCATTTTGTTCTTTGTTTGAAATTTTCTTTGTAATAAAGTTGATGCATGGCTATTGTTTTACATCTAACTGCATTAGTTGAATCCAAATGGCTGCTTATGTTTTACAGAATTAAAGTGCCACAACATACATCAATTTAGAGGTGCAGCGAAAATAATCAGCTGATTTGAACCGTTTATGGTTTGGTCAGGTGCAAAGGTTCATGATTAAAAGTTGGATTTTTCACAATTTGTTCATCTTGAGCATTAAAGTGACTGTTAACACAATGAAAAGGAAGAAATACATCAACACTGAGGTGACACTTGTTGCCTTTCAATCGAGGCAGGCTTATAAAGTTGTTTCCCAACTGTTTAAAGTCCATCATTACACAGAAAGAATCTGTAAATGCAGAAAACAATAAAACAAATATTGTCAATCTGGAAGCAGACTTTGAAGCAAATTTACCAGAGAATCAAAACGATTGTTTGGCTTGATGGTAGGGAGAGCCCAGAGAGAAGCTTGTCTGGAGGTCGACTGTCTGGCCACAAGAACCTGTGTACGGGCTCTGGAGTTTGGCTCAGAGGAACCCGCACCAGAGTTTGTGAGGAGTCTAGGCAGGATCTTGGGAGCCCTCCTCAGAGGCGACGAGGAGTGGGCACAGAGGAGATGAAAAGTGAACTCTGGTTCTTGGAGGAGACACACAGGCTCAGGCAGAGTGAAGGTACCAGGGACCAAACCCTCCCGAGAAGGATGCAAGCGTGAGACTGCTGGGGCCGCAAGGGGGCTTCCGGGAAAACGACTGGCTCAGCGACTGAATGCTCAGAGAAAACATTCAGCCAGACGGTGTCATAGGTGGTGTGTGTTCAAATAGTGCCAGAGTAGAGGCAGGTGCATGATGGAGATTTTATATAGTGATACAACTAAACATGTAAGAGAAACATGTACCAAGGCCACAGCAACAGTGGGATCCAGCAGAGAAACAAAGAAACCAAGAAGCTTACATATTGTGGTGATGCGTTTGTGCCTTGGAAAACAGGTAAATACATTCTGCAGCATGACTGCCGGCTGATTTGGGAGCCATTTCTAGGAACTGAAGCGATTAGACCAATGACATCACAGAGTCATGAAATAACTAACAGAACAATGAACACTAATGATGTGTTCACACCCGGAAACTGTTTTGGTCGGCTTGTCTGTTCCAGACCAAATGCAAGCAGACCGGTGAGGGCTATTTATAAATCACAGAAATGACAAAAGTAGTTCACAAAGTCAACGACTGTAATCGCTATTCAAGCATTTTTCTATCCAAGTTCATTGACTTTCTTGGGAAACATGAGATAACAAACATTAATCTAATCAGAAATCTGAAAGGCAGAGTGGTAGAGATTTGACGGGGAGTCGTGATTCTTCATTTCAGTCTTGTAGAACTGCATTTCTTAAACCACATGAATCTCCAAAAATGTCTAATGTTCCCTTGAATTCCTCAAGCTGTTTCTTAACCCACTTTCCCCCCTAACTTACTCAATCTCTTGCTTACTCTCATCACACACTTTGATGACTTGCACTTTGTTCTTCCATCTCCACATGCACCACGTGTTTAAAGGACTCGAGTGCATGGAGGGGGTTCATGGGTGTGATGTGATGCGAGGGAATGTCACATGCGCAGTTACTCAGAGACAAAAGAGAAAGCCTTTTTCTGTGATCAAGGGGTTTATGGCTGTTGTCTCTTTTCACAGCGTGAGATCCACTCAGCTCATCTGCCATTTGTTAATAACCGATAAGAGTGAAAAAGCACAGGCTTGATGGCACAGCGGAGTGAATTCTGATAAAAGGACATACGACTTACTTTCTAAATGTCAACCATGCTAAATCAGATGCAGCACATTATTTTTTTATATTAGTTTACAGATAAAAGATCTTATCTAGATGAAAGACTTAAAAAGCAGAGTTGTGTGTGGACTTAAGTAAACAAATTAAGTTTGACTTTGAGGGCGGATGAGCTCTTTAAGGAGCTCAAACTAAAGATGAGAGGGGGGCAGATTTGAGAATCTTCCGCTAAAGGCTATATGGAGAGAGAGGAATGTTTCATGACTTGTGCAGAGACTCAAAATGTTTGGCAAAAGAATGCAGATTGCATTTTTGATAGCACTCTGTTCGCATTTAATTAGCAAGGGCATGTTTGGCTTCAAGTGTGGCTGTACGTGGATTTGCTAGCGTGTGACAATGCCATTCCGAGTTGCAATGCTTTTAGATGTTTGGACTGAGATGTACAGATTGAATTTCAGGGAGAAAAGATAAGACAAAAAAATGGTAAATTTTGGTTTTTGATAATTACATTTCTAAACACACTTCAGCTGTCCGAGTCTCAGGTAAGGAAATAAACAACAAAAATCTGAATGTCCATGATGTTGCCATTACAATGTGTCAGAGAAGGGGTGGGGTATATGAGTGGTAGTTTTCCTCCATAAAAGTTTTACAATGTTTTGCATAAGGCGTAAATGTTTATTTTTGTCCAATCTGATCCATTAATCTGTCCCACTCATAGCTTGGGACAACTTTTAAACTTTCTTTCAGCAGTGTCTCACTCTTTGCCTTATTTCCATAAATGACCTTTATGGAGTGTGTGACTTTCATTTATAGGAAAATAATCCTATAGATTATTTTCTTCTAGAGGCTTTTTGGAGACTATTTTCCTTTTCCTTCACAGCTATATGTCACCTTGTATTAGATAAGCACATATAAATCCTGATAAAATACATAAATGGTGGTTGCAACATGACTAATTCTAAAGAAAATAAGAATAGCTTCTATACTAACAATAAAGAGAAAGTTTACAACACTATATTTTTCCTGGTTTGTGCTTGATGAACTTGCCCAATTAAGTGAATAATTAAAAAATATATATATATTTACTTAATACCATCATTAAGTTTACCAAACAAAAGAGGAAGTGAGATGTTTTTTTTTTTTGCATTAATTTATTTTTCTAATCTCAAATACTTTTTTTTTTTAACTACAAATGACAAATTTAGATATAATTGATCATCTGTCCAAATGTAATATAGACAATAAAGTCAAATTTCATGAAACTTTTCTATCTTACGTTAATTCTCTGGAGTTTTTTCTTGGAGCTGAGAAGTTTTTATTTGATTAGCACATATCCATAATTTGACATGAGGGACTTCACTTTGGTTAGTGTCTTTATTCAGAGAGACAAAAAAAAAACAGTTTTTGTTAAACACTTTAACACAAAAGGACTGTGGTTCTGGAAAGTGCAAACATATTTCCATACCTTTGATGGTTTCACACAAAACTTGCATAAAACAACAAAAAAAAAGAAAAACGGAAAAAGCTTGTCAGTTGCATTTGCACTGCTTCTATAGAGTTCCTTAATACTGTTTACATCATGCTTTCTAGCTATTCCAAGCACTTCAACGCTGCATGTCACATCCACCCATTACCACACTGGCTGATTCACAGCATGACATTGAGACCATTGCCTAGGGACACATTGAGACCATTGCCTAGGGAAAACCTGGAATCAAACTGACAACCGTAGAGAGAATTTAACAATCCTAGACGTTATCATGGCATCAGATATTTCTTCCTGTGCTTGAGTCATGGAGCAGACTTTTAAATATGACTCTTGTCTGATCTACCAACAAAAATCCAATTAAACTGTCCAAAATTGAGGGATGTTAGATAATACAGTATTTCAAATGTGAAAATGTTTGGATAACATTTAATCAACTAGTACGATTTGTGTTCTGGTCCCTATAAAGTAGTGAACAGAAGTACCTGCCAGACCATCATTTGCAACATGTTAAAGTTGAGCTGAGCACCATTTGCTTCAATGGAAAATAATCACGTTTGTAGTTTTTATGACAACTTGACTGTTGTTACTTTGATGTTCATCCAAATCCGCTTTCAACACAGTCAAAAAGGAGTAAATGCATATATTTTTTCTCTTCATGGTGCCAGTTTTGCTGGAAGATACTTGTTTCAGACAGCAGGGGCGATTCAGCAAGCCATACATGTAGCTGTAATGGAAGTGATTGGGAATTTAGGACAAGTGTGCCATCCTTTGTCAGAGTCAATGCATGAGAAAGAAGAGCGGATATGCACGACTCACAGTTTGGCAGGAATTAACATTGCCAAACTGTTTAGGTCCCTGGTATGGCACTTTAAATTTGGTTTGGTTTGCAGTTAGCTCTTTTTAGCACAGAAACATGCTGTGTGTGTTTGTATTTTAAGTCCACTGAAATCTGAGTTTGTCCGATGCAAGTTTCATTTTTTTTTTTTTTTTTTTTTTTTTTTCAGGCATTGGTTTGGTTCATGTGAACTGTTTTGCACGAGGGATTAAAGCATAATTTTATTTCAATCTGTATCGACTCACACAGAGAAAAATAGCAGTTAGAAGATTTTTTAATGAACAAGTTCTTTGGCGCTCGAACCCGGCGGAAGTCTCGCGAGCGAGATTCGCCGAGGGCAGATGATTGGTCCGGCGAAGCTCGAGATAGTCTTCCCCCCGGTCCGAATCCTGGTGATGGAGCGGGGCATTGGGAAGGAGGAACGAAGAGTGGGCCTGGAGGATGTTCGTCGGGCTGGAGGTGGAGATGGGGAGGAGGCGGGATGAAGCACGGCTGACGAGCAGGCAGACCCCCGGTGGCTAGACTTCTCGAAGGGGCCGGCTTAATGATGATTGGCTGGGCTGGCACGAGGCGCCGGTCCTGGTTGGCTGCGGCGGGGCGTTGCGTTGCGTGAGTGATGTGGATCAGCTGTGTTCTGTCTCCCAGCTTGAATTTACCCTTAAGCTCCATTATATAAAATGCTAATAAATTACTTTGATCCTTTAATTCTAAACAAATCTAGTGATTTAGTTGGATTTTTTTTTCTCTGTTTGTGGTAAGTTAATTTCTTTTTAATTTCTGAGTAAAACAAGTGGTGAATTAAAACTCAAGTGTAATGGTTAATACGTTTAACTTGATGCATATTTGGTACAGTTACAGATGTTAAAAATATTTATGATTTCAAATATATTTAAGACTCAAACTTTTTATCCTTTGTTTGCTGTGTTTTCAACCTGCTGATGCTGCTGTGTCATTTTTTGTGATCAGTTAGTAAAGATTGTGGAATGAGTTGAGCTTATGTCTTCTCAAGTCCAAGCCCGTTGCTGAAATGCTCAGATTTTGATGCACTCTGGGTGTATCAAGATTGGCCAAGAAGCTGAGTACAGAGAGCTGGTGGGTTTCCTTGTGGGTCTAATAGAGAACACAACAGGAGATCCGTCCTGCACACAGTCATCAGCATCCTGGATAATATGCGTTACAAGGTTTAATTTCCCTTTGGGATTAATGGAGTATTCTTGAATTGAATCGGAATTGCCAAACCTGAGTATCAGCAAGATTAAGGATAATAAACAAGGCTTGACTTCAAGTTGTTTTTGTAGAGTCAGCCTCCGTTTCACTGTACACAGTGGAAAAGCTCCAGTGGGAGTTCAGTAGTGCATCTACTTTCTCTGAAGTGTGAGATCCCTAAACACAACCTGGGAGCATTCGAGTATTCAGTCATAGCAAGTGTCTCGCTTTGCGGTTTCCCAGCATGCCGCTGTGGCATTTCAGAAGCTGGTTAAGCTTTTAAAGTGTAGGCTACCCAGACTATGGCACTTCCATAAATAGGCACATGGAAAACAATATATTGTTAGTTTGTGGTTGTTCTATCGGGAAGAAATCCTGGGATTCAACTTTTAAAAAAAACAGTGTTTAACAAATATGACCGGCAACAGATTCAACTTTGTGAAAAATGAGGTCACAGTTACAATTTAAACAACGAAGAAAGGGACTTGGAAACGCCTAAAAATGCACACGTTGAAAATGTCTTGCATGAGGCACACATCTCTGGTGCCTTCATCCCCACAGCAGGATTTCCACATTTAAAACATTTGTAGCTTAATTTTTGACTCAATATTTGTTTCCATATGATTTTACAATGTAATGTCCAGAGTTGAAGCACATTTTTCCCAGTGAGCATCACAACATAATTGAAAATCATAGGATGTAGTCACATGAACCGGTGTGTTTTACATGTGACTACACACCATGATTTTCGCACCTGAAACATATTTCCAATGTTATTATACATTGATTTCTAAATTTGAAACAGGAGTGGTAAAACACTGATAGCATAGCAGGCGTTCATAATTGTTTCCCTGCTATTTTCCCATGCACAGATCACGCTGGTAAATTTCAATTTGGAAGCTTTTAATACATATGTGCCTCACATATGACTGCATGGTAATTTCTACTACGTTTTCCATATGTGACACGTGTTTCGGATGTTATTTCATAGCAAAATTTAAAATGCGAGAAAAATTGGAAACCATGCCTGAGGTGAAATGTACTTAATTTAGCATTTATTCATTTATCTCTCCAACAGTGAATTTAATTTTTTTTTTCTTATTTTTAATTTTATTTATTTTGTTACACAGAACAGTTGCCACATGTAAAACATTCACTGGAAATGTGGAAAACCATCCAAATAAGTTTAGCACTCTTTTTTTTTTTTTTTTTTTTTTTTTTTTTTTAGAAAATCTTTATTATAAAATAATCTATAGCAGATGGTCAAAAGGAGAAAGCTTATGTCCCATTGTATACTTTCCTGCTGAAATAGATTTGTAGGAAGAAATATTTATTGTGTAGAAAACTGCAGTGTCAAAAAGTATGATCTTCTATTTAAAGAATTATTTGCAGCTTCTGTTTTGTAATTTACATAGTTTTATCAAAGCGTGCTGAAGAAGGATCATGTTTATATATATCTTAGATCCTCTTTTGTATGGCAATAATTGACTCAAATTCTCATAATCCCAGGACTATCATTTCTAATAGCTATGGCTCAGAAGAAAAATTAGTTTTCTGGAATCTGGAGTTGCTGATTTTGATTCTAATTTCCTCCAAAACTTATCAGTGGTGTGTTTTACGGCTCTAAAATGCTACCCATCTGCATACAAGTATATGGATGTGTCAGTGTGGCTGGGTGAACGAGTTACAATGGTTTAAAGTGGTTTAAGTAGTTGTCTGAAATACCTCATCATGTAATAAGTGGTTGATTTTATTTAATGGGCTTCACATGTGAGTTTTTGTGTGTATGCCATTTACTATCAATTCATTCATGTCACGTGTAAAGTAATAAATTCTTTCCGTAAGGGTAACTTCAAATATTTTAAAGATAAATGAGAGTATTTATTTATTTATTTTTTCTCCCCATGGTGGGATAATACTTTGAGCTGTGCTTCCAGGCCTCTTTTGTCTTTCATGAATTTTGTGTAGCATGTCGGGAAACAAATAAATAAATAATAATAACGAAAAAAAATATGTTTTCAACTCAGTGAATTGAAAAACTGAAGCGAAAGCCAAAAAGACAGTCCAAGGAAAGAGAGCCGGAGAAAGAGCTTGCCATCCTTGGTAATGCCATTAATGTCAAGGTGGAAGGAGGGGAAAGCAGACATCCAAGATGATGAATATTTAAGGATGCCCAAAGTGAAGAGCTGTTTTAGAAACAAAGTGGGACAGAATGCCCTCATGAAGGCAGCCCTTTAGGACCTATTCTTACACAGTATGTGCCTTTATGAATATTCATTGTTCATTGTCCCAAAAACAATTTGCTTAACTCCTCGGACTTTTTTCACCCATGAAATGCATCTTTGCCAATGCACTGCTAAGTATTCAAGTTTAAACTCTGTTGAAAAGCCCCCTGACTTTCAGTGCAGTAGATATTAAAAAAAAAAAAAAAAAAAAAAGGGTTGAATAAGATGAAACTGAGCATAGATGTGCAATGTATGGCCCATAAACAAGGAAACTATTTTGTCATATAAAACAGCACATCGTATTCCCACTGAATCGCTTGATGCAACATTTCTGTGACACACTGCAACGTGAGTAACTGTGTCACCAGCTGTGGAGAAGTGTGGATGTATGATGTCATGCCACATTTGTTTGAAGTTGGAGGACCGTATGAACTTTTTTTTTTTTACGAAGTATCATGGTGCTCTGGAGCAGAGCTCACAGCATGCAATGGGTTAGTTATTTTGAAACAGTGTCAGGACCCTGAAATGAAGAAAAACAGGCCCTGAAAAAAACATAAATGCAGATTCTAACAGCTACATATGTAGGCCTCCATATTGGCTTTACATCAAAGAAGGACAGGAAAAGACAAACTAAACTTTCAGATTTCCTCAAAATTGTTCATGTTTTGAATGCATTTCTACTTTTGTGGATTTAGGTACTTTTCTTATGTTTTTTTTTTTTTTCATTTATTTATTGAGTTGGAAAAATTTTTTTATTTAAATTTTTCTTTTATTAGGTCTCTGCTTTAAGTAAATCATTTGCATTTTTTTATTGCTAAATGAAATCTCTATATTGTATTTTACAAGAAAGAGATGCCAATTCAGTGGCAATTTAAAAGTACTATAATTTTTTAAATAGTGTTTTTCCTTTTTTTTTCATTTTCCTCAACCAAGCCCATTTAGAAACATACAATGGATGCTAGTTTCCATTTAAAACGCGTTCCCCATGACCTTTTCATGACAGAATAATATACATCTTCTACATCAACAGGCAGTCCTTGAACATGATTGTAAAGCATTTTATGCTCATGCATCACTCTGAGTCAACATCCGCAGAATGTCTCAAACCCCGAAGGAGATGATTCATTTTTTTACAGTGAGTGATGCAAATATCCTATGATTTTTTATTTTTAAATAGTTTAATTACAGTCCCTTTAATGCGCTGCTGCCTTTAAATCTTCCTCCTCATCTCTCTGGCTTTTGGTTGCCTTTAATGGACTTTTAACCGTGACTTACCTCTCCTACATCAGACACATAGTTGCCTTTCAGTGCTCTCTTTTTGACATTGTTGTGTGTTAGCTAGACCTTGTGAACTATGTTTGCAATTCTGGAGATTCTTATAAAAAATCCTGGGTAACACTGTGTGTGTCATTAATTAGGAACAAGGAAGAAATGGCTTGAAAGCTACTCACACGGGCTTCTGTAATTAGGTCTCTTCATAGAGATATCGTATTTGGTAACCTTGGTTGCTGCTTCCAGCTTGAAATAAGTAATAAATTAAAAGACACGCCACTAGAAATGGGCAGAGCTTCAACTAATTGGAACAGCTTCCTGGCTTGAGAAGGTAGATTCTTACTTGAACTTGTTCAAGTTGTTCAAGCAATCTTTTCCACTTTGATGGTGGTTGTGTTACAAATTGTTGTCTAATATTAACTTAACCTTGGCAACAGAAAGTGTACATCACCAATGGATATCATATAATAATTTCTGGGTTTTTATTGTTCTGTGAAACTTTAAAATAACAAAAAAATTGAGACATTAATACCTTCTGTGTGCCGTACCATTTATTCTTCTGTTCATTTCTATTAATATGAAAACATTTTTAGTGAGGTGAGAGAATTTTAAAATAATAGAAATGAGGGATAATCAAAATTTAAAAACAAGTTAAAAAAACCCACTTAAATCATGGAAGTTACGTTTTCATTTTTTGACATTTAAAATACTTTAAGATATTTGAGGAAACGCAAGGGTGGGACTTCTCTCGGCCTCTCGCATTAAACAAGAAGTCAATTAATCGCACGATAAAGGAAAATTATCAACCTTGTTTTAATTTATCGGCTTTATTGTTTCTTACTGCCTTTTTCTCTTTCTATTGATGACATTGGATGAAAAAAGGCTCTCTACTGACTCGTCCCTTCCTCATTCCCTTGGCGTTATGGCCAGTTCACGCTATACGATTTTGGAATTGGGAGTCGGCCCATTTCAAAACCTGAGCGACCGCACGCTAGCCGACAAAAATCGGAGGTATAACGGGTTCAGTCGTGCCGTGTGGTGTCCAACAATGGGCACAAAATAGTCGCTACAAGTTATTATATCATCACCATTACATCAGTTTAAAATGGTTTTCAAACAATATTATCGTTTATCGCAATAATTTGAGACAATTAATCGCTCAGCAAAATTTGCTATTGTGATAGGCCTAGATTTCACTGCCAAGATTTCAGAGAAAAGAACATCAGCTTGGTATTGCTTGTTCAGGCAAGAATGCCCCTTTTTCCCCCAAACCTCCTGAAATTGCGGTTTTGCCAAGATGCTTCGTATGTATTGTGTGCTTGAGTAGACACACGGCAAGAGCAGTAACTCTTCAAGTAGCTTGAAGAAAAATATTGTATGCAGAGAGCATGTTTTTTTTATTTTTTTTTATTTCGGTATTGTGTGTGCACACTCTGTGAGTCAAAATCAGGCTGTTGGCGGACCCTCACTGTGTCAGTGATGGTAATAGTTTGCCAGAACCTTAGGGGAGCTGCTCAGCGGGACGGGAGTGTGTGTGCATGGGAGTTTGTTTGCGTGCACAAATCTGTTCACACGCACATATCAGCAGGAAAGGGTAGCGCAGGCCCCACAGTGCATGTCTCAACAGCCAAGTCATCAGCCCTTTTAATCCAGCCCAGCAGGGATGTGTTTGTGTTTTTGACAGTTCTTGTGTGTCTGTGCGTTTGAAAAACTTCAGGAGAACTGCTGTCATAAAGTTGGTTTTGTAATCCTCTGAGGCGAAGCACAAATCATTCTGGAAACGCTTTCAACCAGACATGCGTCTTTAATATCGGCATGTATTACACGTTTGAGTCTGTCTTTTGTCTATGTCATGTTGATTTTTGTCAGTTTTGTTTACAGATGCTACCAAATACGTCCAATGTTGATCATTTCTCTTCTCTTTCTCCCCCTGCAGGACGAATGTCATAGGATGAACACTGCTGGTGGGGTGTGTCTGTCTGTGCTGTCCTCCCTCCTGGCCGTGGCTGGGGCCCTGGCTGCTCTGACTGCCCTTGCTCTAGCTCCTCTCTCTACTCTAGCTGAGGTTGCCTATGGGGCTGCCGAAAGCATCCCCAGCACAGGGGCAGAAGGGGGCCCCTCACCCATCTCCTCACCATGCTCCAGCCTTGTAGCAGGGGTGCTCTATGGTTCTTTCTCCCTAAGGGAGCTTTTTCCCTTCAGGACACCTGGTTGTTCGTGGTCCTTGGAAAATCCAGATCCTACAAAGTACTCCCTCTACCTCCGCTTCACCCGAAACCCTATCATCTGCCAAATGCACCACCCCATGCTCCTGTCTCTTGACCACCACCTAGCCAATCAAAGCTGCCCTCTCCATCTACAAACGATAACAGCCAGGGATCAGGAGATCATTGATCTCTGCGGCAGCCCCTTGAACTCAGACAGACCCTACTCCTTCCTGCAGTTTGATAAAAACTTTGTTCAGTTATGTCTGACAAGACACCCTGCTGCAGATGAGCCTCAGGTAACAAAGGAATTGGTGGAGCAGAGGCTGGTGGAGGTATTGCTCATTAACAACGAGAACTCCAGTCAGTTCACCTGCGGCGTGCTCTGTCGTTGGTTTGAGGAGTGTCTGCGGACGGACCCCAATGTGAACCAGGAGACCACTGATGGGGATGTTTGTGGGATGACGCAGACAGGCTGCATTTGTCCTAATCATAACATCATGGCGCCGCCGATTCCACTACTTCCGGAGACACCTCACAGTTTCAGCAACGGTTCCCTCGTCCCTGATGACTGCTGTGTAACCGAACTTCATTCCAACGATGCAATTGCCATAGCACCGAGAGACGTCAGGCAAGGTAGGGTTTATGATTCGAGTTTTTTCTCTCTCGCTTACACCATTTTCATATCGGTTCTGTGCAGGTCTTTACTTTATACAATGTGCATTGATACATATTGAAATGATACGTGGCTGACGGAACATTGTTAATATTCAAAGTGCTTTTTTATCTCATATGTGCAGTTGTTTGCCTGTGTACTCGACAAACAGACGAGAGAAGTTCTTCTTGTTTTCCTGTGTTTTTAATATCACCCCGGGGAGGTCAAAATTCTCTGCTTGATAGAGAATTTATTATTTGAATTTTGTCTTGTGCATGTTGCCCTTTAATTAAAAACCGAGGCAGTTCAAAGGAAGCCTTTTAAACCTCTCATCAAAAGATTAGTATTGCCTGACAGAAATTCTGCCTTTTGATCTATATTTTAGAGATTCCCCCATGTGGGCAAGAGATGTGGCTCCTACAGTACCGGTCTACAGGCAAGCACATCATTGTGTGCGTACGGCACAAGTGCGTGAAACAGTCTGTTTATACAGTGCGGAGGGGATCAGATGCGCAACGACTGGCACAAATTTGCGCAAATGGTCATTTATACATCGATAAATTGAACATGAAGCAGATAATCCGTTTATACACAAGATGATTGCTTCTTTCATTTGAATAATTCCTTGTGTGCCTTAAGCAATGTACATAAATAATCGGTTTGCAGGAACAGAAATGTGACAAGCGCAAACACTGAAGCTTCTTTAATCATTTGCCTTCATCACTACCACTAGGTTATTTATTCCATTAAAATCACATTGGATGAATATATTTAATATACATGTTATTCTAAATTGTCTTTTCTTTGTCTTTAATTGAACATAAACTGCCAGGCCTCTTTAAGAGCAACCACATTTATGTGGAACCAGGATACCTCTGAAAAACTTGGCCTGAATAGTAAACACATCTGTAGAAGTCCATGGAGAGTTTCGCCTTGCTTCTAGGAAGGTTATTTTTGTTTAGGCTTTATGCAGCTGGAGATCATATCATCTAATAAATTCACAAAGGGAGAAATAAGGAGGCAGACAAATAACTGATGATGAGATAGTCTTTCCCCTATTTTACTTTAGTATAATGCAGTAGCAATATAGCAACTCTGAGCCAACAGGAAATGTCTGAATCACATCGAGCTACTGAGGAACTATATTATATGTCTTGAACCTGGTTCATTATCTGCTCTCATCTCTTACTGGCTGGCCAGAACTTCATAGAAGCTTTGCGGGCCTTAAGGGTGTGGTCAAGCCTTACAAAAGGACATCAAATTTCAACATCCTCATCATCCGATGTCTCATTATCTCTATGTGAGACATTGAGCTGAGCTTAAATGTAAAGTTTTTTTGTTCTTCTGTGCAGGAAGACGCATTTTAAATTGCGAAGCCAAAGGGTGTCTGTGAAAGTTTATTTGGGATAAATGTAGGACATTTATTGTCTGAATCTCAACAGTGGTCCTAAGATGCAGGCTTGAAAAGATCTGTCTTCCTGTATGATGGCCAGCCGCCCCTTCGGACATATGGTGAAAAGCTCCATCATCCATGGGGATCTTGAAGTAGAGCCAATGCTCTTCCACGACGACAAGTCAGCTATGTGATCAGGATGCTTGCTGGGGAGCTCACAATTTCAATATCATGTCCCACTTTGAGGAGAACCTGGGGCAGCCAGACACGAATCTGACAGAACAGATCTTTGCGAGATGAGCACCAGACGGATTGAATCTGACAAACAAATTATGCAATCTGCAGGCCCAACTCATCTGAGGTGGGGCGAATGTAATGATAAATCCATCACCCATCAAGTTTGACATAATTTTTGATGCACGCTGTTGCCATGTATGACAGCACAGAAGCACAATCATAAATGATCCGTTGCTGATAGAGGTAGTTACGCATGCCTGTGTTTATCAACTGGAGGACTCGTGACACAATCTGCAGCTAATTTTTCATTGCTTATTTATTACCAGCACATAAATTCACACTCCTGTGATCACTTTTCTGTCTTCTGATTCTTTTTTTATTATTTGAATATGGATTAATCTTGATCTCAACTATCAATGAACAAAAGCTTTAGTGATTAATGATTAATACTTAATTTATTTATATGACTATATTAAAGAATAACACTTTGACTGCAAGGAGAGAAGGTTAAAAGGAAAAAGTTTTGAAAAATGACTTGCGGCAGGCTTCATTGTTGCTGCCATTGCCATTTTCACAGTGAGGATTGTAAGTAGAGATTGATTATATGCAGTTTAATTTGTGCCACACATAGCCTTTTCCAGGTCGGCCAGGTCGTTTGAATGTAGCTCCTTTCTATTAGATCACCTATTTTATATTGTGGCAAATTGCAAAAGGAAACGTCCAGGAGAGTTGTTCTTTCCGTGTCGAGTACTTTGCAAAGAAAATATAAGAAATGCATAGTTTGTGCTTAGATAATTCAATTTAGCAAAAATTATGTTTACTGTTAGCAATACATTCATCTACTATATTTGTGCAATACTTTTGGTGTTGATCGGGCACCAAGTGAATCCAGGGCTTGCATTGTCCGTACTAACGCTGATGCAGATACTTTTTTTTTGTTTTTCTCTTGAAATGTCATCATCATTGAATAATTTGGTGATTTGACTTTGAATGATTGATAAAATACAAGAAAAAAAGAATATGGAAAAATGCTGTTTCTATTCACTGACTAAAATTTAACACATTGTTGCAGAATAGAAGTAGAATAATTCTCTTACATTTTTAAAACACAGAACTCTGCATCTAACCTAATTGGAAAGCCATTTTCTCTTCAGTTAAAACAAAAGCATAACCTTATTCAGTCATATTAATATTTCATGATTGAGGCATACATCTTTACATAAGTGTACATTTTTGAGCTCCAGTAAGATATTTTTTTTCAGCTGTCTCCACAGAAAATGGCTTAATTAGTATGCTAAAATTAAAATTTCAACACCGATCGCAGATTAAACTGTGAAAGCCAACAGTGTGAGGTGTGCTGTTTGCCTGGACAGTTTTGGAGTGAATCTGCAGTGGTGAGAAAATCAAACAGATTGTATTTGAAAGAAAGCAGTCGTTCTGAATGGGAACATTAAAAAACTGTATGGAGTGTGGCTCTCGAGTTAAAAATGCATATTTGACAATTTAATCTCAGTAAAAAAATTTGAGCAATTTACTGGACATAGAATAGAAATTGCAAATGTTGATCTTGTACCAATTCTCGCCTTGGTGTCAATGGAACTGAAATAAAGATCGACATGCCCAGTTCTACTATCCGCCTACCAAAACCAAACAAAACAGTCACAGTCGAAAGAACAATTTAGAATTTCCAATTAAACTAACATGCATTTGGTTGAACTGTGGGAGGAAACCGGAGTAAATCTTGCAACCATGAGAACTGCTACTTATCCTGAATTAAATTTTACAATGACAAAATTATAGTTAGAACAGCTGTGGGTGACCTGTGGAAACTTAAACACTATGTACCTGCAGGAAATGATTATAGTAAGGAGAATTACATGCAGAAGTATTTTGGTCCATCTTTCCACTGGAGAGAAAATTGAAAAAAAAAATATCTGAAATAAATCTCTCTATGATAGTTTGTACTTCATCTGCAATGTTTTTAGTTTGAGGTCCTAGGTCTCTGTCCATCAAAATTATTTGCTAATCTGACATTGGACTTATTTGAGACCTATAACAACATACAATATAGATAAACAAACATGTTTTAATTTCCATATAAATTAGATATTAAGGAGAAAAAAAGCCCACAATGGAAACTGTGCAAACCAAGCTGACTATTTTTATCCTACCTTCTCATCTCTATTTTAATTTATTTCGGAAATGCATCATTTATGTACACTTATCGGCGTATCGTGAATGTTTGTACCTGGCTTTCTTACAAGGAGGCTTATGGTGATACATAACGGAGGTTAAAAACTATCTCTTCTCTTGAGCTATGAATATTTCAGAGAATAATTTAAATCAGGTAGGAAAACATAACCAGTGCATTAGAGACCAAAGTAGATACTGACGCATTTGCATTTGGCTCATCTATGTACACAAAACATATTAACCAATTGGTATTTAAGAAACGTTCTGAGGTGACAGTGCCACCTGCTGAATGTGGTGGTATTGCAAGAACGAAAAAAGAGAAAAAATACAATGAAACAAAAATAATAATCTTTCTGTATGCAACTTGTTTTATAAACTTGTAAGCTCAACTTGATCATGTAATGTGGAAAACATTATGTGGTATGTCGGCTACATCTGCTTTTTCTTTTAGTTTTATATTTTCTCCGTCTATCTCTCCAGGACAGATTTAGATTTGATTTGCCTGCTTCTCCATCGTACTATTTGTTCTTTACATGGAAAGTATTTTTACATGGAGCTATAAAGGCTGAACCTTTAAACTTCTATAAACTTGTAAAAAGACAGAAGACATGAATTGAAATTTCCAGACAGATTCTAATTTTCTTTTTCTAATAATGTTGCTACATTTTTATTTTTTTTACCTTATCAAGGATATTTCCGTTTAGTTGGTGTCCACCGATAGAACTACTATGGTATTATTATACTATGGTAAAGGTTGTGAAATAGGATAGATTTGGTAGTTCAGTATATTCAGGTTCTACAGGTAACACAGACTGCAACCGTCGATACATCATGTTGCATAATTAAACCGTTTAGCTTTCAGTGGATGCAGCTGTTATGGGTGCCGGACATTCGAGGTGTAGGTAGAGCACCTACCAATCTTGCCAGGGAACTAAAATGGATTTGAGTTAATCAAGAAATGCAATCCCCTCTATATATGAACCACTTCTGTGAT
Source organism: Poeciliopsis turrubarensis (assembly GCA_010277015.1). NCBI lineage: Eukaryota > Metazoa > Chordata > Actinopteri > Cyprinodontiformes > Poeciliidae > Poeciliopsis > Poeciliopsis turrubarensis. The sequence continues at coordinate 3,360,391 of VMRN01000036.1, read as the reverse complement.
GAAGTTTGTAGGATATTTATCCCTTTTCTTTATTATTCATTATATTGCTCATGTGCTGGGATGCATGTGCTCATTCAGAATGGGTGCTGCTGCTGTCAGAGTGATGGATGATGGATGCAACACTCGTCCCTTTTTGTCGTAGTGATTGAGAACCAGAGGATGCACAAGGTTAAAGCTATGATCTGAACCAGGAAACAGAGAGCTCTTTAACTGTGAAAGTCATGGACGTCACTCCTTCTGCTCCTGGTGGAAGAGGCTGAAGAATTTGAAACCTTTAAATTGTTTCTGCAATAAATTGTAGAAGTAACTGGGTCAAATTCTTCCTAGAATAGGTTAGAAAACATTATTCAAGAAATGTTTCGAGACTATTAGTTTTCTTTCGCAATGAATAAACCTCTTTAATAATAAAATGCAACATCCAGTTCTTTATGTGGCGGTATCTACCACAACCGTCAGTCAGTAAAATGTTTTGTTTTCTTTTTCTATTTTTGTAAGCTTTCTTGTCGTTTTTTCCATATGTCATCACGGCTTTCCATGATGATTAGTGATGTAAAGTAGAGCTGAAACGATTCCTCGAATTATTCGAGTACCTCGATTAATAAAATTCCTCAAGAAAAATTTAACTGCCTCGAAGCTTCGTTAATTTGTTTTATTATTTAGCACGCTGTGTTCCGGCCGAAAAATTATTTTCGTTGCGCGTAGAACAGATGTCCGCGTCTGAGTTGTTGACGAAAGCTAACTGTTAGCGGCATAACGTCCAATTTTCAAATTTGGCCTGTGGGGATTTTATTGATTGATGATAATGTGGAGGTTTTCATTGTTTTTGGGGATCATAATCGTCCTTAAATTGACTGGCGCGATGCCTGGCGTACGGCAGCCTTTCTCCTCCGGGAGATGCTGGTTGAAAGCGAATGTAAGTTACACTTACACTTACAGTGTAAGTGTAACTTTACGGACGAACCACATAATAAATTTCATGTCTTCCCGGTCTGAACCACCGGGTGGCAGAAATCATCGTGGTGGTACATGGCTAGTAGATGAGGAACGAAGGTGTCGTAAATATCCCATATTGCTTCCCCGCCATTCTTACTTTCGTCCTCTGGTCTATTTTCTTCCCTCCACCACCTTATGCTCATTTGTCCAATTTTTTTTAATTTTATTATTATTTTATTTTTTTAAACAGTTGCTGTGGAGATTTTCTCTTCATGGCTATAAAAACTTTTTGTCTTTGGTGAAACATTTAAAACACATTTGGGTTAAATGAAACAGAATTCACATAAAAAAGAGATTAATTTCACATAGTCCTGAAATAGACATGCATGGTTCGTTTGTATTTTTTTTCCAGGACAGCTATTTTTCACAGAATCAAAGATGGAAAAAAGAAACCAAAACAAATTGAGCTTGTTTTTTTTTTTTGTTTTTTTACTAAAATCCTACACAAAATATAACTTATGAAGTTTCTGGGGCAACTTTTTTTTGTTACCTCTTTGGCAAGTGTGACCAAGTGTGACAGACTCATAACATAATCTTATTGCCTTTTATCATAGCAATAAAACACTTGAAAAACAAGCTAGCACCCGCTTATACCTTTTTGTAAATTAGCATTTGGCCACACTCGGCCTTAATGCTTGCTAAATGGCTAATGCAATTTAAAACTGTCAAATTACTGCATTTAAACGTGTGAATTATTGAAAGGTAAACATTATGTTCCTACAGAGGTTTCAGCTCCATTGTGCCTCTCTCCTGTTGGAAAACCATGTCGACATTCAAGCGTAAGAGCTAAATGCTTGCCTTGAATGTTATGAAAAACACTTGCATTGGTTTTATTGGGTGTGACAGACTGGCGACCTGTCCAGGGTGTACCCCGCCTCTCGCCCGGAACGCAGCTGGAGATAGGCACCAGCAACTCCCGACCCCGTTAGGGAGAAGGGTGACGGAAAATGGATGGATGGATGGATGGTTTTATTGGGATTTGTTTTTGTTTAAGTCCACCAAGACAGTGCTGCCCCATATGTACACTACTGAGAGCAGTGTAGACACAGCAGACTAGGGCCTGTAGGAAAAGAATCACAGAGAGAATTCATTAGGATTTTGGAGACTCTTGAGGCCAAATCACTCTATCCCTGAGCAGGAGCCTAGTAGTCACTCACTTGCAAACACTTTCTCACACTCTTTTCTACACATGCAACTCATCTCCTCGTGGAATACCAACAGCTACACTGTTAATTAGAGCAGAGAGAATAGAGTGAATTTTATTGTTTGTGTCTGTAGCAGCATGGGTGAGAGGTTTTTATTCTCATACTGTTCTGGCGCTGGGTGCATACAGGTGTTTTTGATAAGCCTGTACCAAAACACACGTAGACAAAATGAAAAATGGAAGTGCACAGACGTGCCCATTGCTTTTGACAAAGAGTAATTGTGCGATGTGGAATACAGTTGCTGTGGAGATTTTTCCTAAAAAGAATGGACCAGGATTGTGTGCGTGTGTGTGTTTAAAGGACTACTCAGGGTGACTGTGGCAGCAGAATTAGTATTCTGTACTCTTCAGCTATAGCTCTCTCACTCAGCACTGAGCCCCTTTATGCTCCAGAAGAGGTCCCCACACACACACATACACGCACGCGCAAATGCACGCACACACACACCCGCGCACACACGCAGACCCTCGTCCTTTCCTGGTTTTTCCACAGGTCGCTTTGTATCAGAATGGATTGGTTTTCAGCACATGAGCCAACTTCCTGTTGATGCCATTAAAAATGTCATAAATCAAGGTAAACTGAAACTACAGCACGCATCTTCCATTAAACAGAACCCTTTGCCCAGCTCCAGTGTGCACTGCCAGCATCATAGCTTAAAATGCTGCTATACAGTAGTACCGTAAGTGTACCTGCTTAACACCTAAAAAGATTGCAGAATTTTTTTTTTTTTTTTTTTTTTTTTTTTTAAATATGGCCAGTTTTTCACTATTAACAAAATCACACACCAGAAAAGTTTTATGAAATTCTAGAATAAAATACAATTTGTGTTAAGTAGAGTTTTAATTGTGCTTTCTCTCAAAAGTCAGCTACAGTTCAACAAATGTTCTATTTAGTTTTATACTTGCATACAGTAAAACAGTCCCAGGGCCTTTGCTGTTGGAGGAACATTTTCATGAGCTGCATTTTATTGACTGAAACAAGCAGTATTAAAAGGAATGAAATAACAGAATATTGCCCTAAAGGTTCTGATTTTGGAAAATGTAAGTATATTTGCTGCTATTGAGAATCAGAATATGCAGCTTCATTTGCAAGGTTGGCAGGAAGAATCAGTTTAAGATGTAAGCTGACATTAAGTTTCGGGAACGGAAACTTGAGGTAACAGGTATTAACTCCAGACGGTGCGTGCATGTACTTTATCCCATATTACGCTTTTATTTTTATAACTACTTCTACAACATCAGACTCTAGGTTAAACTCAACCTTTGATGTTTGACATGGTGCCCAAAAAGTTCCTGTTTTTTTTAGTGACTGAGTGGGCTGTACACTGCTTAGTTTTGGCCCTTCACACACAGTCCTTGTAAAATATATTCAATTCATTTACAGGGAGAGAAGAACTCCATGGATGTAATGGCATGAAATCAAGGGTTGACACTGAACAGTGACAGCACCTGAACCAGACCTGTGTCGAGCAAAAAAAATTTGAAATAAATAAAATCAATGTATCATGGTAAGAAGTAGATGGTACTAAACAGAGAAAGGAAGGAGATTTCAAATGGAGAATTGAAATCTGGATTCGGGGAGATGAAGCGATCCAGATTTGGTTGAAGCACCAGTGGGGCAAATTAGCCATCTACAAGAGACCTCCCAGTGCACAGTAGCCTTCTGAGACTGCATGCATGCATTAATGTGCATTTTCTTCTGACACCATATATGATGTGAGTGAAAGACCAGATGAAAAAAAGCCTGAGAACTACAATGTGTCTCCAAAGGCTGTTGTAGCTTTTGAATAGATGTAGGGCAATTCCATAATAATGGAATGCAGAGATACATAACAGGAGCACACAGACTCACAGACACACACTCACACTACTATAGTTTATATCACTCTCTGGGCCACTGACTCCCAGTCAAGCTCCACTGAGTTCATGTGATCGATTAACTGCAGAAAATAGACGGGCATCCCACAGTGCACCTGTGTCCTCAGTGATGTGACACAATTGTGAAACGCCTGCATTTTTCAGTGTGCTGGTGTGTATGCGTGCATGCGTGTGTGTGCGAGCAAGCATATGTATTTGTTTCAAAGTTGCAGTTGCGTGCTGATTTAAAAATCCTCAACTGTCAATCTCAGAGTGCGCAAATCTCTGACAAAATTCATATTTCAACTGAACCCCACTCTGGTCGTTTATATATATCGTTTGTTTATATATATATATATATATATAAACAAACGATAAAATCAGTCCAGTCAGTGACTGGACTGATTTTATACAGTCCAGTCACACATGGACTGTATAAAATCACACAGTCCATGTGTGATTTTTCACACATGTACCCAATGTGTCAGTGTATTGGCAAGAATGAAATTCAGTGTGAACAAAGTCGTGACACCCCATTTGGAGTAAGTTTGATTTAAGCAGCCATGTGTGGAGACGTGAACCATGGTTCACCTGTGTGAGAAATTATTGTTTTTCTTTGTGTCACCGTTTTCTCAGGAAGACAGCTCTAAAGTGTGGAATAATTTCAACACCTTCCATGCCAGAAACCGGCAAACCATCTGTGGACGGGAGTTCGAATCTGAGCTTTTGGTTTACTAAAAAGTAAATTTTAATTAAGATATCAAATAGACACGAGTCTTTGGAAACCAGCACTGACAAAGAGAAAAAGACGCCCCTAAAGAAACTGTTGCATGTGGATCCCAAATCCCCTCCAAGCACTTTGACTTGCTTCAATGATACACATTAGGAATACAAGTAAAGTAGAACACTGCTTCCCCACTGACAAGCATGCCCTGTGGAGATTTCTGGGTAAACACAATAAATTCTAACTCCAATTCTTTGCTGTTAACCTTAAGGCTTAACAACAGCAATAAATTCATTATTGTTTCTCATAAAACATGTTAATATAAAACGCTTTTTTCTCCATCTCTTTGTCACTATCCAAGAGTCTCTATCTCTTCTAAGCTTTGGAGGTCTGCAATTGTACACTGCAAAACGAAAAACCACCATTTTGTGAGAAATACTTTGTGCGATCGTTGTTCTGCATGAACAAGCATTGTGTTGTACCTTGTATATTTTATTGGGATTATATTTGATAGACGAACATAAATTAGTGATGTTGACCACAAACACTGTTTGTAAGAAAATTAGTAGTACATGCTTTACATGGCATCACCATGGTGAACATGACAGCGATGGCATAATTCTTTGGGGAGTAACACACTTGGGGATATGCAGGCTGCTGAGAGCGATGGAGTTGAGATGAAAACATGTTGGACACGGCAAAGACCTCAAACATGCTTTGTGTTGGTGTATCACAAGAACTCCAATTAAAACAAATTGCTTATCCGGTGTTATCAAGATGTGAAAAGGAAAATAAAATTATACCTTTTGTACCAAAGAATGTCTTGAATAAATGTAGAGTACTTTAATTTCGAACATGCAAATTTCATGCCTGTGACTCATGTGCTTACTACTGAGAGCCAGCTGACCCCTCAGTAGTCCTTTTTTTTTTATACATCCTTTTGCTTCTGCATAAGCATGTACTTCATAGCTACATTCCAACTGGATCTTACAGAACCATAATTACTTTTCAGCAGAGGACAAAGATTTAACATGCAAAAGGTTTCAGATCAGGAATGGAACGGTACTGAAGTATCATAGTGGCTGACAACTGCTGGTTATGTTAAGACCCTGTGATCATGCTATGGGTGCACCTTCCACCCATTTTCAGAGGCGAGGTGGTGGTATTTGTCACCAGCAGAAACACACTGAGGCATACAGGAGGTTACTGATATCAAGCAGCAAGGAGGATAACGGATTGTCTCCCATTATGCAAATGTTTTACTTTTTTGTTGTTCTGGGGCGGGGCGGGGGGTTGCATCACAGAATGAAGGTGTGCTATATTTTTATGTTATTGCCTCAGTGCATTTAAATTCAAGAGAAATACAGGGCTATGCAGTTATGTGGTTTTGCTGATGGCTGATGAAGCCTTGCTTTACGCCCTGTCCATCACCCACACCTCCTCCTAACCCGTACGATGTCCTTCATGATATGTGGCACGGGGACACTCTTTCCCCTGAAATGTCTTCTCATGGGACCTCATTTGTGTTCATCTGGCTTGACGTGAGGAGAATCTGTTTGCCAGGAACAGCCTTCGATGATAGACAAGGCTATTTATTCTAATACACCAAGGGAGGCTTTCCAGAAACACACTCACACACACGCACACATATTATAGTGCTTACAATGTCCTCCACAAGTATTAATCCCCCCCCCCCAAAAAAAAATTCTTAGATTGTCTATCTATTTTTATCTTTAAGTTATCTAGCTGTCTTTTTGTAAATCTCCCATTCCATCTACCCCAAATGGTTTCCCTTGAATTTAGTTAACAGGCACATGTATAATGTTCCAGAATAGAAGAATCTCTGGAAAAAAAGTATTTTGTCAGGTGATTATCTGTACTGCTTTCATGTGGTACAGTGAGCTCCTCAGTCAAGAAGGGGTACCTGCTCTAACGTCTCCAATTTGGCAATTGCAGATTGATCCCCCAGCAGGGAGAGAGAAAGAGTCTTCTCTACTTTGATGTATAGAAAACACCTCAAGTGGGATCTCTATGCCCTTCCAGCAACATGAAAGACAACTGGACTGCACAGAGTAAATATTCTGAAAGACTAAAACTTTCTTCTACATTTCACAGTCCCATGTTTGGTGCTCCCTTGTAAAGTCTACACAGTCAAGATATCGCAGAAAAGAGATGTGTCCTTTAAATACCTGGTTTTGTTGTTCTTTTTGCCCATCTCTCACTAATGCCATCTTGTGGTCAGCATCAGAAACGTCCTCAATTTTGGCCAAAGATAAGCCTGTGTTTTCGTGGACAGCCTGCTGGGTCCCCTGGTTCAGTGAAGTTAAATTGTTTTAGACCTTTCACTCGACTAGAAAATGCACAGACTCACAAGAGCCTGCAACAAAAATCCTCCTGCACAAGTGGGTGTGTAGTAGAAGAAGGGAACAGTGTTTACTACAAAGTCTGGCAGCACAGTGGACAAAGAATACAAGAGCCTGACAGGAAAGGGGATGTGTTTGCTGATGTGTGTGTGTATAAGAGAGGAGGACAAGTGATCCGGTGTGCTAGCATCTGCTCGTGGTATCTTACATTAACCCCCCATCTTGTCTCTAAACATCACTGGCAAACGGCTGTGTCACGCTGGGCTATGAGTGACAGTCACTCCTGCCCTTGCTAAGTCAAAGTTAAAACAAGTCCAACTACCACATCTTCTTTTCTCTCCCTGCCTCTTGCTCTCATTTGTCAGTGCACATTAGCATCACCAGCCAGTGTGTGGCAATTAAGTATACCCCTGGGCAAGGAGGCCCTATTTAGAAATCATTACAAGACAAGGAAAGCTTGCCCCATGAGTTTAGCAAAAACACACGGGGAAGCGCACCTTCGTGTATGTCTGTGTATTGCGTGTTTGCCAAGTGCGTGTTGGTGGCTGTCTGTGCGTTTTCCACTCCACTCGTCCGTGGCTCTTTGCTAGCGAGATAAGTCTCAGACAGTCTCCAGCTGTGCTCAGAAACCTCCCCTCCCCAGTTCCTTCCCTCCATGCCGCCTTTGAGATCATATCTTCTGCATGGGAGAGTAATGAAGCAGAGGGGAAACACCATGGACAACAACTTATTCTGTATTTGTTAATGTGTTTTTGTGGACATATGTATGACTGTTTCAAATAAAAATGGACTTTGTAGCTTTTCAAGAAGTCATGAGGGAGCGTTTTAGATCTTCCTTCTTGTGCCCTTGACTGGGTGTTTAGAGTATATAGGAGTTTGTCCTAGCTTATGTTTAGGATTAGTGGGATTACTGACCTCCCAAGGTAGATATTCTTATTCTAAGATCAGTTTCCTGCTGTTTGCAATCTCTGCTTCTATTGACGCTATCAGCTCTTTGTGTGAATATTACAAACAGAGATTATGCACAACAAAAATAAAATCATTTTATTTTTGACTTTGGTGCTTTTATTTTGTTCTTAAAAATGTCATTATTACATTATAAAATATTGAATTTTGTTTTTTTTTTTTTAAATAAAATAAAATGTTAGATGAATAAAGTAAAGGTGGCCAACCTAATGTCTCAATGGTTTGTCCAGCGTCAGAAAAAACATAACAAAATGCTGAACGCTCGCAAAACATTTTATTTCTTCCGAACATAGATGTTGCTTTGTTTGTATTTTTATTTTTCCCTTGAAAGCTGTTTTAATTTACACAGGAAGTGGATCTTCTACCCATATTTTAAATGTCAGACAACCCTCTGAAATCAAATTTTGGCTTAATTGTACAAGAGAGCATTAAGATTCACAATTTTTTTTGTTATTACATGTGTTGATATGTAACACATGTAATAACATGTGTTATTACATGTGTTACTGAAGCATATGAAAAATCGATCATCATTGGATGGTTTTTTATGTATCTCAGCCCTATAGGGGCAATACAATTTGTGAATGTCACAAGAATATGACTTGCAATAAATTGCCAGTTTTTCTGCTTTGATTTCACAACTGGTCTCCTCATTAGTCTACCACCTAATGAAATAAGTTTCTCAGATTCACCCTGTGTCGTCTCAAAGAGGACAATATACACCTGTGATTCGGCGTTCAGCTGTTCATTTAAATGTTTTATGAAAATCTAAAAGAGTAGTACATTTTTTTATGAAAATAAAATGCATAAAATTAAGTGTCTTAAAGTAAAAATTGCATTCCAGCTAACAATTCATAATTGCTGAATTAGCATGAAAATAACAAATTAATGAATAAGGTTGCAGTAAAAAAAAAAAAAAAACATTTTAGTATCAGATGTGTAGAAATGTGACTCTGTGCTTAAACTGAATGTGCCCCTAGAAATGTGCATATTTATATCTGATTGTTAAGCACTTTCTGTAAAGGTGATGAAATTGTGATAAGCCAAACTAATGAGCCAAGTTCAATTTTGAGCTAAATATATATATATATATATATATATATTTATTTATTTATTTTCAGTGATTTATTGGCTGTGCTATAACAAACAAACAAAAATTGTTAAAGTAAAAATTAGAGAAGAGCAACTTTAAATTTCAAATTAATGCATTAATTATGAATAATAACACTAAATCTGCCAGGTGTTCTAATTCTTAAATTTGTTTTTGGTAAAAGGATAAACAGTGGGTGAAAAAAAATCAGTCACACAAGTAGCAAACGAAAAAAATGCCTGGAGAAGACAAGAAGGATATGATTGGATTTATGAAGCTTACGTAGTTTATGAGGAGCAGCCCCATAAACTCCTATGCAGCAAAGTGAGCCAACTATACTCTGTTGCCAAAAAATCTAGAAAAAAAAAAAAACTTTGAATAGTTATTTTTCAAAAGTTGCCAAGGTCCTTGAAGACAATCCAAGGAGCCAGCCACATTTACATAAGCATGTATGACTAAGACGAAGTAAATAAAATTGGACAGAAAATCTCGTACTCTCAATGAAATTGTACGTTTTTGTGTTAAATTGTCAGATTTTGTTTCTAACTTCACTTTTTCCTCTGTACTTTTTTTTTTTTTTTTTTTTACCATATTTAAAGTCAAAAGAACAATATTTTAGAAGTATCAAATGGTGTGCCTTGCCAAATGAAAATATTGTATGGCGTTTTACTTGCTTAGAATATTGTGTTAAGGTTAAAAGTCAGTGTTACTCATGCAGGTCTTATTTTGTTAAATCCAATCAAATTAAAGTATCAAACGTTTTAAAGTCAGACTGGACAAGTGGTACTCTTCAAAAGCTGGTCTTATGGAGTTCCTCTTGGATATGTTCTTAGTCCTCTCCTATTTTTATTTTATTTTTTTATTTATGCTCCTTAGACATACCCACTCCAAAAATGATAAAAAACACTATGACTCAATTAAGTTCTATTCAGACTTAGAACAGGCTTTAAGTCAAAGGTGCAAGAACTGAATGAAAACCTGGATATTTGAGTGAATTGGATTACTTGGGTCTTTATTTGGGGGGCTGTGGATTCTGGGGCAAATATAATGCAGTCCATTTGTAAAGACTCTGGAACGGCAAAAAAATATTTTCAAAGCTAGAGCGAAAAAACGCTCAGTTGACACTTTAATTCATTTGATGAATTCTTTTACATGGTTCAGTAAGCGTGATAGTCATCGGGAAGCAAAAGACAAAAGAACGAGAAAAGGAATACAAACTCCAGTCACAGGTTGGCATTAATTATAAACTCTTCAATAGATAGGTTGTGTTGAATCATAAGTTTCTCTGACTCTATTTTGCCTTTGTAATAAATATGTAAATGCCTAATTGTCTGAGAAACTTTGAATAATGATCCCATTAGCCTTTTCAAATAAATAATTGTTGGTGGACCATTAGTGTTTTATTGCCTTTTTTTCTTATTATTTGGCTGGGTGGAGGAGGGGTTGGACACGGTAATCTGCATAAAAATTGCATCTAATGTGGTGTTGGAAGAAGTTAACTTCATCACCTACAATTTTGTCTAATGTTTTATTAAGCCACCTTAATGGTTACATGCAAATGAGGAGAGGTTTTATTCAAGAGCATTATAAATCATCAAGAGGGAAGGAAAGTTAAGGCAGCCACAAACACTTCAAATATATTGCTCACGGTCCTTCCCGGCTCCGGCTTGGATAAAAAGTTTATGATGCATGAACCCATTAATATATAAATAACTGGTGAAATAAGTAGATAGGAAAAAAAAAAAGGCACCTTGCCTTTTTGTTCGGCAGGGGACATAAAGCGGGGTATGCTTTCTCGCTCTTGCAGGAAATAAATGGGCTTGGGATTTATCGACACACTCGCTGTAATAAGCCTACTGTCACAGTCCAGCAGTTCTCTATGGCGGATTTAATACTCAGAGAAGAACAAACACTCATAGTCTCCGTCTTGGTCTCATTTTTGCCTCTCTCTTGTGCGGCACGAACGTTCACGTTGCCACTGCCAGCTTTCACTCTAAAGTGGTCAAGTGTGCAGTAGATGGCCATTTTGAGGAGAACATGTTCCGTAAAGATTCCCCGCTTAAGAACTCCTTATTTTACACGGCCTCCCCCTCTACAATCCAGAAGTATAATTTCTGTTTACGCTAACACACTTGGCACAAAGCCACACTTCTTCCTCTGTCTGTCACTGGCACACAGCTGCGGTGAAAATGTTTTGTTTATATGACGGTAAAATATTCACACACGAAAAACAAAAAAAAAAACAAAACAAAACCTGTGAAAGCTGTCCATATAATCCTCCATAAACTGATATCTAAATCCATCACATGCATGTGGGCCCACACCAGCCCACGCCCACTCAATGAGGGCTGACATCCTCAAGGGCATGGGGGCTGGGGGGGTGGGATGACAGCAGCACCCGCAGGTGCTTGTGTTGGGTGCCAAACATCTTGCTTAGACACCAGCAGATATGCAAGCACAGAGTACCATATCCACGTCACACACATACACACACACACGCACGCACACGCACACAAGGACGGACAGACAGACACCGTTGCAGCTCCCAGACTGATGCTGCGGCTTGGGAGTTAGCATCGATCGCCACTCGTCAGCATGTCCTCTATAACAAGCTCTGTCCCCGAAAGGACTGCAGCAAACCTGTCAGGGAAAGACACAAAAAGAGATTCGGGAAGGCAGGTGAAACATGCAGTTCTGTGAAAATGTGTTAGCCCCGCCCCCTCCCCCTTTACAAGCTGCTGGGTGTTTTGGTTATGTCACATTTATATGTAATTTGATCATAAAATAAATTAGAAATGATGAGATGACAATTAAACAAACAAAATAAAATTATTAGTTGATTATGTGACATTTGGAAATCAAGCCTGGGAGAGGTTAGTAATGTTGAACCAAGCAAACTTAGTTAGTGACAGTCAACTCATGATTTACGTTATGTGTGGCTGGTTTGGTTTTGACAACATTCTTCTCTTATGAAATGAAATTGTCATTTAAAATTTGGTTTCCTTTGTCTGGTATTGAAGCTTTCATTGGTAATCTAAGACATGTGTGACATAAGAACAAGAACTGAAACAAAGAACATCTGTAAGCTTACCTTTTCACGGCAATGCACTGCGCCGAGTGACTGGTGATTATTCTGAACTCCAACGACATTGGCTGGGTTTTTCCTTTTTTTTCTGTCCTCCTTTAAGAGCACTTTTTATTATGAGAAAGGGCAGAGAGGCTGCTGCAGAATCACTGATGATAATGATGAAGTATGTAGCCACCCTGCTAACGAGAGCACAGATCTGCCCTGAGTCTGACTGCTATGCAAATCCCCCCCCCCACATCAGCAATGTATCAAAGGCATAGCAAACCAATGTTTCTTTTCACAGCACTTTAGCAAAGCCATCATTCACAAAGGACGCGCCAAAGGCACTCGCGCACGCATACACACAGAAAGAGAGGGGAAGCGCAGACTTCAGCACGCCCACGACAGCTTTAAGACCACTTCTCGTGTTGCTATGATAACACGAACTCCAGAAGATGTTTCGAATGCTTGCTCTAACCATGCGTGTGAGTTTCAGTGCATCTGTGCCGCTCTGTGGGTGTGACACTTCACACTACAATGGCCTCAAACTCTAAGTCAACAGTAACAAGGCTCCTGAGACAAAGTCCTCTAAGCTGATTCGCTTGGAAAAAAAAAAACATGGCAACGTAAGAGCTTTTCTCCATGATTTGACCTCTGACCTTGCAACACCCAGGTGTTCTAGCATCAGTCTATTTTTTTTTTTTTTTTATTTCAAGACAAAAAGTACTTTCTGTGTTGCCAGACTGAGGAAAACTGAGAATCTGTGAATCCAGGCTCCAATTGGTAGATGAATATGTTGTATAAGGGAGTGTTTCTTTTCTTTTCTCCTATTCTTTATCAATTCATGTGCCCCTGCTTTATTCGTTTGGTACATTCCCCCTTGTACGTTGAACACAGCAGAGGACCCGAATGATGCTAATTTGCTCAAATAGAAGGTTAGACATGCTCCCATTCTGCTGCCAAGGATAACTCATGGGCCAGGAGGCATAGCATTCATACCACAGCTAATTATTGCACCCTCCACAATAATTGGCACCCCTGGTAAGAATGTGTGCAAAAAGAGTCACAAAATTGCTCCTTATGGGGATTCGATGAACAGCAAGCCTTGAGTGTCACAGTTCAAGCCGTTTTGAACATTTCAAAACTCTTATTCTGACCGTCGATACAAGCACAAATGTCAGATCATTTCTTTTTGCGTTACTTGAACAACATCATCTCCCGTCCTTCTGCTTTTTGATGGATGGTGTCCTGTCATTTATTTTGGAAGAAAAACGGGAAGGTCATGAATAATTCTTATTTTGAAAGTATCCTGTGAATCTTTTTCAGCGTGATAAAATCATGAATTGTCATGTGTTGGTGGTGCTATAACACCGCCACCGAATGGAGCAAGAAACACGAAATGGTGACTTGTTTTCGAATTTTATTCATAAATTGGCTGCATTGCTATATAATATAGTGACACAAATGTAGAATTCCAAACAAAAAAAAAAAAAAAAACAAGTACAGACATTTGTGTCTTTGTATCATTTTAACCACCCACATGCATGGAGTCGCATGTCATAAAACCAAGTCCACAGAGAACAGGTGGAGACAGGCTTTTAAGCCCCTTGTCAGATTAATAGCCACTTTCTCTCTGTGGTCAATAAATGCTTTAGGGAGCTCCCTGAAGGCTGTGGGATACATCCCTGCGAGTGTGCATGTGTGTGGGGTATCTAACAGGTCTCATGGGTCAAACTGTCACCACAAAGATGGTTAAGCAGTTGGTTGGCCAGTGGGAAATCAATATGGATGTGATGAGGTTGCTGCGGTTGTGCATATGGTTCCTTTCTGTCTTTATTTTTTTAATTCATAAATGCCTGTCTGTTTTTATGATTAGTCGTTTTTGTTTTTAAATGCAATACTGTATCAGAAAATAAAAGATTGCATTTATTCACAAGAGGTGGCAGGTTTGTACAATATAGGCTGGAATGTATGAGGGGCCATGGCGAAACCAGCAGCAAGTTCTATTATTTTAGTCATTTGTAGATCTAATAAATATGGTTTCTTAACTTGTTATTGAACGCATAGAAATGAAAAATGACATTTGAATGTTGGCAGGCTGCACAGATATAGGTCACAAAACCACCCTTCAAAGTTTCAGAGGAGTCGTCACCAAACCTGATCAGCTACCAGAAGATGTTCCCAAAAGCTGTTCATTAAAAATGACTTTGCTTTAACCCCATCTGCCAAAACTGGGATTTTGTCTGGCTTACCTAGTTAGAAATACAAACAATTGTTATGAACTTTGTTTTAAGTGGGTTAAAAAAAACCCATTAAATTTTAAGAAATATAATTTTTGGATAAAAGCTTCTGACAGGATGCCACGTGTAATCAGCCTCATCAGACACATCACAGCACTGTTATATTGCTATATTAAGAGAAGACATTGAACTCAATTGTATCACTGCCAGGTTCTATAATTAAGTTCAATCTGTTTTATGATTCATTATTGTCTGAACAACAAAATAACTACAAACAAGATCATTTAGTTTTCTTCTAAATGCAGCACACAGTTGCGAGAAACTAAGGAACTCTCATTTTATTTGTAACTTAGTCAACTTGAACATTTCCAATCCTCCTCTTTATTAGTGTTTCTAGTGTTTTTTTTTTAATACCTACAACTTTAGCCTTCTCCCTCCTTTGTTTTGTGCCTCAGAAATGTTTCTTTTCTTCCTATCCATCTTTTTTCTCCTTGTCATCACATGACAAAACAATTTAAAGAAAAATAGATAAAAGCTCATTCTCAAAGGGGCACATGCTTGAATGCCCCTTTAGTGTGTGCGGGTGTTTGAATGCGTGTGTGTGTGGGAGAGCGACAGGCGTTGAGGTGAAGGTGCGGAGGGGCTCCTAATCAGTGCTGTGCCTGATCACATCCTTTTCACATCTACAAACAAATATGAAAGTGTTTGCTAGAAACAATTTTCCTTCCATCTTTAGCGAAGGAATAGGGATGAATGGCATCCCTGTTCATCGCATGTAATGCAAACCTATGTTTTGCGCCGCGATGGAAGGTGATGATTATGTCTGTTCAGCTGTGATACCTTCCTGGAAGGGGGGCAATCAGCTGAGCTATTCCTGCCGATGCCTTCATTTTGTGTTGCAGTAGATGACAAGATGGCCCGATCTTGCTCTGTTTAAGTCCATTTTCTCCCTCAACACTCTGCTTGATGTTGTGAACAACTCTCATGAAGTAACGAAAGGAACTGCTGTGGCCATTCACAACTTAGACAGTACTCCCAGACAAATGTGTGTGCTTTTCTGTGTATTTGCTCTTTATATTTTCAATTCACAAACTCACACTGACCCATGGTCTGTTTAAGTTTTTAGTTTCTTTTTGTTTTTCTTGTTGAAGGGACCTTCTCCTGACCACTTCTGCCTTCTGCATGCTCAGTATGAGGTTGTTCTGCAAAGTATACTCCTTTCGACCGACAACTCACTTTAAGCTGCACGCTCACTGAAGAGCAATGACTGCTGGACAGAAAACTTAACATGTGAGATAATAAGCTGAAGTGGACTGAATTGTTTCATGATTAGATGTAGATCGGAATGAAATCTAGATAATAGATGTTTAATCTGTTGATGTGGTAGATTTGAATTGACCAAATATGTATGCATCTAAATTGGATGTGCTTTACAATTGTTTTCAATCGGTGCTGCATGAATAAACAATTTGGTTTAAATTATTACACAGGAAATGGAACTATGAGATGCTGCACCGCTAAAAGTCTTTGTATAAAACGAAAAGTAAAAACTGCACATGAACTACCTCTGAAGTTAAAAAAATAGATAAAAGTTTGAATTCATCATATTTTCTTTTCATAGAATTATTATGAATGTTTCTATTGCATTTAAGCTACGAGCTTCTTCTAACCTTAAAACAAAAACTTGCATAAATTTTTTCTAATGTGAAAATAATGCAGTAAATCAATGGTTTGCACATCTGCAAGCGTAAACCATTTATGAACTTTAAACTGTACAGCTGGGTGACTTTGATGATGGCATTTCTTGAGTACTTATCAGTTTTTCCACAACTCAATAGGTCACAGTTTTTAAAGTTTCTTTCAAAAATAAAGTAACTTGAAGGAATCTTGGTAGATTCATCAACAGGGATGTACAACTATGGTCAACAATTTGGAGCAGCTGACCAGATTCCAACACTGCGCTTTGCATGACAGAAGACAATGGCATTTCTTTTTTTTTTTGACAAGTTTTATATTTTACTTGTATGTTGCCCTTCAGAATCGTTTTCTCAGTTTTGCAACTGAATCTGAGAAAACGCTAGAAACTCCTCCTCCCATGCCCACAGGGCTTAACTTTGCTCCTTAGATGACTAAAAGTAGTCTGCTTGAAAGGGAATTTTAGGGGTCAGTGTGCTGCTTTGGAGATAGACAGCTGAATTCTGGTGAAATATGGGCTTGAGATCACACAACTGGAAACCACAGAAGCTGCCGTCCCTTTTGCCTTTGCTTTGGATCGCATCGAAGCTCCAGCTCACTTCTTCGCCAGTGAACCCTGGTTTCTTAAACTAGCCCCAGCGGTCCTCATTACCCTCTCCCCGGGCACATTCCCGCGCACAGATGTAGGCGAGCGTAGATATACAGTTAAGGAAAAGAATCGCTACACGCAGACATCAGTTGGCTGTAATGACGTGTAACGGAGCTGTTTTCCTTTTTCTCGGACAGCAGACCCATCTTTTTTTTTTTTTTACCTTATTACTTGAAGGGCTGTTACCCCATTGATGGTCTTGATGATCCTTAGACTACCCAAGGGTAAGGGTCGACCCACCATCACTCTGCATCCGAATCAGCTTTAAAGCTGGTGTTGATCCCACAATATCATGTTCCAATTGATAAAAGTTTAAGTGATAAACTCTCAGCTGCACTCAGTCGAGCATGGTAATTGCACACAATGATTTCAGATGCTGCTTGTGTGTTATTTTTATGCAAACGTCATTACCGCACATTCAGTGTTTCAAGTGCTTAAGTGCAGCTATTTGAGCTCTCTACACTCTCAGCCTCCAGAGTGTTTAATCACTGCTTTGGGTGAGCTCAGTTAAGCATGCATTGCCCCCCCTCCCCACTGTCCCCATCAGTTTTTCCTGCCTGTTCTTTTTTTATTTCCATCTAACTGCCACTTTCTCTGATCAGATACTTTGTGGAATGCAGAGACGGCTGTTCAAGTGATGCAAGTCATCCCTGCAAATATGTCCTGACTCGTTCAGAGGCTCTAGAACGTACAGTGGAAAGGTGACGAGTTTCGCTGGCCGCTTCCTTTTCAGCTACACTCGCATGATCTAGCTGGCACTACTGTTGAAACTTGAAAATGCATACCGCTGCTTGGGTGAGAAAGTTACAGTGACGGCTTCAAAAATGAGTCTCCAGAATCACTTTGGTTTTTATTGTGCGCCTGATCAGTTTTTACGTTAGTGCTCAGCTGGGGCAAGCATTGTTTTTTTTGAAGCAGAGAAAAGTGGATTTTGGCTTTCAGTGACACAGACTGCAAAGCTTTAAAGTTGGTAGAAGTGACTCGGTCTTGGATCAGCACAGTATTATCATGACTGGTCTGCTATGACCAACTTCTCTTTAGATACACTTTCGGACCCATAGAACAACATGCCATGGTCAATTCCTCCATTTGTTGTACCATTTTGGCACCTGATCAGGGTGTTTTGTTTGCTTATTTTCTATGCAGCCGCAGCAAAATTGTGGAGCCATCTGTGTGAACACAATTAATACATGGCAGCAAATTTTGAAAAAGAATGGAAAACCTTCATGAAAATTGAATTTTTTGGCAAGTTGCTACATAAAAAAAAAAAAAAAAAAAAAAAAAAGTGGTGTTATTGATGCATTAGACGAATGTGATTTTCAAGTTCCAAGAGTCTGCTCCACAGAAGTGCTGCATCATCTTCTACATCTGCAATAAACGAACATCAAGCAAACAAACCTATAATTGAGCCAATTGCACCAGTTAGCTTGACCTTCCATGCAGCCGCAGGGCAGCTGAGGCAACAATCATCCAACCAGAAACAACAATCAAACCATTTCCTCTTGATTGAGTCTAAAATTCACCAAATTTAAAAAACCACTGCTCTTTTCAATCAATAAATCAACCAACGGCATTTACCTGGGAGTAACAGAAAACAAACGCAGATTAGTGACATATTGTAATTCGTAAATGGGGATAATCATGTGACCTCCTCATTTTCTTCTGGTTTTCAAACTACTACATTTGCAGCATACTCTCTTCCTACGTTCTGTTTTGTAGTCCCTTGGCATTGGGCAGAAAAAGCCTGATTGATATATCTCCAGTACAACATAAACCACCGCCACTATCATCATCATTTCAGTTAATCTTACAAGGACAAAAATACAAGCATCACATCAATCTGCAATCAAAAAGACTTTGTCAGGGGAGGTGAATATACATACTATGATCTCAGGTTGCATGCAGAGCCGCTGTACAACAAATCACCTAACTCCTTCTGAAGGTACAATCAGAACATTGCCTTTAATTGTTTTTATAAAATAGCCAAATGAAAGGACACACATGAGATGGAAAACTTTCAATCAGGAATATAAACAAGTTCATACAGGCAAAGACCTTGACATGGTTATTAGCTTACAGTCGATTTCGTCCTTACCATAGGAGCATCCATCATGCTTAGGGGGGTCAAGCGGATTTATGTTTCGGCTCAACAGACGAAATGTTAAACCTCGAGCAACACACAAGCAGATTGAAAGGTTCAAAATCTACGTCCAGATCTGGAATTATTTAACATAACCACATGAGTCCATTCTAATATCATAGACTTACAAAAACACACTGAATAAAACTACAAATTGTTTGTTTTTTGGAGAGGAAATCTATATTTTACAACACAGCTATGTTATTGTTTTTGGTTTATTTAAAAAGCTGCAGAAGTCAGAAAACAAAACAGAAAATAATTATAGACGTGAAGCTTGGAAGCTCAAAGAAGAAACAGCATCTGGGAGTTTTAATCAATATCATATTGAATCTGTTCAGAAACAGAAGGCTTGCTGCTGCTAATTCATTCTGATTTAATATGTAGCAACCTGTAAGGTCCCTGATTCTTGGCTTATCAGAACACCCACACTCAGAGCTACATGTCAATCACAACCAGCAAAACAAACTGAAAAAAAAAAAAAAAACAGTTGACGTAGGGAAAAGTGGAATCCACAGAATGTAGAGCGATAAGGCAGCCAGCAGCATCTCATTTGCTGAAGGTAGTGGTGTGAATTCTCATGAGGTGACGCAGTGTGCCCGTGGTGGATCCATTTGCCCAATTCCTTGCTGTCTTTAAGACGTCATTTAAATAAAAAGTAATGATTTAAATAATAATAATAAAAAAACGATTTGATGGAATGTTCACATGGATATAGATGACAGCCAGAAACATATTGTAAATCTGGTTATAGCTCAGACTTTGCCCCAGAAATTTTTCTGTCAGGCTGGTCTATAAATACTGGGGAATAGCATGCAGTGCTATTGTAAAATGGCTATCTTTCTGGCTCCCATTGTGTTTTCTGGTAAAATTACATATCATGTACAATGTGGTATGAAGGAGTCAAGGGGAGCAATATTTTGCAAGCAACATCATTAGTTGCTGACTACATAGTTTTTATTTATGTACAGTGCTGACAAAAGTACCTGCCCCTTGACACACTCCTTTTATTTCCACACTTACAAGTTTTAGTCACCATGTAATCAAGCACATTTTTATTAATTTTCACTAATTATACCCAAGCCTGATCATTGCCAGACCTGCAAAGTCAATAAATACCCTGCATGACATTAAGTAGGCTAGAATAGCTCCAAAAAATTGGGTTTTAAAGCAAAGCAAATGATCCAAAACACATCGTCAAGAACATTTCTGGACGGCGAAAACAAAAACAAAATTTGAGTGATGTGTTCAATGTCCAGACTCAATTGCAAGCGAGATGCTCTCGATCCATTCTGTTCAGGTCACCCTCCAATTTGGCTCAGGTAAGTCATTTTGGGAAAAAAAAAAAAAAGAGTTCTTGACAAAACAGCTATTTAGCTTAGCAACTGTTTCAAGTAGGGGAAGGTTGTTTTTGATTGTTTTTTTTTATAAAATCATAAAAGTCCAGTATGAATTTACTCTGACTATCTTTATTCTGATATTAACATTTTTCACAGTCCCACATTGATCTTATTTTGTGCTTCCATTCCCTTTAAAGACGACGCTCAGATGTTTTTCCCTGAGATTTTTCTCTTGATCACACCAATAAGTTCATGAGACGACTTCCAATTTGTTTCAATTAAACAAAAAGAAAAGTGCGAAGCGGCTTGTTTTGCAACTTGCTGTGATGTTATCCTGAGTTGTACTCAATTCCAGATGAAAAAAAAATAGCCTTAAAAAATGTACCAAAACTATTGCGGATGCTGTTGAATCAGAACAAGGGGAGCTTTTGCATTTTAAGATCTATTGTGTCAAGAGGGCGACGGCAGATAACTCAAGCTGGAAAAAAGAAAATGAGGGGGTAGGTTAAAAGACATAAAAGTACAATAACCACGAAAGCAGCATCCTTCAACAACATGTACCAGGCATCGGAAAGATTGACAGGGAGTTGTTGTGGTTAGGGAGGCAGATTTATGCCTTGAAGGAACAAGCATGTGAGAGATGACAGGCGATCCTTGTTCTACCTTGCTGCTTTGAAGATGGCTGAACAGTCGACTCACTGTGATTGGTACACAACTTCTAACTATTTACAGAACCTTGCTTAAGTGTTCAACTCTTAAACTTTCCCACAGGTTGTCACTTTACAACCGCCAGGCTCAGTGCATTTTATTGGCAATTTTTTTTTAATGTGGAACGTTAAACATTGCGATATTTAGTTGCGCTATACAAAGTGTTTATAAATAAAAATCTTATGTATGGCTTGCTTTTGTATTTTGTCCATAATTCAGTATGTTATAGAACCTCCATTCATGACACTTGAAATATTTCAGTGTGAAAAATCACATCTTGTCTTTATGTTCTGTTCATGTATTAGTCCTTAGCACAAAAAAACATATTTAAAAAAGAAATGGTTGCATTATTTCTACTAAAAAATCTACTGATAGGGTTAAGGCAGTTCTTGCCAAATTCAGTACGAATGCGCAACTTAGATGCAGGAAATGTATGCTAAAAACTGCTACAATACAGCAGCAGATAAGAATAGACAAAGAATCGTGCACCCTGCATTGGAAAAGAAATGGCTTGTGCCATGTATTCATATGGAATACGTCCATGCAGCTGGTAAATGACACTCATGTGGGCTCAGAGTGAGCTTCCCTCTGGGACATGCTAATCAAGTTCTGCCAGACCACAAGGAATTGTAGAGATAAGAAAATCTAAACATCTTTTATCTTGTGCTTCATGAGAATGTTTGTTACATAGTATCAGCCTTACTCCGTAGGGAGTACTGCTCTGTGTTATAGCTGCACTAGTACTTTGTGTTTTAATATGTAAATTTATTCATTTTGTTTCTTTGTTGGATTCTATAAAGTAATGGTTAAAGACTGCATTCCTCTTTGTTCTTTTTGACAGAAGATTGAAGATTGATTCCTGAAACGGGGACATCTTGGGACTATAAGCATGACACTGCATACCATTTCAGACAACCTAATTTCCAATCAAGTTGGGATGTTATGTAAATTCAGGAGTGAAAACAGAATACACTATCTTATTTACACTGTCATGCAACAGTGACAGAAATAATCGCGTAAGAAACACATCTTACTCGATTATTCTACAACAGTTTAAAAAAGGCAAAACAATAGGAATAAAAAAAATGGCTTACTTTAAGGTAAACTCACTGAAACCTCTCTAAAAAGTGTTTTTCATTGGATACTATACTTCCATGAAGGTAGCACCCACACACATCACTGCTTTCCTGTGTGAGTGGGTGTTAGGACACGTTTTTTGATTCCTGTAAACAGAGTCATTTCACCAGAAAAAACGTCAATAAAATATTTTGTATTAAGTTTCCTAGGAGCAGTCGGGTTGCTATTGCATCGTCCGTGGCCAAAGTGCAACTCTTAAGCATGGAACCCCCTTTTCTTCCCCAAAGTTGGATAACTATGTTGCCCTCTCTATTAGCTTCATGCGCTGAATAGTAAAAACTATTTATCCAGGAACTCTCTCCGTGTAACACCTTGAAATAAGCTGTCTGTAACACCTTTAGGCAGGGGTAGAAAAGGAAATCATGAACATTGTCAGCCTGTCACATGATCTGGTGAAGCTCTGCTGGCTCTTGAGCCTCTCCAAAGAGATCTTCTCACTTCAGGCCATATTAACTTTCTGTGTGTATGTGTTCGCTTCAGTCGGACCAGTGCACACTACGGCGGACTGAGCAGAAGCATCTCACTCTCAGTAAACAGTGAAATGCTTACTTGCATTGACATTATTTCTTTTACTTCCCAAGAGAGGGACAAAGCATGTGTATGAAGATTTAGATTTTTCTTTTCTTTTCTGAACCTTGAACGTGATGAACATTAAGAACCTTATGACAAATACTTATGAACACCTGTTAGAGGTCACTGCATCTGAACAAACCACTGAGATCTCTCTCTACGGGCAGAAGTTATCAACGCGTAGGTGGAGGTGTTCTTGTAAGCGAGCGAAAAGCCTTTCACAGAAGCATCAAGCCCTGTTTGGATTATTTTGGAGTGAACAGGTAAACATACTTCACTCAGCGTGTATAGAACATATTTTTCGCAATGTACCATCTGCTGTAAGCACTGAGTAAAATAAGAGTTTCTGTGATATGAGCTTTATAACCAAATGAGGAAAAAAAGAGACTGAAACTCACATATGTACAGAAATGCAACATAATGAAAAAGCACCATTGTAATAACTCACAGGATACGTTTTCAGTAGTCACCCAACTTTTTACCTCCTTATATATTTTGTTTTTGTTGTTGTTTTTTGTTTTAAACTTGTTCTCTACTGAGTAAGTAAAGCTTTATGTATGTATCACCTTTTTAAAACACTGGTCACAAGGTGTTGTGTGGAGAAACTATACAGTAAACATTACAGTGAACATTACATCAGACCTATAATTTGAGATGCACTAAATGAACGAATGAAGAAAACCTTAGTGGGGCAGATCCAGGTGCACCAGACTTAAACTGTCGAGTAAGATTGAATTTCATCAGAGCCTGATGTGATGACAAACATGGAGGAGAGTAAATTTTTCTTTGTTGGTTGGAAGGAGCAGGTGTGAACAAATGACGTATTATCAAAGGGGAAATATTATCTCTTAAATGAATGACCTTTTCTAAGAAACAGGAAAAAAAATGTTCACAGTCAAAGTCAAATGAGATGGAAACAGAAGATGGAACAGGAGTAACAATGTCACTAATGGTGTTAGAAAGCACTTTAGGAATAACTCGGGTTTTAGTCACAAAGTTGGAGACGTCGGTAGCCCGAAGTTTTTTAACAGAATTATTAAAAGGAGCCAAAAGATCATGCGGACGATGTAGATGGACCTGCAAATTAATTTCCCTCCAAGTGTTCATATTTTCAGCAAGAACTGTTCAAAGAGCGGATAGTGCCATTCCTTTTAGGTGGAGGAGTCAAGAACAGATTAACATTAATTCATTCTACTTTTCAATATTTTATTTTATTTGCTTGTCTACTGTGTCTCTATGTGGAGGCCTCTCAATCACCTATTAATCAATCAATTAATATGAATATTAAAATCGCGAGCAATATTTAGCCTGGACATTTCCAGAGTAGAGTCCTTTAAAAATGCATTCCTTAGACCGGGTCAGCTGTGCACTACATCACCGCTGAATTGATCTTTTCCTGCCAGGTTCATCATTTGAGCTTGACGGGTTGATAAGGGAAAAAAGAAAAAAAGAAAAAATAAATCTGCTTAGTGTAGAAATGATTTATCATCCTGTTTTGCAGTAGATTAAACAACATTCAGCAGGTGTAAAATGGAAGAAAAAAAAAAAAAACTCAATAGACCTGACTGCGTGTGTGTGCGTGTGTGTGTGTGTTTTTATCTTTGGGAGTGTTGGTGCTGTGGAGTGCACAGCAGTGTGCAAATGTTGCCCATCTATCTTCTCTCCTGTCCTGACCCCTCCAGCTGATGAAAGCCAGCTAAAAAAGTAGACGTTAGTCATGTAAAAGTGTTGTGTACCTGGAGGGGAGTTTGAGGGCAGGAGTCACCATCTCAACATCTTTTTTTTTTTTTTTTTTTTTTTTTTTTTGTGCCCTGTTTTCACAAAGATAAGAATCAAAGTCTGGCTGCTACAGACAGTTTTTGTGGATGTCTGTGATGATTCATAAAAAAAAAAAAAGAAAAAAAAATATCCCTGGTAGTCTGTGCTCTGAACTTCTTCAGCTTTAATTTTCAAGGTGCGTATGATCATTATCTGATCAGACATTATTATAATAGTCCATGGTTTTGTCAGATAGTGTGGTGACAAGGTATCCAATATACTGCAATATATGTCTGTCCTTTCATTCATCTAAGTTTTGACTTATGGAAACTATGGATCAGATTTGTTTGTAAAATAATTTTCTCCAGTGCTCAATGTGACTGGGGTCTGGGGAGGTTTAGTCCAAATCAAAATCTCAAATCATTCCTTAGCAATTTCCTGCAGTAGATCGTCATCAAAAGTTTTTATTTCTTTCATAAAGCCATGTATGAAAGTTCTAAACAAGTTTTATTAAGTTGGACTGAGGAGCAAATGGCTCTTTGGATTGTTCATTTTGCAGACCTCTGCTTTTTTTGTCTTATGTTCACTCCAAAGCAAAGCATGAGATAGCGTGCAGCAAACGGTGGAGGCGAGTTTAGTGTGAAAAAAGGGATGACCCATGTGTCCAACTTTAGCTTCGCTGTTAAGTAGGATGGCGATCAATGGTGCTGGGGAATATATTTATTCTCGAAAGGCCCTGGGATCCTTGTTAGTGTTATGAAACTTTTGAAATACTATGTTTTCTGAAGGTCTTCCAGAAAACTATAAATGACTAATTGTTGTTTATTTTAATAGAATATTGATCAAAAACAACTAGCTTTTACTGAGGGCTATATTGATAAGAAAAAGGGCATGCATGGGGGTGGGGTAATATAAATATACTATTATCGTTTTAGAGAAAGGAATACAGATGGGATTTACTTGCAGCATATCAAAAGGATCAATGGTTTTGCTCTTGTTGCCATAGGAGGTTTTATACATACAATAGTAAAGATAAGTAGTTAATTGTTTTAGGAATGGAACTAAAAAGTTACATGGGGACATTTACTAAAATGTGTGTGTATATATGCACACACATTCATATATATAGGTGCAACTAAACTCAGAAAATCACATGGGATGAGAGGGGAAAAATAGAATAAAATGAAAAAAGTATGTGAGTTATCGCAACGCCACAGCAGCTGTCCTTCAACATGGCCAGAAACGACCGTCGGCCGACTTCTCCTCCCTCAGTCGCTGGTCTGGTGAACGAGTGCGGACACTGATTTATAATCCACTTACCTCATCCCCTCCCTCCCCTGACTACCCCCACTTCCCCCACCACGCCAATCCCCCCTCCCCCGAGTCAGTTCATTTATGTCCTCAGCATGACAGTGTTGCTATGGGAACAGCATGCCAGTGCAGCGGGCAATTGTGAGCAAGTAATCAATGTTTTCCTGCCGCTGCGTCACATGCATACATTTCAGCCGCTGCCTGATAAGGAGCGCGTTAAGAAGCCAAGTGTAGTGTGTCTTATTTTGTTAGACAAATGTGTGACAGACGAAAGAAAAGCTGCAAAACCCTCGGAGGCACAGACAGACAGACGGAAGGATGACATTTACCGATGATTGAATGCTTTCATTGGCTGTCAGTTGAGTTCAGTATTTAGCTCATCACTCGTTAATGATACAAGCCGAAGAATTTCAGCTGATTCTAATTTAGGACAAAACGCCTTCGCAACAATTCAGCCTTTACACCTTGACTGTAATCTGATCGTTAATTTATCAACCCGGAAAACTATTGGACTTGTTTTCATTGACAGACTATGGAATTGTACTGCTAAAATCCTTTAAAAAAAACATAGTAAACAATGCTTGTCATCAGTGCATTAACAATGTCACTGCTCTTGTCTTGGCAGTCAAAATTTAAAAAAAATAAAACAGCTCTGCTGTACCTCATCACACCTACATAAAGCCTTGGCAATTCATTGTTTTCTTGCCTGTTGCACTTTACCCACTGCACTGTTGTCGCTACATAATTCATTTTGGCACAGAAACTATTTCATGAACATAATTGTGGCTTTGCACAATGGTGTATATTGGAATGGTGGATATAAACAGTGAAGAACTGTAGGAGATGAGGTTTGGCTTGAAGGCTTATCTGAATTAATCTGACATCCTTCATGGACCAGTGGTCTGTGTTTGTTGAAAATCTATGCAGTCTAAATCTATAGACAGTTCAAATGCAGGATCCATCTTTCCTTGTACCTTAAAATGATATCTCTGAACCTTGGTGTATGAAGATCTTTATTTTTACTTTTGAAGTAAGGTTCAGTCTAGTGTTGTGAATATGAAAATGTCTCAATAAGGATTTTATTTATTTTCCCTGGCCATACCATTTTCCACTCCAATAGTTTATAAATATTAATGTAAACTGAGCAGCTTTCTAAAATCCATTTACTCTTGAGTGATGGGGTCATTTAGACCCCACAAGTATTTTGGACCACTCTGGCGGGGTCCCTCTTGTGAGAGACTTTACTTGACTCGAGTATCGAACTGGATCACAGCGTCTTCCTGCTTTACCCTCAGTGGAAAGCAGAGGGTTGGGCTGAATTGGGTGATTCACACAGGTTAGCTAACAGGTTCTCAGAAAAAAGTCACCATGACAAAGACAAATGCTAGCGCAAAATTAAAATTTGAAAAAACCCTAAGAAAAACATGAAAAGTACTACATGTTCTCTGTTAAAAGAGAGTCTGTGATGCTGTGGGCCTGTTTCACTCTCAAATGCCCTTGAAACTGTGTTAATGCGAAGATGTCAGCCTGGATTCATCCATACAAAGGATAACAGGGTATTTGAAATTTAAATAAAGGGAGACTCTGGCAGGAAACTAAAAACTGGTAGCCGTGGAGTCTTTCATCGGGAAAAGGGTGAGGATATGTTTTTTTTTTTTTTTTTTAACACCTGAATGGTAATGATATTTGATAGGTAAGGGGAAATGTACAGTGAACAAAAGGAAAGATGGTATCATATTTTATCATGGACATTAGCTTTATCTCTCATAAGTCAATCTTCTAGCAATGACTTGAAACACTTCCCAGAATAAGTGAAGTCGACTATGCAGAGGTACATTCCAGATGTTAAGCCATTGTGCCTAATTGGAGAGTCCAGTTGCTATTATGCTTAGAACAAAATGTTCTTCCTTCTTTCTTCACTGTTGTTAGGGACGTTGTGCTGCTGTACTAAGATTCAAAGTGAATTCTCGACGCCAAATGCGTTTTTTGTGCTAAAACTTGAAAAGCTTGAATTGCCCCTGCATTTTGAAATTAGATTTTGGTCTAATTTAAAGGTCTGAAAAGGTTTCTATTTCCAAGCTGCTTAGATATTTTTCATTCTGTTCATGTCGTTTGCAGTCAGACAAAGTTCTGGAGTAAAGCGTGTGCCCACCCCCCACCTGTTCCCGTGCACTGCTTGCTCAAAACTATTTCAATCTTCCTTTGTTTGCAGGAAATACAAATGTGTACAGAAATATTGTTGCTCCTAAGGATGGGAGTGTTTAAGTATAGAAGCCAAAGGATTTCCTTGTATTTACAAGACAACAAGCAGCATGGCTGGCAGAGGAGAAGGTGTGAATAATTAGCAAGTCTTTGTTTTTCAAAGACAGTATTATCATATTTCATCATAGACATTGGCTTTATCTGTCATCAGTCAATCTTCTAGCCGTGACTTAAAACACTTAAAATTGTAAAATAATACAATTTTACAATTTTATTCATCAAATTTAACACATCCTCAAAATGTATCACATAAAATCCATGCTCAGATGTATTTTTTTTTCTCTGATGTTGTATTTAATCAAGATTCGAGAAGGAGAGAGATCATGAAAACAAAAGTATCCTACTTCTGTTGGCCAATGTGGCCCAACTAAACTGGATTCTGAGTCCACTCTTGAAGGCACACGACGACCCCAAGTCCCCCACAGGCAGGCAACTGAGAGCCCTGCTCCAACCAGATTTAACTTCTGTCTTCATATCTGCTGCTGAGAGGCAAAGAGGTTAGAGCAGAGTGAGAAAGAGTGAAAGATGGAGTGGGTCTGTCTATCCAGTGGCTTATAAAAAGTCCATTATGGTGCACTTCTATCAGTTTGGACTCTCCCAGACGGACCCTGGAGTAAATGGACAGCAACCGGAGAGCTATAAGCTCAGATTTGATATACGGTTGAGAAATAGCTCGGTGTGTGCGGTTGTCTGATTGTATGTGTTCAGAGAGTTTGCATTCACACTACTCATACACCGCAGGAATCTCAGTAATAGCAAACATGTGCAGTCTTATTTGTCTTTTGCCACTTATATATATATATAATATTACAAAGCGTGGACTTCGTTGACAACTATACACTTGCACACAAAAACGAACGGCCATGCACAGTCTTCCCTGCAGACTTAAATCCCAAGGGTCTCAAGACTCCTTCTTTATACAAGCTCAAAACAGTTATTTGCTATATTTTCTTTTGTGTGATATCATGTGGATCACAGGACATATGTGTCCTGCTCATATATATTCAAGCTTTGGTGATTGGGTCGTGTATCGGTTTGGATTTATTTTGTTTTTGATTTTCGAGGGTCTCCCCTTCTCTTACCACCGTGATGAAGTCCAAAGCACTGTGGAGAACAGAAGGCAGGCAAGAATGATTTTAGAAACGCTGTGATTTTTCAGTAATGAATTCCATCTAACTGAAAATAACCAGTGATTATTAACGAAAGACCCACCAAACTATTAAATTTCAAGGAATGATTTCTGCTCTTTCTGCACAGCCGTAAATCGAGGGTTAGAGCAGCAGAGTGATTTATTTTTCATTTGTTTTTGATTAACATGGTTACTTTTGTTGAAGGTCATCTGGCAAAAAGGAAAAGCTCAAAAGAAAATATCTGGACTTGAAAATTGGTGGGCTGTCACACCATGTACACTAAAAGAACAACATCACTAAACATAGGTAATAACAAATTGATATTTTAAATAAAAGTGCTAAATTATATGTTCCCTAAAATATAGAAATAATAAAAAAGATAATTTTAAAATCCACCCGACCTAATAGTTCTGAATCAGTCACTCTCAATCACTATAACCTTTTGATGTTATATATATCAATGCTAATTTATGGAATGATTTGTGGCATTAATATCTTTAAATAGGAGCATCAATAAAAAGTTTCCGAAGGCATTTTTATGGACACATGTTGAACAAAATACACAGCGTTACTGCATATTACATTTCTGTTTTTGTTCATTTGTATGATTTTGACATATATATTGAAGTGCATTAGCTTATAAATATCATGTTATGGCTTACACAATAATTGGAAACTTTTTTTTTTTTTTTTTTAGTAGAGCAGCTGCTGAATGGCATCCATATCACAATACCAAGGCAAAAATGACAGGTGACCAAAAACATAAAGTAAATACATAAATAAAACCTGTATCACTGGTGTCTAATAGAACACCATGATTCTGCTCTCCACTTAAAAATACTGGAGGAGAATTGAACTTTGACTATGCAGGAGGATGATAACCCAAAGCAATCACCTTTTGAGCCAAGATCAGGTTGATTGGGTGATGTTTTGTCCTTAATAAAACAATAATAATTTGAAAACTGCATTTCATTTTTAGCAAGGGTATCTTTGAGGTTAACATTGGCGAAAAGAAAAGCAAAAATTGGGGGAAAACATACCATTTTTTCACAGCTTTGTACTTTCAAATCTGACCTACAATCTTTTTTTTTTTAACACTATAAAATTAGATTAAAGTCTTCTCCAAAAGTATTGGAAAACACATTTGCGATTGCACCCTGCCAAGTGGAAACGCACTTCTGTAATAACTTACAGTATGTTTACTGACACCCTGGAATTACTGGAGGAGCTCTTGAGAGTCATTTAAAGATTCTGTGCCCAAGCTGAAGAGACATATTTAGCCAGAAAACACCCACATTATTACATTAACTCTTCGCCCTTAATTCAATGCAACTGCATCAATAGCTGCATTCCCAGACGATTACCAGAATGGGGGGGGGGGGTAAAGGAAACAGGATTAGAGGTGCTTGATTTAATTACACCTCTTTTAGCATCAAGCTTGCTTCTTTAAAACACCTGTATTAAGGCAGATTCATAATTCATATGTTGAGCTCACTCAGATTTGCATTCACTTCAACATATTAATAGGCTTTTTCAATCAACTTAGTGCCTACAGCTTAAGAGGATGTGATCACTTCATTTCTTACAGCAGAAATACGTTTTCTTGTTTTGTTTTTTTTTTTTTTACTTCAGTCATACTCCAGTTGGCTTTGACAAAATTATTACTGCACTCCAAGCAAAACATCCCAAGGATAAACTCCCCTTGAGATTGTAGGGGAAAAAAAATATATCTGAAGTGCATAAAGTAGGCGTACGAGGGGGCAGGACAGCTTGATGAAGTGCGTGATGATGTGTCCATTAAAGTGCAGGCCAGAACATTAAACAGTATGGTGGAGTTTGTGAAAGGTCAACGCTCAAACGGGTTTGTAAATATTGATCTCCCTTTTCGGTCGTCGTGAACTCTGCTCTGGCATCCATCTAAATCCTCCTCTGTGCAGCGGAGACAAAGAGAGAGAAACAATGGGAGAAGAAAAACAATAAGATGGAGAAGTGGCTCTCGCTGGACATTTTATGCGAGACGTTACTCGCCAGCGATGCTTCACTGAACTCTTTTCTCTCCTGAGCGACAAGGGCTTCCACCTTAAAACAAACAAAAATGCACTTAGGAGCTTCATGAACGACAAACTAATGAATATAAAACGATATTTTCTGAAAAAAAATTGAACATTGAGAAAGATGGGAAAGCAGGGAGTAAAAAATATCTTCAAAGCTCATTGTAATAGAATTACAGTACATTTTTTATCTTTGCCAGCAAAACTGTGGTACTACATATTTTCTTGAGTGTTAATTTGCAGATCATTCCTGTAGTGTTTTAATCATGTTCGTCCTCCTGATCTAGGTTAATGCTAAACATTTTGATTGACAATCATTTATGCGCTGTGTAGTCTAACACATAAACTGGCATCACATGTGGATCATGTACCTCAGACATTGAGGCATTTTTCTTTGCTCCTTTTTTTTTTGTTTGTTTGTTTATATGAATATAACTTATGCTAAATGCCCCACTAGCAAGAAGCGGCAAACTGAAGAAGATCTACCCAATCAAGGATTGTTTCCCCTGCTGTGGGAGTTGATTAAGTCTTGTGCTGGTGAGGCTAAGCCTACAAATCAATTTCCACCTCACACAACAGCCTTGGCTCATGCAACTATATGTTCGTACCGACTGAGATAAAACAGACGTCTGCACTATTTACAATACTTTTCAGGAAGCGCATTCCCTCCATACATGCTCAACACTTACATCATGTTTCTGAAATAACCAACCAAAGCTCAGCCATGGTTATTGAGCCTGCTTATTTATTTGAGTGTTTGAATTTGTGAAGTTTTACATCATTTCGTGTTTGATGCAGAGAAGCATCGCAGGGCCGCTGTGCCTTTCATGTTGTTTTTCAAAGTCGAGGAGTTCTTCAAAATCACCTCTTCTCTGGTTTTCGGTAATTGTGAAGATTTGACATTCTGGTTTTATAAGTCTGAATGTTATGCGTCAAACTGCATCAGCACGCCCCATTAATTTTCTGCTATGAGGAGCAAGCCAAGGAAATGTAGGCGTTTGTATTTTTATTTTGCCAAGTCGTGATTTGGATGTACCGAAACTTGCCTATTTTGACCTCCATGAATGTGTAAAAATGGAAGTGGAGGATGCAGAGCTCCTATTCACCAAAGCATTAAAACTATTATTGGCTTCCAGTACACACTGAGCTAAGTTAGTACAAACAAAACACTGTTACATACCTGTAGCACTTGAACGACACATAAAAAATGTCCTCAAAAGGCACATTTTGATCTTAAGAAAAACTCGAGATTAATAGCTTATCCCTCTTACTTGTTTCAGACCCATACGATGACGACCTGAAGGTGAAGACCCAAAGGCCACGATCAGCTGACCTGCCAGGTGTGTTTCAGGCACAAACAGGTGAGTGTTAGGAGTGTGAGGTAGTCTTCGCTTCCTGGAGCAAATGAAGAACAACTTGACCTCCGAAAGTTGTCGTGTACCTGAAAAGTTTCAGTTCTTTATGTCCTTGCACAGTGGGACGACTTAAAGAAACCACCCGTGATTAATTACAGACCCATTCCAAAACTCTGAATATTTTCGAAACCCATTTGTTTTAGGAACTTCATCACTAAGTGAAAGATGTTGCATGTATTAATTACAGACAGATGGATTCATGAAAGCCTTTACTTTGGTTATTTATGCTGATTTTCCATTTGCAGCTAATTAGAACATTAGCATATTAACATTAGAATACTACATCAGTCCATATTTAAGAAAAAGAGAAATGTATGCTTAATGAAAAGTATGTTTAATTGACACCTAGAGGCTGTCATTTTCAGAAGCATCTCTGTCCCTCACTCAGCTCCTCCAGATACAGCATTTTTATAACAACTGAAGGTTGCATAGTTACGTTATTGTGCTAGAAAATGACACGAAGTGACAGGAAAATACATAATACTTCCCACGCAGCAACTGTGTGTCATTTCTCTTCCACTTCTCAGTTGGGCACAAATTTATGTTGGTGTATTGGATACCATCCCAATGAATTACGATAGCTTGTAGTTATTACAAAATACTGAAAATTTCAAGATGTTTGAATACATTTCCAAGGCACTATATGTAGTTCATGTTGAGACTTCTAGCATTTAACGAAAGACTAACGCTTTCTATCTTAAAGAATCCAATACTCACCTGGGCTAGGACTCATGGAGACAATCATTTCAAAAAGCTACCGCTGTGCTGAGGAGGGAGAGCCTACAGAGAGGGAAACCCCCGTTTGCATCTTGTCCTTCTCAACTGCTCTCCCCTCCTGCTCTTCCTTGCTTCTCCCCTCTCTTCCATTCCTCTAGGCACGTGTGATGTGCTTAAGCCCTGACTCACGGCATGTTAATGAAGATGTAATGCGATTAACGGACATGCAATTAATTCGATTTCCTCCTCTGCCGTGTGATGACGCCCTGATCAAAGGACACAAAGCTCATAAACAATTTAAAAGGGGGGGAAATTTACAGTTGTGTTCAATTGTTGATTTCAAGGGCATAACTGGGTGGGAACAATGGGGCCCTCGTCTCAGCTGGCTGGAGAATTGGATATCAAGGGCGAGCACTTGGACTTGTCTGGGTGCTAAATATGTTTTTCTATTAATTAAGATTCGAAATGTATTTATTTGTGTATTTATTTTTATCCATCAGACTGCTCCTATAGGATTTATTTTCCTCGACAGGCTTGTCTGCAGTGATGACCTTTATCTTTTGTCTATTCATGATAATATTAGAGTCTTACTTCAGACAGGGATCCAGCAACAATGCTACCAGACTCCATGTGAATGCAGGTTGTGTTGTCCATTTATTTATTTATTTATTTATTTATTCGTGTTTTAGTGAGATTGTCAATGTGATGGGTAACAAGTAAAAGAAAAATGCCAGGAGAAATAATCCAGATTTTAAAATATAACTTGTACGGCTGTCAAAGCTAAAGCGTTAACAACAAAAGTAAAATTGGGTTTAACCTTGTTTTTCTTTTTTTTTTACTTTTTTTTTTTTTTACACACAATTAAAGCACAGGCTTTCATACTTCATGTTCTGTGCTGTCGTTCGAATGTTATTCCTGCTCTGTTTCAGTTGTTTTTCTATGGGGCTGATATGCCGTTAATTAAAATGTAATCTCTGAAAACAGCTTCACTCTCTCTCTCCCCTGCTGACCACCTCTCTCTATTCTGTAAGTGGTGCTCACTGTTGACAGGGAGAAGAAATGGGAAGATACCTAAAATTATTTTGCTGTTGTAGACGAAACAACATGGCGAAAAATCATTTGCTTCCCTAATGGATCGGTTATCCATTGCTGAAGCAACAATGAAAACAATGAAAAAAATCATGAAAATAATTAAATACAAAACATCAGACACAAGAAATCGTCCCAGGTTACGGCTGTGCTGAATAAAAAAAGATTTACTCTAAACAGCTGCGTTAAAATCTATCCATCTAAAACATGTTTTGAGCTTGATGTAAATAAGCTCTGCAGACTTTTATGATTTTTGGTTTCAATAAGCTCTTTCTAATAAATCTTCCTCATGAAAACTTGCCATGACTTTTTGGATCAGTTTCCTCTGTAAAGTTAGATTCCTTTTTTTTTTTTTTTTTTTTGTTTGGTTTGTTTTTAGGAGCCCGCATCAAACAAATAGAAAATGTGAAAATAGCACAAAAATAACTTGTATTTTTCTCACTGCTCTATGTTTTCTTTTTCAAATCCCATCTGAAATATGTTTTTTTTTGTTGTTTTTTTCCATCATTTGTGTTGTTTCAATGCTCATAGGAATATTATGAGCATGTTCTATGGTTTCTTAGAAATCTGCAATTAATCACAAACGATGGACAACATGTGATTTATCACAATAAAGTATTGCAATTGATTGACAGCCCCTGTTAACAGAGTGGGTGTTAAGCAAGTGAGATAAATAGCCCGACTAATGGAAACATTTTATTTTCACTGCAGTCGTAAAATATTAAACTTAATTGTATCATGAGCATAAGATTGAAGAAAAAAAATCCTTATTCCTTCTTAAAAAATGCACTATACCCAATATTTTAACCACATTTCTTCTTTTCCTATAAAATCGTATAGCCTTTCGATCAAACAATTTCCAGTACTCTCTTGTGAATGCAAGGTCTCTTTTCCACTTAAGGGACATCTGTTTCTTGGCTTTTCTATCCCTCAGTCACTTGTCTAAGTAACACCAAGCCCCTGAGAATATTGGACATGTTCTTCTGTTCTTGAGCTTGATTACTCAGATGGATGCCATTTGACAGAAATGCAGGCATTTTATTGCTTTTGACTTGGCCTCTCTGTGATAGCTTTTTTTCTATACTTTAGAAGACATATGAAGGTAACTTAGACATATTTAGTAACTAAGATATAAATTTAGTCAGTACCACTGTTTATTAAAGAGAATAGCAGCATGATTACCAAACAGAAATTGATGTAAAATTAAGTCTTTTGTGATATTTGTATCTTGGAACGAGAATTGTTTGTGGCTACTGGAATATTAGATTTTAATATGGACTATATAACATTTTTGTAAGTTTCTTTTTCTTTATACTTTCTCCAGTTCCCCTAACATCTTCAAAATGAGCATATTTTCAGCAAATAGAAATAGAAAATATGGCACTCCCTTTGATCAAAACATGGCGAAAGTTTGGTTAAAAAGTGAAATATAAAAACAAAAAAATGTCCAAATGAAGACTTGGGTTCATTAAAAATCAATAAAAAAAAAACAAACAACCAAAATGCAGAGGATTGTCTTTCAACCTAAACATCTCCCTCCTTAGGTGATCCGGCGGCTGAGGAGTGGTCGCCGTGGAGTGTGTGTTCTCTGACGTGTGGGCAAGGCTGGCAAGTGAGGACGCGGTCCTGTGTCTCCTCTCCTTATGGCACGCTTTGCAGTGGTGCTCTGCGGGAAACGCGCATGTGCAACAACACAGTTTCCTGTCCTGGTGAACCTGGAATCATAAGTACAGGTACGGCAAACAAACATCTTGGCTGCGCTCTATAAAAACCCTGTTGGACTTTTTTTTGTGCTTTTTCTTTGCATTTTCTTGGTAAATTTCCTGACATTGTACAGTGCTCTTACTTTGAGAAGTCCTGTTACCTGCTGAAAATGTCCCTCAATTTTGCCCTCAGCCAGTGAAATGCAGCACATCTCAATATGTTGATGTTTCCTTTTGAGTTCTTTTTTTAAGTAATGTTTTACTCCGGTGCGCTTCTTCACTAATGCTGAAAATAGATCAATTTGAGTCCTTAACACATCCATGCCAGAGACTGTTGTTGTCAATTGGCATAGTATGTTCAGTATGAATGTAGTATAGTGCAATATGCATCATGGGTCAAAGTTGATCAAGCTAGAAATGCATCCGATTCTGGTTAAAAGGTAAACATGATGTTCAAACCATTTTTAGTTTAGTTTGTTGGGAAGTTCAGACATATAGAGACTTACAACATAACCTTATGTCAACTGCTCCAATAGACTGAGCACTTCTCTGAAGTACACAGTGCATTGCCCCTAAATTTAGAGAAAGTCCTCAGTGCTTTCACTCTAAACACAGCCCTCATTTTCTATGATTTCAAGAGCAGCCAAAACCGCCACACATCCATAGACGAGAATTGTTGATTGATGACGGACTGATTGCCTAAACTTCAGAGATAAGTCCTTAAAACATTCAAAAATACAACAGCAGCTACTTTCTTTGTTTGAGTTTAGGTGTAATCAGTTTCATTTTACATAGACTGACAGCACTAATAACGAGGTCAATTCTGCTTCTCTTTGATTACCAGCATACATTGATTTTTGTTAGATGAAAGGCTGGAGGGCTTCCAGTCCGGCACTTCTTTGATTGGGCTGATTGCAGTTGAAACTTACATCTTGATGAGGCCGCAGAGCAACCTTTGTTGTTTTACCATACTTGCATTTTTCTCTCCAGTGTTGTTAATCATGCGTGTTCCTTTGACAATCTTGTCTATTTGTGATTGTTACGCAAAAATCTAACTTGTTTCCATGTCTTGACGTCACCCCTCAGTGTTGAGAAACTGCAACCTAAGGTAAACTTTTTAAATTCCTTGGGGAAAGAAGGTAGACGACAAATACCTAAAAAAAAAAAAAGAATTAAACAACTTAATTGTATTTTTCTGAATATTTCAGTATTTGCTGCTTTTTACATTTTTTAAACCAATTATGATCTTTTCAAAGTGTGCTACATATTGCTAGCAATATTCTGAATACGAAAAGCATTGTGTACATACAAAGACTGAAATTGATCTGTTTTCCTATTTCTAGATAAGCTTAATTTTGCCCAAGCAGGTTTCCTTGTATTTTTGTTTGGGTTTTCAAGACGTCTTATTTTTGCACCATTTGAAGTTTCACATAGGATTCGAGTGTTGACTGTTTACAGATCCAGTCCTTCTCTCCCCATGAAAAGCGAAAGGGAAAATTTGCCTTCCTTGTCAGTGCATATGCTAATCTTGTCTTTATGCAAATTTACCAGGCCGATTTGTATGTCTAAGCACCTCATTTTCCATTCCGTGTCGATAGTAATATCCTCAGCTGCTCCTTTGATGGGATATTGGTTGCTGTGTTTTCTTCCGTTTATTATTTCATTTTGCTCTCGGTTCCTCTGATGTTTTCTGACATGGTTGTGGAGGGCTTTATTGGCACTCATGGGACTGCCAGAATAGGATTGCACCAATATTAAGTAAGTAGGATTGTTGGGATGATATCAAAAGCGCTCAGTGAACTTGTATTTGACTTTTTCTACTGTTCCAAAAAGTGTTTGGAGTTAATTTCTACATTGGTTATCTATTCCACTCTGACCACAAAACGCTCTTGAAAGAGGCATAAATGTACATGGAATGTATACAGATGCAAACTAATTAAGAATGTAAGTAGCTACATTTTAGCTTGCGTAGAATCTCAATGACATTTTAAATTAAAGGAGATATACATCGCTTTCTTCCCAGGAAGATGAGGCTTGAGGGCTCTACAAGGCAAAATCAAACTGACCTAGTTAATTTACACAACCAGTTAAAAGTAATGGGGTGTATGCATTGGGCAGACATTGTAAGAAAAATATGGGTATATACCATGGGGAGCTAATGAAACTCAAGAGTCCTGCACAGCAGATGCAATATTTCAGTTTTGTGAGGAGTCTGGGATGCTTCTAATCACATGCAGTTCACCGAAAAGCTACAGATTTGTCAAATCTGATTATTGCCCGAGATCTATGAAAACTTTATTCTACAAGAGAAAGAGGAGGTTTTGGTGCTTTTTTGTGAAGATTGCAGCAAGCATGAAAATCACTGCCTGTGGACTGGTCAGACCGGGATTGCAGTATTCTAGACTGATTACACATTCTTAATGTTGCCCAGTCCAACGTTTTCACAAGCTACTGACTGCAGGCAACAGAAAATAAGAACTCAGCCCTTTCTTTTTTGTTTGTTGTTTTTTATACAGAAATGTTTTCCAAAAGTTAACCAAGTAATATGATATGACCAAGCAACTCAATTTCAAAACTCAGTCAACAACTGATGAAATTCCAACTAAAGGATAGAAATACGAAGCTTAAACTGAAAGGAAACAAAGTTGTTATAATTCAGCGATTTAAAATAACAAGCAGCTTTTTTTTCCAGGTAGTAATAAGGACTTGTTATTCTACTATAGCCTGTATTTCCTTCTCCGAAAACATTAAAAATCTTTCAGAACAGTTGTGAATGTAGTCCTTTGCTGAGTTTGTTGAGATATGGAGAGTTTGTTGCCCTTTCTCCCAAAAGTATTGTGAAAGTAACTAGTATTTATTGTCTGCAGAAGTGTGCAAACATTAAGAAAAAGTACTTTGGACAAAAACAGCCAATGGAGTGGAAAATACACATTTTCTTCTCTCAGCCTTTCATGGGGAAAAACTTCTAAATTAATGGGCTGCTCATGATAAGTTTTAAGTAATAGTCTCTCTTGACAAAAGAAACTTGGCAGTAATTGGTTTGGCAAATTAACTTTTTATTTTCCTTTCTCGTTTTTAGCGAGTGTGATTGAATATGCGGTTTACATGGCCCAAAGCATGCAAGCGGGGTAGTACTTCAGCTCACATTGTATTACGCTACAGCTCATTTACCATAGATCCAGTGGCATTTAAAACATTGGTGCAGCAATAGCATATCATGAGTACGGTCCATTTGGGTCAGTGCACAGTCAAATGGTATAGCGCCACACTTCTAGTAATCATCCCATCGACGGGCCGAGAGTGCAGCCAAGGATGAAACAATGAACTCATTACAGATTTATGATTGCATGCAAATGTATATACAGGAGCATTGACACAATAAATGTATATTATTGCCTTTTCCCCTTGAAAATAGTGAAACAAAAATATCCAGCCGGTGTGTTAATCTGCTGTAAGACTATAATTACTGTGTCTGATTACGGTATGCTCATCTTAAAGTTAGGTAAGAGAGGGAAAAGGATGTTGACATTTTCTTGAGAAGTAAATTAGTGATCATACTTAACAGCTGCTGTACAAGCGGGATATGGACTATTGTTATATATTGGTTATGATTAGCCTTTTTTTCCCTATGTTTATATGTAAGAAAATGAATGAATATGTATATATCAGCCTTGTGATATATACATATCTGATGCCTTAAATTCAAATACAGCGAGCTGTCCAGATCCTGCACAACCAAAACCACCCCACATCACATTTGTTTTCTTTGGTATCAAGATGTTCTCGGCAAATATTAGACACAGCTTTGTGCTCTTTTTGGTTTGCAGTTATTTTAATTTATGTTCAGAATTTCTTTTTGTACTTTGGCCTACAGTGATTCAGGTGTCAGTAGTCTTATTGAAATATCCTGGATGAGTAATCAATGCTTTTGGAAAGATTCTTACTATTGTGTATGTTTTTGTTTTCCCCATATGTGGATCATGCCATTTGGATTTTGGTTCCCGTTAGAAACTGCTTAGTAACCCTTTTCAGACTGATGTATGTCAGCTCATCTAACGATATTCTACCTTTTGAGAATTTTAACAATACTTCATGTTGCTGAATTGCTTCTCCTCCAGAGATTTCGAGATCTTACAGCTCCTGCAGTATTTTTGCCGGCAGGCGCCACGTCAAAATTCAACCAATCCTTTCTGACATCAAAAATTTGATTTTGTGTCTCAAGGATTTAACTATGAAAAAAGGCAAAAACTTGAAATATGTCAGAGGCAAATGTTTTCTCATGGCCCTCTACAACCAGGCTAAATCTGATCCTACATAAATGTTTCAATAGGTTTGAATGCTTGAGGCTCGCAAAAACAAATACAAGCCATGAAAGCCGGCTCAGTATTTATATTTACCAAAATATGCTGGTACAACCAGTTCCCGATCAAAACAGGTCCCAAAGTAAAATTTGATAAATATGCATTGCATTAAATGATTACGAAAATCTCAAATGCTCTGAAGTTATCCATAACTTTTACACCATCGAGACTCTTGGTAAAGCAGCACATACATTGATAACGCGTTTTTTTTTTTTTTCTGAATTTAAGGACATCTCACTATTTACCAGCTCCACATCTCCCCACACTTTTTAAATCCCACTATCTTCCCTCTCTCTATCTGCTTTCTACTGCTGCTCCTCAGAGCGTTCCTTCACAGAGTGGCTTTAATTATTTATTGCAATGATTTATTTAGCTTTGCTCAACATAGAAGCTGCAATCTTCATCCCCCTGTCTCTAAGTTTCTCCAGCTTGGTTGTTCACCCTCCTTTTGGCCCTCCTCGTTTCTACATCCGCCTTTATTTTGCTCTCTCTCTCTCTCTCTCTCTCTCTCTCTCTCTCTCTCTCTCTTTCCAGCATCTCTTCAAATGCTCGCCCCTTTTTTTTCCCGGACTTCCTCTCATCCAAGGGCTTTTTCCTTAGGTTTCTCCCTGAATATTTCAGAATGTTCTAATCCGTCTTCATGCCCTCAGTTTCTAGATTCCTCAATGGCCCAAACTATGAGCCACGATATTTTAATGTTTCTTCTTATGTGTTATATTAACTCAGTTCTGCATCTGTCCTCTGTTTTTTGCCTTATATTGTTGCAAAAGATTTTCTCCTTTTTTTCCCACCATTTATTCACATTAAGTTCGGTGATTTGCAAATGCATTTACTGACTGATGTTTTTTCATTTTGTCATAGTGTAACCATTATCTATATTGCTTTGTTTTAAAAAATAAAACCCAGTGCATAATTTCTCAATTAAAAGAAAATTACACATTTTTTTTCAAAGTATTTTCACAAATAAAAGAGTTAAAAGTGTGTTTTGGATATTTAGTTCATTTGGAAAATCATTGTTATCATGTTCTGCTAGTAGTTTGTCACAAGCCACAAAGTAGCACAGCACACTTCTTGAAGGTGTATGATTTGTTTAGTGTATTAGTTAGATGAAATGAAAATGTAAGATTTTAGATCATATGCAAGAAGTTCGGGGTTTCCCCCAATGTAATGTGTGCCACCAGACTTTACTTGTGCCCACACTGTAGCATTAATTAAGGTGTGTTTATGTTTTTATTTTTTTTAAATATACTTGCATTCTTTAAAGCTTTATAGTCTATGTTCAGACACCAATCTTCCAGTAACACAAATTTCACAAATGATATAAAATTTCCTGTCAACTTTGAAAATTTTTTAACTCAAAACACAGCTGATTGACTGCTGAGCGCCTCGACCACCTGACTTCGCAAGTTTTCTGGGGGAAACCTTGAAGTTCATTTAATTTTAGAAGCAAACGACTCGTCTATTTCCTTGTCTTAATTGGAGTTGCATACTTGCCTGCATGACTTCAAATACCACTGCCTATCCCTGACCTTCATTTTTTTTTTTTTTATGTATTAACTCAGAGTGCAGCCCTACGCTGTGCCTTTTACTTTGTAATTTGATTTCAGCCTGGAAGTGAGACGGCCACCTCCATCCGGTCTCTTAGGGAATGTGCTCATGCTCATAAGATCTCTTCTTTCTCCCGTTCCCCGATCCTTTTGCCTGACCTGGAATGCTCCATCCTTTTTTGCCCTTTATTTCCTACCTTGCTCATTCCTCGTCCCCCCATCTCTGTGTCCGTGCGTCATGTTCGTGGGTGTTCGCAGTGCATGGGCAATGGGAGGAGTGGTCGTCATGGAGTCTGTGCTCTGTTACCTGTGGGCGGGGGTCCAGAACACGCAGCAGGAAGTGCATGGATGGAGGTGGGGTGAACCCTTGCGGCCAGCCCGACATTCAGACCAAACCCTGCAACATAGCCGTTTGTCCTGGTTAGTACCATCCTCATTAACCTACTACAGCCAGGCTCTTTCACTTCTTCTGCTTACGCATGTCTTTGTTGTCGCATTAACCAAGCATTTCATGTCTTCTGGTCACAAGCCTTACATTTGCAAGTGTTTGAATTATTATGTTGTGTTTTTCCATCATAGCCACCTTGACAAAAGTGTCCACTTAATGGTTAAGATATTTTTTCAGATCTAATATTA
Organism: Poeciliopsis turrubarensis; assembly: GCA_010277015.1. NCBI lineage: Eukaryota > Metazoa > Chordata > Actinopteri > Cyprinodontiformes > Poeciliidae > Poeciliopsis > Poeciliopsis turrubarensis. The sequence continues at coordinate 3,317,671 of VMRN01000036.1, read as the reverse complement.
TGTTTTATAAAATGTTTTGAACTTTTATGAAAAGTCCCTTTGATTGTCCTTTTCATTCTTTCCAGCTCTGAGATTACAAGATTTTTTTCTAATTGGTAAAATTCCTTACCATCCCTTTCGATGTTCTTCGACTCAGTTATTATGCTTTCTTAAAGAAACACATTGTAAGATGAAGAGATTGCTTTGGTTAAGTACTTACACTGAATAAATGTAAGTTTGGTTCAGTTTTCTCACCAGTTGAGGCTCAACGCTCTTTTCTGCTCTTAGATTATCCATTAAGTCCATTTCCTGTGAAATGGAAAAAAAAAAAAAAAAAAAAACTTGCAATCAGTTAAGAATGCAGCTGTTTCTAATTCTGCTGTCGAGGGTGCCGCCGGCCTTTCTCTGTCTAAGATTGTCCAACTGAAATGTCTTTATCACCCCGGAGTGGAATAGGACCTGGCCATGTTTGAGATAAAGTCTTAATTCAAAAGTCTCCTAACAATGAGTGGAGCAAGATTTGAACATAAATCCCAGATGCCCCCCCCCCCTCCCCCCCCCCCAAGCAACATGCCAGATACGGTTTAAGATTAAAAACTAACACCAAAGGTAAGTGTTACTTTTCAGCAATTTTTGATTGCAGAGTATTCTTTTGTTTGCACTCGTGCTTTAATTTTTCCTCTGTCGGACTGTGTCTAAAATGATTTCCATTACAAAAGAAAATTCAATTTCGGGATTTCAATTGCCCTGGCTTTTCTGTGTTGTCAGACAAATGGATTCTGAGCTGGAATAGAGTTGTTAATGGATGCACAGATAATAAAACATCAGACAGTTTAAGAAGAGTGGTGTTTGCTTTCTGACTAATAGCCTTTTATTTTTCTTGAATTGATTTGAGTCCAAGCGAGAGTGTGTTTGCTCAGTTCTGTAATCGCCTAAAACCTTAGAAATTATCACAGCATAAGTGCTTCTTATTTGGAAAGATTAATACTAAGAAGACCCTGTCATTTTCCACTCTTACATGAATGCTGGTGCAGCTTGAATCTGAGATAGAGCCTTATTATAATTTTCCTCCCAATGTTCCGGGGCTAAACTTTGTTTTTCTGTCTTTTTTGGTGCTTTTCAAAGCGGAGGTTTTCTAAGGTCACTCCTCATGAAGCAAAAACTGTCACTGATGGTGCAAAAACAGGCGATAAAGTTTATATTTTATTTTTTATTTTAAATAGGGAGAGGCTAATGTTATAATTTAAAGTAGGTCCCCCCGGCTTGTTTTTCTGCCTCGCGGTTACCCGAACAGTTGATGTGAAGTGAAGTTTGGTAGAAAGTGTGTGCGTTTCCTCGCAGGGCCTTAGGGGAGCTTGTGTATTTGCGTCTATGTCACAACAGCTTCAGCTTGCGCTTGGGAGTTTAAAGGCGACTGTACTTTGAAAAGCTGAACACCAGAATAAGATGTTTTACCCCAACTGATCGCAGAAATGAAACTTTGATGGATTGCATTCGTTTGCACGTTTATATTTACGGGCACTAAGCAGCCGAACCCGAACGCCATGTTTTTGAACTCAGGTCGTTTTGGAAAGCAATATCTCATGTGAAGTACCCTGCAAAGGTATTCACCGAGCTCCCAAGCAGGTAGTGACAGTCCAGTAGTGAGAATCGGGATGCGGTAATGAGAGACCGGTCATTTTTAAAATGTATTTTTTCCTGCTCAAAGCCGACTTCTAGTATTTTAAGTAGAAGTGACAAACAGAACGAAACCAAGGAAGCATCAGAAGCAACAGATGGCTTTTTCTCAAAAGAAAGGGAGATGTCTGACTTAAATGTTGTGCATATTAAAATAACGGTAGTACTGATTTTCCCCTCTGAGTTTCCTGTGGTTCCTCAATGGTGATTTTTATTTCAGAAAGCCTACAGTCCCGTGGGACATGGAGAGCTAGATTTTGACTTATGAGCAGGCAGATGGACTTGTCTTTTTGGGTTTATGATGGAACTGCTTTCCGAAACGAGCTATTGTCTTTGAGTCATAGTTCAGCTTTAAGTATTTGTTTTGTGGTTGGCCTGGTCTCCCAATTAGGGCTTGAGGTATTTCTATCCATTGTCTCTCCAGACATTAACCATGTTGGGGAACTGTGAGACTTTTATCTTGCAAGAGTGTGCAACAATCCTCCTTTTGTATTTTATTTCTTCTGTTTACAGTTAGTGAAGTGAAGTATTGTTCCTTTCTTCTTCTTCAACTAATAATTAGTAATACGTTCCTACTCATTATCAGGTAGAAACATGTTTCTTTTTCTTTATATACTTTGTCTTCATAGGTCAGACGATTTAATTGGCTAATTTCTGAAGTTTCTGTGGCAAGGACGCAGAGAAACACTCTTTTTTACTGTTTCCTTCAAAAACACATTCATGCTGTCATTGCAGCAGAGCGTAGCTGTGCCTCAGCAGTCTGGATGCTGCTGTTTGCTGTTAATTACGCCTGTCTTGTTATCCAGTTGATAGAACCAAGAAAGTCTCTAGAATTTATGCTTCACCAGTAGATTCCTTCCTGGATCACAACATGCCTCTGGTCTTTTTCTGTCCTTTGAGTTACTTTTAAAAGTCTGTTCTAAGTATCCAAGGCTACACTTGATATTAGGGTGCTGATCTTTTATTTTGTATCTTTGCTGCTTTTTACTTGTCTGTTTTTCTTTTCTGTTTTCTACCTTTAAGTGTAAAAATAAATTTTTTAAAGGACGTTTACAATGAAAAATTCAAAGATAAATGTATACTCATCTTGAGGAAATTGTGTAATGCTTTCACAGTTCATAATATAGTTTGAGTGATTTACTGGAATGTACTTTTTACCCTATGATACTACAATTTTGGGAGTCTTCCTGCAGGAAGTCCATCAGATTCATGTATATATATATATGTTTATTTATTTATTTTTTTAATTATTTTGTTTGTTTTTTCTGACCAGAACCACAGTTGGTGTAAAGTAAAAAAAAAAGAAAAAACACTTAAATATGATGTAGAATTAAAATAGGTCAATCACACAAGTGAGTATATATCAAATACATATGTTTAAGTGTTAAGTATAGCCAATGGCTAATCTGAAAACAAAATTAAAAAACAATAAATACCTGGTGACAATATAAAGACATCGTTAAATGGATGATTTTAATTTCCCTTCGATTGGAACTGTTGCATTTATTTTGCAGGATAACAACCTTTAAAGTGTTGGCAATACTTGAATCTGGCACGCCATTCATTCAGTGCAGTTTGTCCTTGCTCTGGGTTTTTGTAAAACAAAAAACAAAACAAAACAAAAATTCTCACAAAGACATGATTACCCAATGTCAAGACGGAGGTTTGGCAATCACTTCCCTTCTGAAAGAAACCACACATTTGCTGATGTGTGTTTCGCTTTGTTCCTTTACGTAATATCGTAAAAATGTCATTTTCAGACTGAAAACAATGCTTCTAACTTTAAAGCCCTTCATGTTGTTTTGTTTTGTACTATAAATGTAGAAAGGCAGCATGACTACAATACCAAGTGACTGTGCAAGTTTGCTTTACTAGATTTTCCTATGATGACCACATTTCTGGAAATCAAAACGCAAAAACTGACATTGACATATTCTGTCAGTTTATGACATATTTTGCATTCAAGTTATTGTTAAATTTTAAATTACAAAATCATACTATGGGTGGAGTTTAAAGCTCTTGAAATCCAGCGTCACCCTTGAAGTTGGATATGGATGTTTCCAGACACATTCTTAGTTTGTTACACATTAGCCAATAACATATTGAAGATGAGCATTTATCTGTCAAAAATAAACCACTTTGAGACAAGTGTTTTATGGAAAAAAGTAAAAAAAAAAAAAAAAACATATTTTATTCCAACACCAGAGTCAATAGAACAAGTATGTTTAACAGAATTTTGCAACCTATTCTACGTAAACCAAAACTGTGAAGTGGTTTGTGTCCTGAATTAAAACTCCACTGCACATATTGTGTTCACGAGGAAAAAACGAGTCGGTACAGTCAGCAGGAATGTTAGATCGCTCGTCTGTTTCTGGTTCATGAGGCATCTGCACACCGTGCCCAAGCAAGAATCACATTTGTGCAGATCCATAATTGTCTTCTGCCTTGACTAGCAGAATTTGTTTGAATTTGATTGAAAAATCCATGATGTTTCGAAGCTTACAAACAGACTTATAATCTGGGCTATCATACATTATTTTAAAATTAATATTGAGTCTCATTCTGGTATTTAACAAATAAAATATCTAACAATTTTAGATCGCCTAAATAGGAATAGTCTAATCTGATGTAACACCACCCAGTGCAACGTCTTTTGAGGCCCAGTGTTTAATCTTCTTGTTTCATCTCTTACTTCTTCATTCAAATCTATTTCTCATGACTTACTTAACAATAAAGCTTTTTTATCACCACTGTATTTCACCCGTATTACTGTTCATCAGTTTCTACTCCAGACCCGAACAGTCAAGAGCCTCACAGAACAACATCAAGAAAACATGAACTAGACTGCACTTTCCCTGAACCCCTGCAAACGACGTACGAAGCAATTGTTCTTACCCTGTATCTCAGAGCAGAGTAAAATATTTAACATTTCCATAGATGGGGAGGAGTTTGATGCAGCTGTGGATGCGTCTGCAGCCTTAAATTCATTTGTGCTCCACCCCTGAAACTATTTTCTTGTTGCCTGCTCACTTTGTCATCCTCTGGCCTGTTTCTCTCTCTGTCTCCCCTCCCCACTTACACATCACATTTGCTCTCCTCTCTATGAAATTCATGTCTCCTTGCCTCGATATCCACTCCTTCCCCTCGCCATCACCCATCTGCTCTTTCTCTCCTCGCCCACCTCTCCCCCTGCTGTGCAGTGGAGGGCCAGTGGTTGGAGTGGGGCGCGTGGTCAACATGCAGCGTGACCTGCAACACGGGGACCCAGATGAGGCAAAGGCGCTGCAGTCCCTCGGTGCATGGCTGGGCAGAGTGTAAGGGGCTTCATCAGGAGAGCAGGGAATGCGCCAACCCTTCATGCGGTGGTAAGGCGGAGAAAAAAACCCCCCAAAAAAAACACTGACATTGCACTTTACATGCCTTTGAACAACATTATGTAAACACAGATTATTGCGTTCTTTGAAGGAATGCTTATGCCTTTCCACATGTGAATGTGTTCCAGTTTGGCAGCCTAATTTGAATTGTCTCCTCTTTTTTTTCTTCTTCTTCTTTACAAGAACCTTTTAGGGGAAAATATCTTGTTTTTATTTTTCTTCTTCTTTTTTTCCTTCATGAGTCACTTTCAAAACAGCCGTTGTATTTTCTCGCCATTACTTTCATGCTCCACGTGGAGCCCTGTTCCCGATACTTACTGGTGGTGACATGCCTGTGCGTCAGGTGGAGGTAACTGGGGCAGCTGGAACCACTGGAGTCTGTGCAGCAAGACGTGCGACTCAGGGTGGCAGCGGCGCTACAGGATGTGCGAGGGGAGCGGAGAACAAGGCTATCCCTGTGAAGGTTCAGGAGAGGAGGTCCGGTCCTGCAACGAGAAGAAGTGCCCCGGTCAGTAATTGTGTGTGTTGGAGTGCAAAATGGCAAACTGTGCACAGATGCATCTTAACAATAACGATAATGTTTTGCTGTAAACCCGTTCAAGTTAAGATGTATACTCACATTTTATTCAATGTGTTATTTTAAGTGTTTGTTCTGTTTGTTTCGATGACGCCTTATAGTCACCGAAAACCAAAAATATCTTTGTTTTCATCAAATTTGAATACTGCATAAAAAGAAAGAAAGAAAGAAAATTGAAGACCCAAACCAGAAAGTTCAAATTATTTAATAGACTTATGAGATCTTTATTTCATGTATTTCTAGGAAACTGTACTTTGGGGTTTTCATCAGCAGCAAGAGAAAAAATAATCAACGAACAGAAATAAATTCTTGAAATACAACCATGTATGTGGAAAAAAAATTCAATATGGGCTTCACTTCATGGCTCCAGCAACAGTCCTCATGAACTTCCCCCAAACTTGACTGGATTACAATCTTCATAAGGCTCTGCCTGATTCTTGATACTTTTCTACCTTTTTCAACTCCACTTTTCCTTCCACTCAACTCTTTAGTGATCATTTTTCATGCAAACTTTGTGAATAGTTAGCAATGGCCATTTGAGCCTTACGCTCTTTGTAAAGGTTGTCATAGGCAATTAGCTGAATGTATGGCAGGTCAGCAGTGACATACCATAATATGAGCTTTTGTAATTTTTTAAGGAACTGAATTGTTGTTTTATTTAGCTAGAAAGAGCATTCAACACAATAAAAAGAATTAAAATATATCACTATTTGTGCAATGAATCTGCATATTAATAGTTTCCTTTAATGTGCTTTTTTTTTTGTAAAAAAGGTAGATTATGAACACAATTTTTGCCTCAAAAACAGCCTTGAATCAAACATTTTAGTTTCATTCAGTATCGCTCCTGTAATCTCTCATACCGGATGGTTTTTTTTTCTCTTAAATAATAATGATGATAAAAAAAAGAACGAATGTCTTTAAAGTACATGGATAATAGTTGTCAGGAAAAAATAGGTGTATTTTCCATTAGTTCATACTTCCTCCATTGACCTCCACTGCAATTCAATTTGCACTCGTCTTTTCATTATCTTCTCACTCTTCGCTCTCTTTACCATATTTTTAACATTTTCACCCTGGCTTGTAATGCTTATATTTTTATCCTGCCAGTTTACTGAGTTTCCTTTTACTTTTCATCTCTCTAAAAATGTTTCTATGTTTCAGCTCCCTGCCTGTTTCACGCCGCTGTGCTTCTCTGTTTTTTCTTTTTTTTGTTTTCTGTTTTTTTTTGTCCGGACAGTTTTGCTCAACAGTCCGGTCTGTGCTTTGTCGGTTTTTTGACAGATACTGTTTGAATATTCACGCCTATTTCTGAGTGCCACGTGTGTCTGTTCTTGCCTTGAGCTTCGAGGGGCTGCCGGCGGGGCTACAAAGGTGAAAGCTCCACTGTGACCCCTCGCTTTTTGTTCAAGGAATCTCTCCAACTTCTGCACAATTCAAGGCTCTTGTCTATTGACATTGCAAGGGACATAACATATTTTCACTCTGTCTTTGCACTCTGCTCTCTGTCCCTCTTCATCTCCCTGCATCTGCCTCTGCCAGCATTCATCTCCCCCTTGGACTCTACTCTTCGTCCTCGCTTCATTTTCTTTTTTTTTTCATTAGGGTCATGAGAAGAAGGGGAGAAACAGATGAATAAAAAGAGGGGATGCGACGAAGAGGGAATGAGATACTGCACTGGGGCAATGTCACTGACAGAGAGCAATGCGAAACGTACAAGAGAA